>OZ010649.1:27681004-27748152 GCA_963932195.1 Empis livida | reverse complement strand
CCCAAATAACGGGAAAATATAAAAAAAAAGTTATCTAAAATATTTTGGTTTTCTGATTTTGTCCTTATTTTGTACCCAAATAACGAGAAAAAATAAAAAAAAAGTTATTAGAAATATTTTGGTTTTCTGTTTTTGTCCTTATTTTGCACCCAAATAACGGGAAAAAAGAAAAAAAAAGTTGTTTGAAATATTTTGGTTTTCTGTTTTTGTCCTTATTTTGCACCCAAATAACGGGAAAAAATAAAAAAAAAGTTATTTGAAATATTTTGGTTTTCTGTTTTTATCCTTATTTTGCACCTAAAAAACGGGAAAAAATAAAAAAAAAGTTATCTGAAATATTTTGGTTTTCTGTTTTTGTCCTTATTTTGCACCCAAATAACGGGAAAAAATAAAAAAAAAGTTATTTAAAATATTTTGGTCTTCTGTTTTTGTCCTTATTTTGCACCCAAATAACGGGAAAATATAAAAAAAAAGTTATCTAAAATATTTTGGTTTTCTGATTTTGTCCTTATTTTGTACCCAAATAACGAGAAAAAATAAAAAAAAAGTTATTTGAAATATTTTGGTCTTCTGTTTTTGTCCTTATTTTGCACCCAAATAACGGGAAAAAATAAAAAAAAAGTTATCTGAAATATTTTGGTTTTCTGATTTGTCCTTATTTTGCACCCAAATAACGGGAAAAAATAAAAAAAAAGTTATCTGAAATATTTTGGTTTTCTGGTTTTGTCCTTATTTTGCACCCACATAACGGGAAAAAGTAAAAAAAGAATCTATTTGAAATATTTTGGTTTTCTGTTTTTGTCCTTATTTTGCACCCAAATAACGGGAAAAAAGAAAAAAAAAGTTATCTGAAATATTTTCGTTTTCTGTTTTTGTCCTTATTTTGCACCCAAATAACGGGAAAAAAGAAAAAAAAATTATCTGAAATATTTTGGTTTTCTGTTTTTGTCCTTATTTTGCACCCAAATAACGGGAAAAAATAAAAAAAAAGTTATCTGAAATATTTTAGTTTTCTGTTTTTGTCCTTATTTTGCACCCAAATAACGGAAAAAATAAAAAAAAAGTTATCTGAAATATTTTGGTTTTCTGTTTTTGTCCTTATTTTGCACCCAAATAACGGGAAAAAATAAAAACATAGTTATTTGAAATATTTTGGTTTTCTGTTTTTGTCCTTATTTTGCACCCAAATAACGGGAAAAAATAAAAAAAAGTTATTTGAAATATTTTGGTTTTCTGTTTTTGTCCTTATTTTGCACCCAAATAACGCGTAAAAATAAAAAAAAATTTTGCTGAAATATTTTGGTTTTTTGTTTTTGTCCTTATTTTGCACCTAAATAACGGGAAAAAATAAAAAAAAAAGTTATCTGAAATATTTTGGTTTTCTGGTTTTGTCCTTATTTTGCACCCACATAACGGGAAAAAGTAAAAAAAGAATCTATTTGAAATATTTTGGTTTTCTGTTTTTGTCCTTATTTTGCACCTAAATAACGGGAAAAAATAAAAAAAAAGTTATCTGAAATATTTTGGTTTTCTGCTTTTGTCCTTATTTTGCACCCAAATAACGGGAAAAAAGAAAAAAAAAGTTATTTGAAATATTTTGGTTTTCTGTTTTTGTCCTTATTTTGCACCTAAATAATGGGAAAAAATAAAAAAGTTATCTGAAATATTTTGGTTTTCTGTTTTTGTCCTTATTTTGCACCCAAATAACGGGAAAAAATAAAAAAAAATTTATTTAAAATATTTTGGTCTTCTGTTTTTGTCCTTATTTTGCACCCAAATAACGGGAAAATATAAAAAAAAAGTTATCTGAAATATTTTGGTTTTCTGATTTTGTCCTTATTTTGCACCCAAATAACGAGAAAAAATAAAAAAAAAGTTATTTGAAATATTTTGGTTTTCTGTTTTTGTCCTTATTTTGCACCCAAATAACGGGGAAAAAGGAAAAAAAAAGTTGTTTGAAATATTTTGGTTTTCTGTTTTTGTCCTTATTTTGCACCCAAATAACGGGAAAAAATAAAAACAAAGTTATTTGAAATATTTTGGTTTTCTGATTTGTCCTTATTTTGCACCCAAATAACGGGAAAAATAAAAAAAAAGTTATCTGAAATATTTTAGTTTTCTGGTTTTGTCCTTATTTTGCACCCACATAACGGGAAAAAATAAAAAAAGAATCTATTTGAAATATTTTGGTTTTCTGTTTTTGTCCTTATTTTGCACCCAAATAACGCGAAAAAATAAAAAAAAAGTTATCTGAAATATTTTGGTTTTCTGTTTTTGTCCTTATTTTGCACCCAAATAACGGGAAAAAAGAAAAAAAAATTATCTGAAATATTTTGGTTTTCTGTTTTTGTCCTTATTTTGCACCCAAATAACGGGAAAAAATAAAAAAAAAGTTATTTGAAATATTTTGGTTTTCTGTTTTTGTCCTTATTTTGCACCCAAATAACGGGAAAAATAAAAAAAAAGTTATCTGAAATATTTTGGTTTTCTGTTTTTGTCCTTATATTGCACCCAAATAACGCGAAAAAATAAAAAAAAAGTTATCTGAAATATTTTGGTTTTCTGTTTTTGTCCTTATTTTGCACCCAAATAACGGGAAAAAATAAAAAAATAGTTATTTGAAATATTTTGGTTTTCTGTTTTTGTCCTTATTTTGCACCCAAATAACGGGAAAAAAGAAAAAAAAAGTTATTTGAAATATTTTGGTTTTCTGTTTTTGTCCTTATTTTGCACCCAAATAACGGGAAAAAATAAAAAAAAAAGTTATTTGAAATATTTTGGTTTTCTGTTTGTGTCCTTATTTTGCACCCAAATAACGGGAATAAATAAAAAAAAAAGTTATCTGAAATATTTTGGTTTTCTCTTTTTGTCCTTATTTTGCACCCAAATAACGGGAAAAAAGAAAAAAAAAGTTATCTGAAATATTTTGGATTTCTGTTTTTGTCCTTATTTTGCACCTAAATAACGGGAAAAAAGAAAAAAAAAGTTATTTGAAATATTTTGGTTTTCTATTTTTGTCCTTATTTTGCACCTAAATAACGGGAAAAAAGAAAAAAAAAGTTATTTGAAATATTTTGGTTTTCTATTTTTGTCCTTATTTTGCACCCAAATAACGGGAAAAAATAAAAAAAAAGTTGTTTGAAATATTTTGGTTTTCTGTTTTTGTCCTTATTTTGCACCCAAATAACGGGAAAAAATAAAAAAAAAGTTGTTTGAAATATTTTGGTTTTCTGTTTTTGTCCTTATTTTGCACTCAAATAACGGGAAAAAATAAAAAAAAAGTTGTTTGAAATATTTTGGTTTTCTGTTTTTGTCCTTATTTTGCACCCAAATAACGGGAAAAAAGAAAATAAAAGTTATTTGAAATATTTTGGTTTTCTGTTTTTGTCCTTATTTTGCACCTAAATAACGGGAAAAAATAAAAAAAATTTATTTGAAATATTTTGGTTTTCTGTTTTTGTCCTTATTTTTCACCCAAATAACGGGAAAAAATAAAAAAAAAGTTATCTGAAATATTTTGGTTTTCTTGTTTTGTCCTTATTTTGCACCCAAATAACAGGAAAAAATAAAAAAAAAGTTATTTGAAATATTTTGGTTTTCTGTTTTTGTCCTTAGTTTGCGCCCAAATAACGAGAAAAAAGAAAAAAAAAGTTATTTGAAATATTTTGGTTTTCTGTTTTTGTCCTTATTTTTCACCCAAATAACGGGAATAAAAAAAAAGGTTATCTGAAATATTTTGGTTTTCTTGTTTTGTCCTTATTTTGCACCCAAATAACAGGAAAAAATAAAAAAAAAGTTATTTGAAATATTTTGGTTTTCTGTTTTTGTCCTTATTTTGCACCCAAATAACGGGAAAAAATAAAAAAAAAGTTATCTGAAATATTTTGGTTTTCTGTTTTTGTCCTTATTTTGCACCCAAATAACGGGAAAAAATAAAAAAATAGTTATTTGAAATATTTTGGTTTTCTGTTTTTGTCCTTATTGTGCACCCAAATAACGGGAAAAAAGAAAAAAAAAGTTATTTGAAATATTTTGGTTTTCTGTTTTTGTCCTTATTTTGCACCCAAATAACGGGAAAAAATAAAAAAAAAAGTTATTTGAAATATTTTGGTTTTCTGTTTTTGTCCTTATTTTGCACCCAAATAACGGGGAAAAAAAAAAAAAAGTTATCTGAAATATTTTGGTTTTCTCTTTTTGTCCTTATTTTGCACCCAAATAACGGGAAAAAAGAAAAAAAAAGTTATCTGAAATATTTTGGTTTTCTGTTTTTGTCTTTATTTTGCACCTAAATAACGGGAAAAAAGAAAAAAAAAGTTATTTGAAATATTTTGGTTTTCTGTTTTTGTCCTTATTTTGCACCTAAATAACGGGAAAAAAGAAAAAAAAAGTTATTTGAAATATTTTGGTTTTCTATTTTTGTCCTTATTTTGCACCCAAATAACGGGAAAAAATAAAAAAAAAGTTGTTTGAAATATTTTGGTTTTCTGTTTTTGTCCTTATTTTGCACCCAAATAACGGGAAAAAATAAAAAAAAAGTTGTTTGAAATATTTTGGTTTTCTGTTTTTGTCCTTATTTTGCACTCAAATAACGGGAAAAAATAAAAAAAAAGTTGTTTGAAATATTTTGGTTTTCTGTTTTTGTCCTTATTTTGCACCCAAATAACGGGAAAAAAGAAAATAAAAGTTATTTGAAATATTTTGGTTTTCTGTTTTTGTCCTTATTTTGCACCCAAATAACGGGAAAAAAGAAAAAAAAAGTTATTTGAAATATTTTGGTTTTCTGTTTTTGTCCTTATTTTGCACCCAAATAACGGGAAAAAATAAAAAAAAAAGTTATTTGAAATATTTTGGTTTTCTGTTTTTGTCCTTATTTTGCACCCAAATAACGGGAAAAAAAAAAAAAAAGTTATCTGAAATATTTTGGTTTTCTCTTTTTGTCCTTATTTTGCACCCAAATAACGGGACAAAAGAAAAAAAAAGTTATCTGAAATATTTTGGTTTTCTGTTTTTGTCTTTATTTTGCACCTAAATAACGGGAAAAAAGAAAAAAAAAGTTATTTGAAATATTTTGGTTTTCTGTTTTTGTCCTTATTTTGCACCTAAATAACGGGAAAAAAGAAAAAAAAAGTTATTTGAAATATTTTGGTTTTCTATTTTTGTCCTTATTTTGCACCCAAATAACGGGAAAAAATAAAAAAAAAGTTGTTTGAAATATTTTGGTTTTCTGTTTTTGTCCTTATTTTGCACCCAAATAACGGGAAAAAATAAAAAAAAAGTTGTTTGAAATATTTTGGTTTTCTGTTTTTGTCCTTATTTTGCACTCAAATAACGGGAAAAAATAAAAAAAAAGTTGTTTGAAATATTTTGGTTTTCTGTTTTTGTCCTTATTTTGCACCCAAATAACGGGAAAAAAGAAAATAAAAGTTATTTGAAATATTTTGGTTTTCTGTTTTTGTCCTTATTTTGCACCTAAATAACGGGAAAAAATAAAAAAAATTTATTTGAAATATTTTGGTTTTCTGTTTTTGTCCTTATTTTTCACCCAAATAACGGGAAAAAATAAAAAAAAAGTTATCTGAAATATTTTGGTTTTCTTGTTTTGTCCTTATTTTGCACCCAAATAACAGGAAAAAATAAAAAAAAAGTTATTTGAAATATTTTGGTTTTCTGTTTTTGTCCTTATTTTGCGCCCAAATAACGAGAAAAAAGAAAAAAAAAGTTATTTGAAATATTTTGGTTTTCTGTTTTTGTCCTTATTTTTCACCCAAATAACGGGAATAAAAAAAAAGGTTATCTGAAATATTTTGGTTTTCTTGTTTTGTCCTTATTTTGCACCCAAATAACAGGAAAAAATAAAAAAATTTTTATTTGAAATATTTTGGTTTTCTGTTTTTGTCCTTATTTTGCACCCAAATAACGGGAAAAAATAAAAAAAAAGTTATCTGAAATTTTTTGGTTTTCTGTTTTTGTCCTTATTTTGCGCCCAAATAACGAGAAAAAGAAAAAAAAAGTTATTTGAAATATTTTGGTTTTCTGTTTCTGTTTTTGTCCTTATTTTGCACCCAAATAACGGGAAAAAATAAAAAAAAAGTTGTCTGAAATATTTTGGTTTTCTGTTTTTGTCCTTATTTTGCACCCAAATAACGGGAAAAAATAAAAAAAAAGTTATCTGAAATATTTTGATTTTGCACCCAAAAAACGGGAAAAAATAAAAAAAAAGTTATCTGAAATATTTTGGTTTTCTGTTTTTGTCCTTATTTTGCACCTAAATAACGGGAAAAAAGGAAAAAAAGTTATCTGAAATATTTTGGTTTTCTGTTTTTGTCCTTATTTTGCACCTAAATAACGGGAAAAAATTAGAAAAAGTTATCTGAAATATTTTGGTTTTTTGTTTTTGTCCTTATTTTGCACCTATATAACGGGAAAAATAAAAAAAAAGTTATTTAAAATATTTTGGTCTTCTGTTTTTGTACTTATTTTGCACCCAAATAACGGGAAAAAATAAAAAAAAAGTTATCTGAAATATTTTGGTTTTCTGATTTTGTCCTTATTTTGCACCCAAATAAAGGGAAAAAATAAAAAAAAAGTTATTTGAAATATTTTGGTTTTCTGTTTTTGTCCTTATTTTGCACCCAAATAACGCGTAAAAATAAAAAAAAAGTTATCTGAAATATTTTGGTTTTCTGTTTTTGTCCTTATTTTGCACCTAAATAACGGGAAAAAATAAAAAAAATTATCTGAAATATTTTGGTTTTCTGATTTTGTCCTTATTTTGCACCCAAATAACGGGAAAAAAGAAAAAAAAAGTTATTTGAAATATTTTGGTTTTCTGTTTTTGTCCTTATTTTGCACCTAAATAACGGGAAAAAATAAAAAAAAAGTTATCTGAAATATTTTGGTTTTCTGTTTTTCTCCTTATTTTGCACCCAAATAACGGGAAAACATAAAAAAAAAGTTATTTGAGATATTTTGGTCTTCTGTTTTTGTCCTTATTTTGCACCCAAATAACGGGAAAAAATAAAAAAAAAGTTATCTGAAATATTTTGGTTTTCTGATTTGTCCTTATTTTGCACCCAAATAACGGGAAAAAATAAAAAAAAAGTTATCTGAAATATTTTGGTTTTCTGGTTTTGTCCTTATTTTGCACCCACATAACGGGAAAAAATAAAAAAAGAATCTATTTGAAATATTTTGGTTTTCTGTTTTTGTCCTTATTTTGCACCCAAATAACGGGAAAAAATAAAAAAAAAGTTATCTGAAATATTTTGGTTTTCTGTTTTTGTCCTTATTTTGCACCCAAATAACGGGAAAAAAGAAAAAAAAATTATCTGAAATATTTTGGTTTTCTGTTTTTGTCCTTATTTTGCACCCAAATAACGGGAAAAAATAAAAAAAAAGTTATCTGAAATATTTTGGTTTTCTGTTTTTGTCCTTATTTTGCACCCAAATAACGGGAAAAAATAAAAAAAAAGTTATCTGAAATATTTTGGTTTTCTGTTTTTGTCCTTATTTTGCACCCAAATAACAGGAAAAAATAAAAAAAAAGTTATATGAAATATTTTGGTTTTCTGTTTTTGTCGTTATTTTGCACCCAAATAACGGGAAAAAATAAAAAGATAGTTATTTGAAATATTTTGGTTTTCTGTTTTTGTCCTTATTTTGCACCCAAATAACGGGAAAAAAGAAAAAAAAAGTTATTTGAAATATTTTGGTTTTCTGTTTTTGTCCTTATTTTGCACCCAAATAACGGGAAAAAATAAAAAAAAAGTTATCTGAAATATTTTGGTTTTCTGTTTTTGTCCTTATTTTGCACCCAAATAACGGGAAAAAAAAAAAAAGTTATCTGAAATATTTTGGTTTTCTGTTTTCGTCCTTATTTTGCACCCAAATAACGGGAAAAAAGAAAAAAAAGTTATCTGAAATATTTTGGTTTTCTGTTTTTGTCTTTATTTTGCACCTAAATAACGGGAAAAAAGAAAAAAAAAGTTATTTGAAATATTTTGGTTTTCTGTTTTTGTCCTTATTTTGCACCTAAATAACGGGAAAAAAGAAAAAAAAAGTTATTTGAAATATTTTGGTTTTCTATTTTTGTCCTTATTTTGCACCCAAATAACGAGAAAAAAGAAAAAAAAAGTTATTTGAAATATTTTGGTTTTCTGTTTTTGTCCTTATTTTTCACCCAAATAACGGGAAAAAATAAAAAAAAAGTGATCTGAAATATTTTGGTTTTCTGTTTTTGTCCTTATTTTGCACCCAAATGACAAGAAAAAAGAAAATAAAAGTTATTTGAAATATTTTGGTTTTCTGTTTTTGTCCTTATTTTGCACCTAAATAACGGGAAAAAAGAAAAAAAAAGTTATTTGAAATATTTTGGTTTTCTATTTTTGTCCTTATTTTGCACCCAAATAACGGGAGAAAATAAAAAAAAAGTTGTTTGAAATATTTTGGTTTTCTGTTTTTGTCGTTATTTTGCACACAAATAACGGGAAAAAAGAAAATAAAAGTTATTTGAAATATTTTGGTTTTCTGTTTTTGTCTTTATTTTGCACCCAAATAACGGGAAAAAATAAAAAAAAAGTTGTCTGAAATATTTTGGTTTTCTGTTTTTGTCCTTATTTTGCACCCAAATAACGGGAAAAAAGAAAATAAAAGTTATTTGAAATATTGTGGTTTTCTGTTTTTGTCCTTATTTTGCACCTAAATAACGGGAAAAAATAAAAAAAAAGTTATTTGAAATATTTTGGTTTTCTGTTTTTGTCCTTATTTTGCGCCCAAATAACGAGAAAAAAGAAAAAAAAAGTTGTTTGAAATATTGTGGTTTTCTGTTTTTGTCCTTATTTTTCACCCAAATAACGGGAAAAAATAAAAAAAAAGTGATCTGAAATATTTTGGTTTTCTGTTTTTGTCCTTATTTTGCACCCAAATGACGGGAAAAAGAAAATAAAAGTTATTTGAAATATTTTGGTTTTCTGTTTTTGTCCTTATTTTGCACCTAAATAACGGGAAAAAAGAAAAAAAAAGTTATTTGAAATATTTTGGTTTTCTATTTTTGTCCTTATTTTGCACCCAAATAACGGGAGAAAATAAAAAAAAAGTTGTTTGAAATATTTTGGTTTTCTGTTTTTGTCGTTATTTTGCACACAAATAACGGGAAAAAAGAAAATAAAAGTTATTTGAAATATTTTGGTTTTCTGTTTTTGTCCTTATTTTGCGGCCAAATAACGAGAAAAAGAAAAAAAATGTTATTTGAAATATTTTGGTTTTCTGTTTTTTGTCCTTATTTTGCACCCAAATAACGGGAAAAAATAAAAAAAAAAGTTATCTGAAATATTTTGGTTTTCTGTTTTTGTCCTTATTTTGCACCTAAATAACGGGAAAAAAGGAAAAAAAGTTATCTGAAATATTTTGGTTTTCTGTTTTTGTCCTTATTTTGTACCCAAATAACGGGAAAAAATAAAAAAAAAGTTATTTGAAATTTTTTGTTTGCTGTTTTTGTCCTTATTTTGCACCCAAATAACGCGTAAAAATAAAAAAAAAGTTATCTGAAATATTTTGGTTTTGTGTTTTTGTCCTTATTTTGCACCTAAATAACGGGAAAAAATAAAAAAAAAGTTATCTGAAATATTTTGGTTTTCTGATTTTGTCCTTATTTTGCACCTAAATAACGGGAAAAAATAAAAAAAAAGTTATCTGAAATATTTTGGTTTTCCGTTTTTGTGCTTATTTTGCACCCAAATTAAGGGAAAAAATAAAAAAAAAGTTATTTGAAATATTTTGGTTTTCTGTTTTTGTCCTTATTTTGCACCCAAATAACGAGAAAAAATAAAAAAATAGTTATTTGAAATATTTTGGTTTTCTGTTTTTGTCCTTATTTTGCACCCAAATAACGGGAAAAAAGAAAAAAAAAGTTATTTGAAATATTTTGGTTTTCTGTTTTTGTCCTTATTTTGCACCCAAATAACGGGAAAAAATAAAAAAAAAGTTATCTGAAATATTTTGGTTTTCTGTTTTTGTCCTTATTTTGCACCCAAATAACGGGAAAAAAAAAAAAAGTTATCTGAAATATTTTGGTTTTCTGTTTTCGTCCTTATTTTGCACCCAAATAACGGGAAAAAAGAAAAAAAAGTTATCTGAAATATTTTGGTTTTCTGTTTTTGTCTTTATTTTGCACCTAAATAACGGGAAAAAAGAAAAAAAAAGTTATTTGAAATATTTTGGTTTTCTGTTTTTGTCCTTATTTTGCACCCAAATAACGGGAGAAAATAAAAAAAAAAGTTGTTTGAAATATTTTGGTTTTCTGTTTTTGTCGTTATTTTGCACACAAATAACGGGAAAAAATAAAATAAAAGTTATTTGAAATATTTTGGTTTTCTGTTTTTGTCTTTATTTTGCACCCAAATAACGGGAAAAAATAAAAAAAAAGTTGTCTGAAATATTTTGGTTTTCTGTTTTTGTCCTTATTTTGCACCCAAATAACGGGAAAAAAGAAAATAAAAGTTATTTGAAATATTTTGGTTTTCTGTTTTTGTCCTAATTTTGCACCTAAATAACGGGAAAAAATAAAAAAAAAGTTATTTGAAATATTTTGGTTTTGTGTTTTTGTCCTTATTTTGCACCTAAATAACGGGAAAAAATAAAAAAAAAGTTATCTGAAATATTTTGGTTTTCTGATTTTGTCCTTATTTTGCACCTAAATAACGGGAAAAAATAAAAAAAAAGTTATCTGAAATATTTTGGTTTTCCGTTTTTGTCCTTATTTTGCACCCAAATTAAGGGAAAAAATAAAAAAAAAGTTATTTGAAATATTTTGGTTTTCTGTTTTTGTCCTTATTTTGCACCCAAATAACGAGAAAAAATAAAAAAATAGTTATTTGAAATATTTTGGTTTTCTGTTTTTGTCCTTATTTTGCACCCAAATAACGGGAAAAAAGAAAAAAAAAGTTATTTGAAATATTTTGGTTTTCTGTTTTTGTCCTTATTTTGCACCCAAATAACGGGAAAAAATAAAAAAAAAGTTATCTGAAATATTTTGGTTTTCTGTTTTTGTCCTTATTTTGCACCCAAATAACGGGAAAAAAAAAAAAAGTTATCTGAAATATTTTGGTTTTCTGTTTTCGTCCTTATTTTGCACCCAAATAAAAAGTTGTCTGAAATATTTTGGTTTTCTGTTTTTGTCCTTATTTTGCACCCAAATAACGGGAAAAAAGAAAATAAAAGTTATTTGAAATATTTTGGTTTTCTGTTTTTGTCCTAATTTTGCACCTAAATAACGGGAAAAAATAAAAAAAAAGTTATTTGAAATATTTTGGTTTTCTGTTTTTGTCCTTATTTTGCACCCAAATAACGGGAGAAAATAAAAAAAAAAGTTGTTTGAAATATTTTGGTTTTCTGTTTTTGTCGTTATTTTGCACACAAATAACGGGAAAAAATAAAATAAAAGTTATTTGAAATATTTTGGTTTTCTGTTTTTGTCTTTATTTTGCACACAAATAACGGGAAAAAATAAAATAAAAGTTATTTGAAATATTTTGGTTTTCTGTTTTTGTCTTTATTTTGCACCCAAATAACGGGAAAAAATAAAAAAAAATTGTCTGAAATATTTTGGTTTTCTGTTTTTGTCCTTATTTTGCACCCAAATAACGGGAAAAAAGAAAATAAAAGTTATTTGAAATATTTTGGTTTTCTGTTTTTGTCCTAATTTTGCACCTAAATAACGGGAAAAAATAAAAAAAAAGTTATTTGAAATATTTTGGTTTTCTGTTTTTGTCCTTATTTTGCGCCCAAATAACGAGAAAAAATAAAAAAAAAGTTATTTGAAATATTTTGGTTTTCTGTTTTTGTCCTTATTTTGCACCCAAATAACGAGAAAAAATAAAAAAATAGTTATTTGAAATATTTTGGTTTTCTGTTTTTGTCCTTATTTTGCACCCAAATAACGGGAAAAAAGAAAAAAAAAGTTATTTGAAATATTTTGGTTTTCTGTTTTTGTCCTTATTTTGCACCCAAATAACGGGAAAAAATAAAAAAAAAGTTATCTGAAATATTTTGGTTTTCTGTTTTCGTCCTTATTTTGCACCCAAATAACGGGAAAAAAGAAAAAAAAGTTATCTGAAATATTTTGGTTTTCTGTTTTTGTCTTTATTTTGCACCTAAATAACGGGAAAAAAGAAAAAAAAAGTTATTTGAAATATTTTGGTTTTCTGTTTTTGTCCTTATTTTGCACCCAAATAACGGGAGAAAATAAAAAAAAAAGTTGTTTGAAATATTTTGGTTTTCTGTTTTTGTCGTTATTTTGCACACAAATAACGGGAAAAAATAAAATAAAAGTTATTTGAAATATTTTGGTTTTCTGTTTTTGTCTTTATTTTGCACCCAAATAACGGGAAAAAATAAAAAAAAAGTTGTCTGAAATATTTTGGTTTTCTGTTTTTGTCCTTATTTTGCACCCAAATAACGGGAAAAAAGAAAATAAAAGTTATTTGAAATATTTTGGTTTTCTGTTTTTGTCCTAATTTTGCACCCAAATAACGGGAGAAAATAAAAAAAAAAGTTGTTTGAAATATTTTGGTTTTCTGTTTTTGTCGTTATTTTGCACACAAATAACGGGAAAAAATAAAATAAAAGTTATTTGAAATATTTTGGTTTTCTGTTTTTGTCTTTATTTTGCACCCAAATAACGGGAAAAAATAAAAAAATAGTTATTTGAAATATTTTGGTTTTCTGTTTTTGTCCTTATTTTGCACCCAAATAACTAAATTGAAATATTTTGGTTTTCTGTGTTGTCTGAAATATTTTGGTTTTCTGTTTTTGTCCTTATTTTGCACCCAAATAACGGGAAAAAAGAAAATAAAAGTTATTTGAAATATTTTGGTTTTCTGTTTTTGTCCTAATTTTGCACCCAAATAACGGGAGAAAAAAGAAAAAAAAAGTTGTTTGAAATATTGTGGTTTTCTGTTTTTGTCCTTATTTTGCACCCAAATAACTGGAAAAAATAAAAAAAAAGTTATTTTAAATATTTTGGTTTTCTGTTTTTGTCCGTATTTTTCACCCAAATAACGGGAAAAAATAAAAAAAAAGTTATCTTAAATATTTTGGTTTTCTGTTTTTGTCCTTATTTTGCACCCAAATAACAGGAAAAAATAAAAAAAAAGTTATTTGAAATATTTTGGTTTTCTGTTTTTGTCCTTACTTTGCGCCCAAATAACGAGAAAAAGAAAAAAAAAGTTATTTGAAATATTTTGGTTTTCTGTTTTTTGTCCTTATTTTGCACCCAAATAACGGGAAAAAATAAAAAAAAAAGTTATCTGAAATATTTTGGTTTTCTGTTTTTGTCCTTATTTTGCACCTAAATAACGGGAAAAAAGGAAAAAAAGTTATCTGAAATATTTTGGTTTTCTGTTTTTGTCCTTATTTTGCACCCAAATAACGGGAAAAAATAAAAAAAAAGTTATTTGAAATTTTTTGGTTTGCTGTTTTTGTCCTTATTTTGCACCCAAATAACGCGTAAAAATAAAAAAAAAGTTATCTGAAATATTTTGGTTTTGTGTTTTTGTCCTTATTTTGCACCTAAATAACGGGAAAAAATAAAAAAAAAGTTATCTGAAATATTTTGGTTTTCTGATTTTGTCCTTATTTTGCACCTAAATAACGGGAAAAAATAAAAAAAAAGTTATCTGAAATATTTTGGTTTTCCGTTTTTGTCCTTATTTTGCACCCAAATTAAGGAAAAAAATAAAAAAAAAGTTATTTGAAATATTTTGGTCTTCTGTTTTTGTCCTTATTTTGCACCCAAATAACGGGACAAAATAAAAAAAATTTATCTGAAATATTTTGGTTTTCTGATTTTGTCCTTATTTTGCACCCAAATAACGGGAAAAAAGAAAAAAAAAGTTATCTGAAATATTTTGGTTTTCTGTTTTTGTCCTTATTTTGCACCTAAATAACGGGAAAAAAGAAAAAAAAAGTTATTTGAAATATTTTGGTTTTCTGTTTTTGTCCTTATTTTGCACCTAAATAACGGGAAAAAAGAAAAAAAAAGTTATTTGAAATATTTTGGTTTTCTATTTTTGTCCTTATTTTGCATCCAAATAACGAGAAAAAAGAAAAAAAAAGTTATTTGAAATATTTTGGTTTTCTGTTTTTGTCCTTATTTTTCACCCAAATAACGGGAAAAAATAAAAAAAAAGTGATCTGAAATATTTTGGTTTTCTGTTTTTGTCCTTATTTTGCACCCAAATAACGGGAAAAAAGAAAATAAAAGTTATTTGAAATATTTTGGTTTTCTGTTTTTGTCCTTATTTTACACCTAAATAACGGGAAAAAATAAAAAAAAAGTTATTTGAAATATTTTGGTTTTCTGTTTTTGTCGTTATTTTGCACACAAATAACGGGAAAAAAGAAAATAAAAGTTATTTGAAATATTTTGGTTTTCTGTTTTTGTCCTTATTTTGCAACCAAATAACGGGAAAAAATAAAAAAAAAGTTGTTTGAAATATTTTGGTTTTCTGTTTTTGTCCTTATTTTGCACCCAAATAACGGGAAAAAAGAAAATAAAACTTATTTGAAATATTTTGGTTTTCTGTTTTTGTCCTTATTTTTCACCCAAATAACGGGAAAAAATAAAAAAAAAGTTATCTGAAATATTTTGGTTTTCTGTTTTTGTCCTTATTTTGCACCCTAATAACAGGAAAAAATTAAAAAAAAGTTATTTGAAATATTTTGGTTTTCTGTTTTTGTCCTTATTTTGCACCCAAATAACGGGAAAAAAGAAAAAAAAAGTTATCTGAAATATTTTGGTTTTCTGTTTTTGTCCTTATTTTGCGCCCAAATAACGAGAAAAAGAAAAAAAAAGTTATTTGAAATATTTTGGTTTTCTGTTTTTGTACTTATTTTGCACCCAAATAACGGGAAAAAATAAAAAAAAGTTATCTGAAATATTTTGGTTTTCCGTTTTTGTCCTTATTTTGCACCCAAATAACGGGAAAAAATAAAAAAAAAGTTATTTGAAATATTTTGGTCTTCTGTTTTTGTCCTTATTTTGCACCCAAATAACGGGAAAAAATAAAAAAAAAGTTATCTGAAATATTTAGGTTTTCTGATTCTGTCTTTATTTTGCACCCAAATAACGGGAAAATATAAAAAAAAAGTTATTTGAAATATTTCGGTTTTCTGTTTTTGACTTATTTTGCACCCAAATAACGGGAAAAAAGAAAAAAAAAGTTTTTTGAAATATTTTGGTTTTCTGTTTTTGTCCTTATTTTACACCCAAATAACGGGAAAAAATAAAAAAAAAGTTATTTGAAATATTTTGGTTTTCTGTTTTTGTCCTTATTTTGCACCCAAATAACGCGTAAAAATAAAAAAAAAGTTATCTGAAATATATTGGTTTTCTGTTTTTGTCCTTATTTTGCACCTAAATAACGGGAAAAAATAAAAAAAAAGTTATCTGAAATATTTTGGTTTTCTGTTTTTGTCCTTATTTTGCACCCAAATAACGGGAAAAAAGAAAAAAAAAGTTATTTGAAATATTTTGGTTTTCTGTTTTTGTCCTTATTTTGCACCCAAATAACGGCAAAAAATAAAAAAAAAGTTATTTGAAATATTTTGGTTTTCTGTTTTTGTCGTTATTTTGCACCCAAATAACGCGTAAAAATAAAAAAAAAGTTATCTGAAATATTTTGGTTTTCTGTTTTTGTCCTTATTTTGCACCTAAATAACGGGAAAAAATAAAAAAAAGTTATCTGAAATATTTTGGTTTTCTGTTTTTGTCCTTATTTTGCGCCCAAATAACGAGAAAAAGAAAAAAAAAGTTATTTGAAATATTTTGGTTTTCTGTTTTTGTACTTATTTTGCACCCAAATAACGGGAAAAAATAAAAAAAAGTTATCTGAAATATTTTGGTTTTCCGTTTTTGTCCTTATTTTGCACCCAAATAACGGGAAAAAATAAAAAAAAAGTTATTTGAAATATTTTGGTCTTCTGTTTTTGTCCTTATTTTGCACCCAAATAACGGGAAAAAATAAAAAAAAAGTTATCTGAAATATTTAGGTTTTCTGATTCTGTCTTTATTTTGCACCCAAATAACGGGAAAATATAAAAAAAAAGTTATTTGAAATATTTCGGTTTTCTGTTTTTGACTTATTTTGCACCCAAATAACGGGAAAAAAGAAAAAAAAAGTTTTTTGAAATATTTTGGTTTTCTGTTTTTGTCCTTATTTTACACCCAAATAACGGGAAAAAATAAAAAAAAAGTTATTTGAAATATTTTGGTTTTCTGTTTTTGTCCTTATTTTGCACCCAAATAACGGGAAAAAATAAAAAAAAAGTTATCTGAAATATTTAGGTTTTCTGATTCTGTCTTTATTTTGCACCCAAATAACGGGAAAATATAAAAAAAAAGTTATTTGAAATATTTCGGTTTTCTGTTTTTGACTTATTTTGCACCCAAATAACGGGAAAAAAGAAAAAAAAAGTTTATTGAAATATTTTGGTTTTCTGTTTTTGTCCTTATTTTACACCCAAATAACGGGAAAAAATAAAAAAAAAGTTATTTGAAATATTTTGGTTTTCTGTTTTTGTCCTTATTTTGCACCCAAATAACGCGTAAAAATAAAAAAAAAGTTATCTGAAATATATTGGTTTTCTGTTTTTGTCCTTATTTTGCACCTAAATAACGGGAAAAAATAAAAAAAAAGTTATCTGAAATATTTTGGTTTTCTGTTTTTGTCCTTATTTTGCACCCAAATAACGGGAAAAAAGAAAAAAAAAGTTATTTGAAATATTTTGGTTTTCTGTTTTTGTCCTTATTTTGCACCCAAATAACGGCAAAAAATAAAAAAAAAGTTATTTGAAATATTTTGGTTTTCTGTTTTTGTCCTTATTTTGCACCCAAATAACGCGTAAAAATAAAAAAAAAGTTATCTGAAATATTTTGGTTTTCTGTTTTTGTCCTTATTTTGCACCTAAATAACGGGAAAAAATAAAAAAAAGTTATCTGAAATATTTTGGTTTTCTGTTTTTGTCCTTATTTTGCGCCCAAATAACGAGAAAAAGAAAAAAAAAGTTATTTGAAATATTTTGGTTTTCTGTTTTTGTACTTATTTTGCACCCAAATAACGGGAAAAAATAAAAAAAAGTTATCTGAAATATTTTGGTTTTCCGTTTTTGTCCTTATTTTGCACCCAAATAACGGGAAAAAATAAAAAAAAAGTTATTTGAAATATTTTGGTCTTCTGTTTTTGTCCTTATTTTGCACCCAAATAACGGGAAAAAATAAAAAAAAAGTTATCTGAAATATTTAGGTTTTCTGATTCTGTCTTTATTTTGCACCCAAATAACGGGAAAATATAAAAAAAAAGTTATTTGAAATATTTCGGTTTTCTGTTTTTGACTTATTTTGCACCCAAATAACGGGAAAAAAGAAAAAAAAAGTTTTTTGAAATATTTTGGTTTTCTGTTTTTGTCCTTATTTTACACCCAAATAACGGGAAAAAATAAAAAAAAAGTTATTTGAAATATTTTGGTTTTCTGTTTTTGTCCTTATTTTGCACCCAAATAACGCGTAAAAATAAAAAAAAAGTTATCTGAAATATATTGGTTTTCTGTTTTTGTCCTTATTTTGCACCTAAATAACGGGAAAAAATAAAAAAAAAGTTATCTGAAATATTTTGGTTTTCTGTTTTTGTCCTTATTTTGCACCCAAATAACGGGAAAAAAGAAAAAAAAAGTTATTTGAAATATTTTGGTTTTCTGTTTTTGTCCTTATTTTGCACCCAAATAACGGCAAAAAATAAAAAAAAAGTTATTTGAAATATTTTGGTTTTCTGTTTTTGTCCTTATTTTGCACCCAAATAACGCGTAAAAATAAAAAAAAAGTTATCTGAAATATTTTGGTTTTCTGTTTTTGTCCTTATTTTGCACCTAAATAACGGGAAAAAATAAAAAAAAGTTATCTGAAATATTTTGGTTTTCTGTTTTTGTCCTTATTTTGCGCCCAAATAACGAGAAAAAGAAAAAAAAAGTTATTTGAAATATTTTGGTTTTCTGTTTTTGTACTTATTTTGCACCCAAATAACGGGAAAAAATAAAAAAAAGTTATCTGAAATATTTTGGTTTTCCGTTTTTGTCCTTATTTTGCACCCAAATAACGGGAAAAAAGAAAAAAAAAGTTATTTGAAATATTTTGGTTTTCTGTTTTTGTCCTTATTTTGCACCCAAATAACGGGAAAAAATAAAAGAAAAGTTATTTGAAATATTTTGGTTTTCTGTTTTTGTCCTTATTTTGCACCCAAATAACGCGTAAAAATAAAAAAAAAGTTATCTGAAATATTTTGGTTTTCTGTTTTTGTCCTTATTTTGCACCCAAATAACGGGAAAAAATAAAAAAAAAGTTATCTGAAATATTTAGGTTTTCTGATTCTGTCTTTATTTTGCACCCAAATAACGGGAAAATATAAAAAAAAAGTTATTTGAAATATTTTGGTTTTCTGTTTTTGTCCTTATTTTGCACCCAACTAACGGGAAAAAAAGAAAAAAAAAGTTTTTTGAAATATTTTGGTTTTCTGTTTTTGTCCTTATTTTGCACCCAAATAACGGCAAAAAATAAAAAAAAAGTTATTTGAAATATTTTGGTTTTCTGTTTTTGTCCTTATTTTGCACCCAAATAACGCGTAAAAATAAAAAAAAAGTTTACTGAAATATTTTGGTTTTCTGTTTTTGTCCTTATTTTGCACCTAAATAACGGGAAAAAATAAAAAAAAAGTTATCTGAAATATTTTGGTTTTCTGATTTTGTCCTTATTTTGCACCCAAATAACGGGAAAAAAGAAAAAAAAAGTTATTTGAAATATTTTGGTTTTCTGTTTTTGTCCTTTTTTTGCACCTAAATAACGGGAAAAAATAAAAAAAAAGTTATCTGAAATATTTTGGTTTTCCGTTTTTGTCCTTATTTTGCACCCAAATAACGGGAAAAAATAAAAAAAAAGTTATTTGAAATATTTTGGTCTTCTGTTTTTGTCCTTATTTTGCACCCAAATAACGGGAAAAAATAAAAAAAAAGTTATCTGAAATATTTAGGTTTTCTGATTCTGTCTTTATTTTGCACCCAAATAACGGGAAAAAATAAAAAAAAAGTTATTTGAAATATTTTGGTTTTCTATTTTTGTCCTTATTTTGCACCCAAATAACGGGAAAAAAGAAAAAAAAAGTTGTTTGAAATATTTTGGTTTTCTGTTTTTGTCCTTATTGTGCACCCAAATAACGGGAAAAAATAAAAAAAAAGTTATTTGAAATATTTTGGTTTTCTGTTTTTGTCAATATTTTGCACCTAAATAACGCGTAAAAATAAAAAAAAAGTTATCTGAAATATTTTGGTTTTCTGTTTTTGTCCTTATTTTGCACCTAAATAACGGGAAAAAATAAAAAAAAATTATCTGAAATATTTTGGTTTTCTGATTTTGTCCTTATTTTGCACCCAAATAACGGGAAAAAAGAAAAAAAAAGTTATTTGAAATATTTTGGTTTTCTGTTCTTGTCCTTATTTTGCACCTAAATAACGGGAAAAAATAAAAAAAAAGTTATCTGAAATATTTTGGTTTTCTGTTTTTGTCCTTATTTTGCACCCAAATAACGGGAAAAAATAAAAAAAAAGTTATCTGAAATATTTTGGTTTTCTGTTTTTATCCTTATTTTGCACTCAAATAACCGGAAAAAATAAAAAAAAAGTTATCTGAAAAATTTTATTTTTCTGGTTTTGTCCTTATTTTGCACCCACATAACGGGAAATAATACAAAAAAAAAGTTATTTGAAATATTTTGGTTTTCTGTTTTTGTCCTTATTTTGCACCCAAATAACGGGAAAAAATAAAAAAAAAGTTATCTGAAATATTTTGGTTTTCTGTTTTTGTCCTTATTTTGCACTCAAATAACGGGAAAAAATAAAAAAAAAATTATCTGAAATATTTTGGTTTTCTGTTTTTGTCCTTATTTTGCACCCAAATAACGGGAAAAAATAAAAAAAAATTTATCTGAAATATTGTGGTTTTCTGTTTTTGTCCTTATTTTGCACCCAAATAACGGGAAAAAATAAAAAAAATGTTATGTGAAATATTTTGGTTTTCTGTTTTTGTCCTGATTTTGCACCCAAATAACGGGAAAAAAGAAAAAAAAATTTATTTGAAATATTTTGGTTTTCTGTTTTTGTCCTTAATTTGCACACAAATAACGGGAAAAAAGAAAGAAAAAGTTATATGAAATATTTTGGTTTTGTGTTTTTGTCCTTATTTTGCACCCAAATAACGGGAAAAAACAAAAAAAAAGTTATTTGAAATATTTTTTTTTTATGTTTTTGTCCTTAATTTGCACCCAAATAACGGGAAAAAAGAAAAAAAAAGTTATCTGAAATATTTTGGTTTTCTGTTTTTGTCCTTATTTTGCACCCAAATAACGGGAAAAAAGAAAAAAAAAAGTTATCTGAAATATTTTTGTTTTCTGTTTTTGTCCCCAAAAACAGAATAAGGACAAATAACGGGAAAAAATAAAAAAAAAGTTATCTTAAATATTTTGGTTTTCTGTTTTTGTCCTTATTTTGCACCCAAATAACGGGAAAAAACAAAAAAAAAGTTATTTGACAAATTCTGGTTTTTAGCTTTTGTCCTTATTTTGCACCTATTTGGTTTTCTGTTTTTGTCCTTATTTTGCACCCAAATAACGGGAAAAAATAAAAAAAAAGTTATCTGAAATATTTTGGTTTTCTGTTTTTGTCCTTATTTTGCACCTAAATAACGGGAAAAAAGAAAAAAACAGTTATTTGAAATATTTTGGTTTTCTGTTTTTGTCCTTATTTTGCAACCCAAATAACGGGAAAAAATAAAAAAAAAGTTATCTGAAATATTTTGGTTTTCAGTTTTTGTCCTTATTTTGCAAAAAAAAGTTATCTGTAATATTTTGGTTTTCTGTTTTTTCCTTATTTTGAACCCAAATAACGGGAAAAAAGAAAAAAAAAGTTATTTGAAATATTTTGGTTTTCTGATTTTGGCCTTATTTTGCTCCCAAATAACGGGAAAAAAGAAAAAAAAAGTTATTTGAAATATTTTGGTTTTCTGTTTTTGTGCTTATTTTGCACCCAAATAACGCGTAAAAATAAAAAAAAAGTTATCTGAAATATTTTGGTTTTCTATTTTTGTCCTTATTTTGCACCTAAATAACGGGAAAAAATAAAAAAAAAGTTATCTGAAATATTTTGGTTTTCTTTTTTGTCCTTATTTTGCACCCAAATAACGGGAAAAAATTAAAAAAAAGTTATCTGAAATATTTTTCTTTTCTGTTTTTGTCCTTATTTTGCACCCAAATAACGGGAAAAAAGAAAAAAACAGTTATTTGAAATATTTTGGTTTTCTGTTTTTGTCCTTATTTTGCAACAAAATTACGGGAAAAAATAAAAAAAAAGTAATTTGAAATTTTTTTGGTTTTCTGTTTTTGTCCTTATTTTGCAACCCAAATAACGGGAAAAAATAAAAAAAAAGTTATCTGAAATATTTTGGTTTTCTGTTTTTGTCCTTATTTTGCGCCCAAATAACGAGAAAAAGAAAAAAAAAGTTATTTGAAATATTTTGGTTTTCTGTTTTTGTCCTTATTTTGCACCCAAATAACGGGAAAAAATAAAAAAAAAGTTATCTGAAATATTTTGGTTTTCTGTTTTTGTCCTTATTTTGCAGCTAAATAACGGGAAAAAAGGAAAAAAAGTTATCTGAAATATTTTGGTTTTCTGTTTTTGTCCTTATTTTGCAAAAAAAAGTTATCTGAAATATTTTGGTTTTCTGTTTTTGTCCTTATTTTGCACCCAAATAACGGGAAAAAAGAAAAAAACAGTTATTTGAAATATTTTGGTTTTCTGTTTTTGTCCTTATTTTGCCCCCCAAATAACGGGAAAAATCAAAAAACAAGTTATTTGAAATATTTTGGTTTTCTGTTTTTGTCCTTATTTTGCACCCAAATAACTCGTAAAAATAAAAAAAAAGTTATCTGAAATATTTTGGTTTTCTGTTTTTATCTTTATTTTGCACCTAAATAACAGGAAAAAAGAAAAAAAAATTATTTGAAATATTTTGGTTTTCTGTTTTTGTCCTTATTTTGCACCTAAATAACGGGAAAAAAATAAAAAAAAAGTTATCTGAAATATTTTGGTTTTCTGTTTTTGTCCTTATTTTGCGCCCAAATAACGAGAAAAAGAAAAAAAAAGTTATTTGAAATATTTTGGTTTTCTGTTTTTGTCCTTATTTTGCACCCAAATAACGGGAAAAAATAAAAAAAAAGTTATCTGAAATATTTTGGTTTTCTGTTTTTGTCCTTATTTTGCACCTAAATAACGGGAAAAAAGGAAAAAAAGTTATCTGAAATATTTTGGTTTTCTGTTTTTGTCCTTATTTTGCAAAAAAAAGTTATCTGAAATATTTTGGTTTTCTGTTTTTGTCCTTATTTTGCACCCAAATAACGGGAAAAAAGAAAAAAACAGTTATTTGAAATATTTTGGTTTTCTGTTTTTGTCCTTATTTTGCCCCCCAAATAACGGGAAAAATCAAAAAACAAGTTATTTGAAATATTTTGGTTTTCTGTTTTTGTCCTTATTTTGCACCCAAATAACTCGTAAAAATAAAAAAAAAGTTATCTGAAATATTTTGGTTTTCTGTTTTTATCTTTATTTTGCACCTAAATAACAGGAAAAAAGAAAAAAAAATTATTTGAAATATTTTGGTTTTCTGTTTTTGTCCTTATTTTGCAACCCAAATAACGGGAAAAAATAAAAAAAAAGTTATCTGAAATATTTTGGTTTTCTGTTTTTGTCCTTATTTTGCAAAAAAAAGTTATCTGTAATATTTTGGTTTTCTGTTTTTTCCTTATTTTGAACCCAAATAACGGGAAAAAAGAAAAAAAAAGTTATTTGAAATATTTTGGTTTTCTGATTTTGGCCTTATTTTGCTCCCAAATAACGGGAAAAAAGAAAAAAAAAGTTATTTGAAATATTTTGGTTTTCTGTTTTTGTGCTTATTTTGCACCCAAATAACGCGTAAAAATAAAAAAAAAGTTATCTGAAATATTTTGGTTTTCTGTTTTTGTCCTTATTTTGCACCTAAATAACGGGAAAAAATAAAAAAAAAGTTATCTGAAATATTTTGGTTTTCTTTTTTGTCCTTATTTTGCACCCAAATAACGGGAAAAAATTAAAAAAAAGTTATCTGAAATATTTTTCTTTTCTGTTTTTGTCCTTATTTTGCACCCAAATAACGGGAAAAAAAAAAAACAGTTATTTGAAATATTTTGGTTTTCTGTTTTTGTCCTTATTTTGCAACAAAATTACGGGAAAAAATAAAAAAAAAGTAATTTGAAATTTTTTTGGTTTTCTGTTTTTGTCCTTATTTTGCAACCCAAATAACGGGAAAAAATAAAAAAAAAGTTATCTGAAATATTTTGGTTTTCTGTTTTTGTCCTTATTTTGCGCCCAAATAACGAGAAAAAGAAAAAAAAAGTTATTTGAAATATTTTGGTTTTCTGTTTTTGTCCTTATTTTGCACCCAAATAACGGGAAAAAATAAAAAAAAAGTTATCTGAAATATTTTGGTTTTCTGTTTTTGTCCTTATTTTGCACCTAAATAACGGGAAAAAAGGAAAAAAAGTTATCTGAAATATTTTGGTTTTCTGTTTTTGTCCTTATTTTGCACCCAAATAACGGGAAAAAAGAAAAAAACAGTTATTTGAAATATTTTGGTTTTCTGTTTTTGTCCTTATTTTGCCCCCCAAATAACGGGAAAAAAGAAAAAAAAATTATTTGAAATATTTTGGTTTTCTGTTTTTGTCCTTATTTTGCACCTAAATAACGGGAAAAAATAAAAAAAAAGTTATCTGAAATATTTTGGTTTTCTTTTTTGTCCTTATTTTGCACCCAAATAACGGGAAAAAATTAAAAAAAAGTTATCTGAAATATTTTGGTTTTCTGATTTTGTCCTTATTTTGCACCCAAATAACGGGAAAAAAGAAAAAAAAAGTTATTTGAAATATTTTGGTTTTCTGTTTTTGTCCTTATTTTGCACCTAAAGAACGGGAAAAAATAAAAAAAAAGTTATTTGAAAAATTTTTTTTTTATGTTTTTGTCCTTATTTTGCACCCAAATAACGGGAAAAAAGAAAAAAAAAGTTATCTGAAATATTTTGGTTTTCTGTTTTTGTCCTTATTTTGCACCCAAATAACGGGAAAAAAGAAAAAAAAAGTTATTTGAAATATTTTTTTTTTATGTTTTTGTCCTTATTTTGCACCCACATAACGGGAAATAATACAAAAAAAAAGTTATTTGAAATATTTTGGTTTTCTGTTTTTGTCCTTATTTTGCACCCAAATAACGGGAAAAAATAAAAAAAAAGTTATTTGAAATATTTTTTTGTTTATGTTTTTGTCCTTATTTTGCACCTAAATAACGGGAAAAAATAAAAAAAAAGTTATCTGAAATATTTTGGTTTTCTGATTTTGTCCTTATTTTGCACCCAAATAACGGGAAAAAAGAAAAAAAAAGTTATTTGAAATATTTTGGTTTTCTGTTTTTGTCCTTATTTTGCACCTAAATAACGGGAAAAAATAAAAAAAAAGTTATCTAAAATATTTTGGTTTTCCGTTTTTGTCCTTATTTTGCACCCATATAACGGGAAAAAATAAAAAAAAAGTTATCTAAAATATTTTGGTCTTCTGTTTTTGTCCTTATTTTGCACCCAAATAACGGGAAAAAATAAAAAAAAAGTTATCTGAAATATTTAGGTTTTCTGATTCTGTCTCTATTTTGCACCCAAATAACGGGAAAAAATAAAAAAAAAGTTATTTGAAATATTTTGGTTTTCTATTTTTGTCCTTATTTTGCACCCAAATAACGGAAAAAAAGAAAAAAAAAGTTGTTTGAAATATTTTGGTTTTCTGTTTTTGTCCTTATTGTGCACCCAAATAACGGGAAAAAATAAAAAAAAAGTTATTTGAAATATTTTGGTTTTCTGTTTTTGTCCTTATTTTGCACCCAAATAACGCGTAAAAATAAAAAAAAAGTTATCTGAAATATTTTGGTTTTCTGTTTTTGTCCTTATTTTGCACCTAAATAACGGGAAAAAATAAAAATAAATTATCTGAAATATTTTGGTTTTCTGATTTTGTCCTTATTTGGGTGCAAACAAATAACGGGAAAAATGAAAAAAAAAGTTATTTGAAATATTTTGGTTTTCTGTTCTTGTCCTTATTTTGCACCTAAATAACGGGAAAAAATAAAAAAAAAGTTATCTGAAATATTTTGGTTTTCTGTTTTTGTCCTTATTTTGCACCCAAATAACGGGAAAAAATAAAAAAAAAGTTATTTGAAATATTTTGGTCTTCTGTTTTTGTCCTTATTTTGCACCCAAATAACGGGAAAAAAAAAAAAAAAGTTATTTGAAATATTTTGGTTTTCTGTTCTTGTCCTTATTTTGCACCTAAATAACGGGAAAAAATAAAAAAAAAGTTATCTGAAATATTTTGGTTTTCTGTTTTTGTCCTTATTTTGCACCCAAATAACGGGAAAAAATAAAAAAAAAGTTATTTGAAATATTTTGGTCTTCTGTTTTTGTCCTTATTTTGCACCCAAATAACGGGAAAAAATAAAAAAAAAGTTATCTGAAATATTTTGGTTTTCTGTTTTTTCCTTATTTTGCACTCAAATCAAAAAAAAAAATAAAAAAAAAGTTATCTGAAAAATTTTGGTTTTCTGGTTTTGTCCTTATTTTGCACCCACATAACGGGAAAAAATAAAAAAAAAATTATCTGAAATATTTTGGTTTTCTGTTTTTGTCCTTATTTTGCACCCAAATAACGGGAAAAAATAAAAAAAAAGTTATCTGAAATATTGTGGTTTTCTGTTTTTGTCCTTATTTTGCACCCAAATAACGGGAAAAAATAAAAAAAATGTTATCTGAAATATTTTGGTTTTCTGTTTTTGTCCTTATTTTGCACCCAAATAACGGGAAAAAAGAAAAAAAAAGTTATTTGAAATATTTTGGTTTTCTGTTTTTGTCCTTAATTTGCACACAAATAACGGGAAAAAAGAAAGAAAAAGTTATATGAAATATTTTGGTTTTGTGTTTTTGTCCTTATTTTGCACCCAAATAACGGGAAAAAACAAAAAAAAAGTTATTTGAAATATTTTTTTTTTATGTTTTTGTCCTTATTTTGCACCTAAATAACGGGAAAAAAGAAAAAAAAAGTTATCTGAAATATTTTGGTTTTCTGTTTTTGTCCTTATTTTGCACCCAAATAACGGGGAAAAAAAAAAAAAAGTTATCTGAAATATTTTTGTTTTCTGTTTTTGTCCCCAAAAACAGAATAAGGACAAATAACGGGAAAAAATAAAAAAAAAGTTATCTAAAATATTTTGGTTTTCTGTTTTTGTCCTTATTTTGCACCCAAATAACGGGAAAAAACAAAAAAAAAGTTATTTGACAAATTCTGGTTTTTAGCTTTTGTCCTTATTTTGCACCTTTTTGGTTTTCTGTTTTTGTCCTTATTTTGCACCCAAATAACGGGAAAAAATAAAAAAAAAGTTATCTGAAATATTTTGGTTTTCTGTTTTTGTCCTTATTTTGCACCTAAATAACGGGAAAAAAGAAAAAAACAGTTATTTGAAATATTTTGGTTTTCTGTTTTTGTCCTTATTTTGCAACCCAAATAACGGGAAAAAATAAAAAAAAAGTTATCTGAAATATTTTGGTTTTCTGTTTTTGTCCTTATTTTGCAAAAAAAAGTTATCTGTAATATTTTGGTTTTCTGTTTTTTCCTTATTTTGAACCCAAATAACGGGAAAAAAGAAAAAAAAAGTTATTTGAAATATTTTGGTTTTCTGATTTTGGCCTTATTTTGCTCCCAAATAACGGGAAAAAAGAAAAAAAAAGTTATTTGAAATATTTTGGTTTTCTGTTTTTGTGCTTATTTTGCACCCAAATAACGCGTAAAAATAAAAAAAAGTTATCTGAAATATTTTGGTTTTCTGTTTTTGTCCTTATTTTGCACCTAAATAACGGGAAAAAATAAAAAAAAAGTTATCTGAAATATTTTGGTTTTCTTTTTTGTCCTTATTTTGCACCCAAATAACGGGAAAAAATTAAAAAAAAGTTATCTGAAATATTTTTCTTTTCTGTTTTTGTCCTTATTTTGCACCCAAATAACGGGAAAAAAGAAAAAAACAGTTATTTGAAATATTTTGGTTTTCTATTTTTGTCCTTATTTTGCAACAAAATTACGGGAAAAAATAAAAAAAAAGTAATTTGAAATTTTTTTGGTTTTCTGTTTTTGTCCTTATTTTGCAACCCAAATAACGGGAAAAAATAAAAAAAAAGTTATCTGAAATATTTTGGTTTTCTGTTTTTGTCCTTATTTTGCGCCCAAATAACGAGAAAAAGAAAAAAAAAGTTATTTGAAATATTTTGGTTTTCTGTTTTTGTCCTTATTTTGCACCCAAATAACGGGAAAAAATAAAAAAAAAGTTATATGAAATATTTTGGTTTTCTGTTTTTGTCCTTTTTTTGCACCTAAAAAACGGGAAAAAAGGAAAAAAAGTTATCTGAAATATTTTGGTTTTCTGTTTTTGTCCTTATTTTGCAAAAAAAAGTTATCTGAAATATTTTGGTTTTCTGTTTTTGTCCTTATTTTGCACCCAAACAACGGGAAAAAAGAAAAAAACAGTTATTTGAAATATTTTGGTTTTCTGTTTTTGTCCTTATTTTGCCCCCCAAATAACGGGAAAAATCAAAAAAAAAGTTATTTGAAATATTTTGGTTTTCTGTTTTTGTCCTTATTTTGCACCCAAATAACTCGTAAAAATAAAAAAAAAGTTATCTGAAATATTTTGGTTTTCTGTTTTTATCCTTATTTTGCACCTAAATAACAGGAAAAAATAAAAAAAAATTATTTGAAATATTTTGGTTTTCTGTTTTTGTCCTTATTTTGCACCTAAATAACGGGAAAAAATAAAAAAAAAGTTATCTGAAATATTTTGGTTTTCTGATTTTGTCCTTATTTTGCCCAAATAACGGGAAAAAAGAAAAAAAAAGTTATTTGAAATATTTTGGTTTTCTGTTTTTGTCCTTATTTTGCACCTAAAGAACGGGAAAAAATAAAAAAAAAGTTATATGAAATATTTTGGTTTTCTGTTTTTGTCCCTATTTTGCACCCAAATAACGGGAAAAAATAAAAAAAAAGTTATTTGAAATATTTTGGTTTTCTGTTTTTATCCTTATTTTGCACCCAAATAACGGGAAAAAATAAAAAAAAAGTTATCTGAAATATTTTGGTTTTCTGTTTTAGTCCTTATTTTGCACCCAAATAACGGGAAAAAATAAAATAAAGTTATGTGAAATATTTTGGTTTTCTGTTTTTGTCCTTATTTTGCACCCTAATAACGGGAAAAAATAAAAAAAAAGTTATTTTAAATATTTTGGTCTTCTGTTTTTGTCCTTATTTTGCACCCAAATAACGGGAAAAAAGAAAAAAAAAATTATCTGAAATATTTTGGTTTTCTGTTTTTGTCCTTATTTTGCCCTCCAAATAACGGGAAAAAAGAAAAAAAAAGTTATTTGAAATATTTTGGTTTTCTGTTTTTGTCCTTATTTTGCACCCAAATAACTCGAAAAATAAAAAAAAAGTTATCTGAAATATTTTGGTTTTCTGTTTTTATCCTTATTTTGCACCTAAATAACAGGAAAAAAGAAAAAAAAA
This sequence comes from Empis livida, assembly GCA_963932195.1. Classification (NCBI taxonomy): domain Eukaryota; kingdom Metazoa; phylum Arthropoda; class Insecta; order Diptera; family Empididae; genus Empis; species Empis livida. Next base: position 27,719,386 of record OZ010649.1, on the reverse strand, counting down.
TTATTTGAAATATTTTGGTTTTCTGTTTTTGTCCTTATTTTGCACCTAAATAACGGGAAAAAAATAAAAAAAAAGTTATTTTAAATATTTTGGTCTTCTGTTTTTGTCCTTATTTTGCACCCAAATAACGGGAAAAAAGAAAAAAAAAATTATCTGAAATATTTTGGTTTTCTGTTTTTGTCCTTATTTTGCCCTCCAAATAACGGGAAAAAAGAAAAAAAAAGTTATCTGAAATATTTTGGTTTTCAGTTTTTGTCCTTATTTTGCACCCAAATAACGGGAAAAAAGCAAGAAAAAGTTATATGAAATATTTTGGTTTTGTGTTTTTGTCCTTATTTTGCACCCAAATAACGGGAAAAAACAAAAAAAAAGTTATTTGAAATATTTTTTTTTTCTGTTTTTGTCCTTATTTTGCAACCAAATAAAGGGAAAAAAGAAAAAAAAAGTTATCTGAAATATTTTGGTTTTCTTATTTTGTCCTTATTTTGCACCCAAATAACGGGAAAAAAGAAAAAAAAAGTTATCTGAAATATTTTGGTTTTCTGTTTTTGTCCCCAAAAACAGAATAAGGACAAATAACGGAAAAAAATAAAACAAAAGTTATCTAAAATATTTTGTTTTTCTGTTTTTGTCCTTATTTTGCATCCAAATAACGGGAAAAAAGAAAAAAAAAGTTATCTGAAATATTTTGGTTTTCTATTTTTGTCCTTATTTTGCACCCAAATAACGGGAAAAAAGAAAAAAAAAGTTTTTTGAAATATTTTGGTTTTCTGTTTTTGTTCTTATTTTGCACCCAAATAACGGGAAAAAATAAAAAAAAAGTTATCTGAAATATTTTGGTTTTCTGTTTTTGTCCTTATTTTGCACCCAAATAACGGGAAAAAATAAAAAAAAAAGTTATTTGAAATATTTTGGTTTTCTGTTTTTGGCCTTATTTTGCACCCAAATAACGGGAAAAATAAAAAAAAAGTAATTTGAAATATTTTGGTTTTCTGTTTTTGTCCTTATTATGCACCCAAATAACGGGAAAAATTAAAAATAAAGTTATCTGAAATATTTTGGTTTTCTGTTTTTGTCCTTATTTTGCACCCAAATAACGGGAAAAAATAAAAAAAAAGTTATTTGAAATATTTTGGTTTTCTGTTTTTGTCCTTATTTTGCACCCAAATAACGGGCAAAAATAAAAAAAAAGTTATTTGAAATATTTTGGTTTTCTGTTTTTATCCTTATTTTGCACCCAAATAACGGGAAAAAATAAAAAAAAAGTTATCTGAAATATTTTGGTTTTCCGTTTTTGTCCTTATTTTGCACCCAAATAACGGGAAAAAATAAAAAAAAGTTTTTTGAAATATTTTGGTTTTCTGTTTTTGTATTTATTTTGCACCCGAATAACGGGAAAAAATAAAAAAAAAGTTATTTGAAATATTTTGGTTTTCTGTTTTTCTCCTTATTTTGCACCCAAATAACGGGAAAAAAGAAAAAAAAAGTTGTCTGAAATATTTTGGTTTTCTGTTTTTGTCCTTATTTTGCACCCAAATGACGGGAAAAAAGAAAAAAAAAAGTTATTTGAAATATTTTGGTTTTCTATTTTTGTCCTTATTTCGCACCCAAATAACGGGAAAAAATAAAAAAAAAGTTATTTGATATATTTTGGTTTTCTGTTTTTGTCCTTATTTTGCACCCAAATAACGGGAAAAAATAAAAAAAAAGTTATTTGAAATATTTTGGTTTTCTGTTTTTGTCCTTATTTTGCACCCAAATAACGGGAAAAAAGAAAAAAAAAGTAGTCTGAAATATTTTGGTTTTCTGTTTTTGTCTTTATTTTGCACCCAAATAACGGGAAAAAATAAAAAAAAGTTATTTGAAATATTTTGGTTTTCTGTTTTTGTCCTTATTTTGCACCCAACTACGGGAAAAATAAAAAAAAAGTTATCTGAAATATTTTGGTTTTCTGTTTTTGTCCTTATTTTGCACCCAAATAACGGGAAAAAATAAAAAAAAGTTATTTGAAATATTTTGGTTTTCTGTTTTTGTCTTTATTTTGCACCCAAATAACGGGAAAAAATTAAAAAAAGTAAAAAAGTTATCTGAAATATTTTGGTTTTCGGTTTTTGTCCTTGTTTTGCACCCAACTAACGGGAAAAAATAAAAAAAAAGTTATTTGAAATATTTTGGTTTTCTGTTTTTGTCCTTATTTTGCACCCAAATAACGGGAAAAAAGAAAAAAAAAAGTTATTTGAAATATTTTGGTTTTCTGTTTTTGTCCTTATTTTGCACCCAAATAACGGGAAAAAATTAAATAAAAGTTATTTGAAATATTTTGGTTTTCTGTTTTTGTCCTTATTTTGCACCCAAATAACGCGAAAAAATAAAAAAAAAGTTATTTGAAATATTTTGGTTTTCTGTTTTTGTCCTTATTTTGCACCCAAATAACGCGAAAAAATAAAAAAAAGTTATTTGAAATATTTTAGTTTTCTGTTTGTGTCCTTATTTTTCACCCAAATAACGGGAAAAAATAAAAAAAATTATTTGAAATATTTTGGGTTTCTGTTTTTGTCCTTATTTTGCACCCAAATAACGAAATAAAAAAAAAGTTATCTGAAATATTTTGGTTTTCTGTTTTTGTCCTAATTTTGCATCCAAATAACGGGAAAAAATGAAAAAAAAGTTATCTGAAATATTTTGGTTTTCAGTTTTTGTCCTTATTTTGCACCCAAATAATGGGAAAAAAGAAAAAAAAGTTATTTGAAATATTTTGGTTTTCTGTTTTTGTCCTTATTTTGCACCCAAATAACGGGAAAAAATAAAAAAAAAGTTATTTGAAATATTTTGGTTTTCTGTTTTTGTCCTTATTTTGCACCCAAATAACGCGAAAAAATAAAAAAAAAGTTATTTGAAATATTTTAGTTTTCTGTTTGTGTCCTTATTTTTCACCCAAATAACGGGAAAAAATAAAAAAAATTATTTGAAATATTTTGGGTTTCTGTTTTTGTCCTTATTTTGCACCCAAATAACGAAATAAAAAAAAAGTTATCTGAAATATTTTAGTTTTCTGTTTTTGTCCTTATTTTGCACCCAAATAACGCGAAAAAATAAAAAAAAAGTTATTTGAAATATTTTGGGTTTCTGTTTTTGTCCTTATTTTGCACCCAAATAACGAAATAAAAAAAAAGTTATCTGAAATATTTTGGTTTTCTGTTTTTGTCCTTATTTTTGCACCCAAATAACGGGAAAAAATGAAAAAAAAGTTATCTGAAATATTTTGGTTTTCTGTTTTTGTCCTTATTTTGCACCCAAATAACGCGAAAAAATAAAAAAAAAGTTATTTGAAATATTTTGGTTTTCTCTTTTTGTCCTTATTTTGCACCCAAATAACGCGAAAAAATAAAAAAAAGTTATTTGAAATATTTTAGTTTTCTTTTTGTGTCCTTATTTTTCACCCAAATAACGGGAAAAAATAAAAAAAATTATTTGAAATATTTTGGGTTTCTGTTTTTGTCCTTATTTTGCACCCAAATAACGAAATAAAAAAAAAGTTATCTGAAATATTTTGGTTTTCTGTTTTTGTCCTTATTTTGCACCCAAATAACGGGAAAAAATGAAAAAAAAGTTATCTGAAATATTTTGGTTTTCAGTTTTTGTCCTTATTTTGCACCCAAATAATGGGAAAAAAGAAAAAAAAGTTATTTGAAATATTTTGGTTTTCTGTTTTTGTCCTTATTTTGCACCCAAATAACGGGAAAAAATAAAAAAAAAGTTATTTGAAATATTTTGGTTTTCTGTTTTTGTCCTTGTTTTGCACCCAAATAACGGGAAAAACGAAAAAAAAAGTTCTCTGAAATATTTTGGTTTTCTGTTTTTTTCCTTATTTTGCACCCAAATAACGGGGGGAAAAAAAAAAGTTATTTGAAATATTTTGGTTTTCTGTTTTTGTTCTTATTTTGCACCCAAATAACGGGAAAAAATAAAAAAAGTTATTTGAAATATTTTGGGTTTCTGTTTTTGTCCTTATTTTGCACCCAAATAACGAAATAAAAAAAAAGTTATCTGAAATATTTTGGTTTTCTGTTTTTGTCCTTATTTTGCACCCAAATAACGCGAAAAAATAAAAAAAAAGTTATTTGAAATATTTTGGTTTTCTGTTTTTGTCCTTATTTTGCACCCAAATAACGGGAAAAACGAAAAAAAAAGTTCTCTGAAATAATTTGGTTTTCTCTTTTTGTCCTTATTTTGCACCCAAATAACGGGGGGAAAAAAAAAAGTTATTTGAAATATTTTGGTTTTCTGTTTTTGTTCTAATTTTGCACCCAAATAACGGGAAAAAAGAAAAAAAAAGTTATCTGAAATAATTTGGTTTTCTCTTTTTGTCCTTATTTTGCACCCAAATAACAGCAAAAAAGGAAAAAAAAGTTATTTGAAATATTTTGGTTTTCTGTTTTTGTCCTTATTTTGTACCCAAATAACGGGAAAAAAGAAAAAAAAAGTTATTTGAAATATTTTGGTTTTCTGTTTTTGTCCTTATTTTGCACCCAAATAAAGGGAAAAAATAAAAAAAAAGTTATTTGAAATATTTTGGTTTTCTGTTTTTGTCCTTATTTTGCACCCAAATAACGGGAAAAAAGAAAAAAAAATTTTCTGAAATATTTTGGTTTTCTGTTTTTGTCCTTATTTTGCACCCAAATAACGGGAAAAAATAAAAAAAAAGTTATTTGAAATATTTTGTTTTTCTGTTTTTGTTCTTATTTTGCACCCAAATAACGGGAAAAAATAAAAAAAAAGTTATCTGAAATATTTTGGTTTTCTGTTTTTGTCCTTATTTTGCACCCAAATAACGGGAAAAAATAAAAAAAAAAGTTATTTGAAATATTTTGGTTTTCTGTTTTTGGCCTTATTTTGCACCCAAATAACGGGAAAAATAAAAAAAAAAGTAATTTGAAATATTTTGGTTTTCTGTTTTTGTCCTTATTATGCACCCAAATAACGGGAAAAATTAAAAATAAAGTTATCTGAAATATTTTGGTTTTCTGTTTTTGTCCTTATTTTGCACCCAAATAACGGGAAAAAATAAAAAAAAAGTTATTTGAAATATTTTGGTTTTCTGTTTTTGTCCTTATTTTGCACCCAAATAACGGGCAAAAATAAAAAAAAAGTTATTTGAAATATTTTGGTTTTCTGTTTTTATCCTTATTTTGCACCCAAATAACGGGAAAAAATAAAAAAAAAGTTATCTGAAATATTTTGGTTTTCCGTTTTTGTCCTTATTTTGCACCCAAATAACGGGAAAAAATAAAAAAAAGTTTTTTGAAATATTTTGGTTTTCTGTTTTTGTATTTATTTTGCACCCGAATAACGGGAAAAAATAAAAAAAAAGTTATTTGAAATATTTTGGTTTTCTGTTTTTCTCATTATTTTGCACCCAAATAACGGGAAAAACGAAAAAAAAAGTTGTCTGAAATATTTTGGTTTTCTGTTTTTGACCTTATTTTGCACCCAAATGACGGGAAAAAAGAAAAAAAAAGTTATTTGAAATATTTTGGTTTTCTGTTTTTGTCCTTATTTCGCACCCAAATAACGGGAAAAAATAAAAAAAAAGTTATTTGATATATTTTGGTTTTCTGTTTTTGTCCTTATTTTGCACCTAAATAACGGGAAAAAATAAAAAAAAAGTTATTTGAAATATTTTGGTTTTCTGTTTTTGTCCTTATTTTGCACCCAAATAACGGGAAAAAAGAAAAAAAAAGTTTTCTGAAATATTTTGGTTTTCTGTTTTTGTCCTTATTTTGCACCCAAATAACGGGAAAAAATAAAAAAAAGTTATTTGAAATATTTTGGTTTTCTGTTTTTGTCCTTATTTTGCACCCAACTAACGGGAAAAATAAAAAAAAAGTTATCTGAAATATTTTGGTTTTCTGTTTTTGTCCTTATTTTGCACCCAAATAACGGGAAAAAATAAAAAAAAGTTATTTGAAATATTTTGGTTTTCTGTTTTTGTCTTTATTTTGCACCCAAATAACGGGAAAAAATTAAAAAAAAGTAAAAAAGTTATCTGAAATATTTTGGTTTTCGGTTTTTGTCCTTGTTTTGCACCCAAATAACGGGAAAAAATAAAAAAAAAGTTATTTGAAATATTTTGGTTTTCTGTTTTTGGCCTTATTTTGCACCCAAATAACGGGAAAAATAAAAAAAAAAGTAATTTGAAATATTTTGGTTTTCTGTTTTTGTCCTTATTTTGCACCCAAATAACGGGAAAAAATAAAAAAAAATTATTTGAAATATTTTGGTTTTCTGTTTTTGTCCTTATTTTGCACCCAAATAACGGGCAAAAATAAAAAAAAAGTTATTTGAAATATTTTGGTTTTCTGTTTTTATCCTTATTTTGCACCCAAATAACGGGAAAAAATAAAAAAAAAGTTATCTGAAATATTTTGGTTTTCCGTTTTTGTCCTTATTTTGCACCCAAATAACGGGAAAAAATAAAAAAAAGTTATTTGAAATATTTTGGTTTTCTGTTTTTGTATTTATTTTGCACCCGAATAACGGGAAAAAATAAAAAAAAAGTTATTTGAAATATTTTGGTTTTCTGTTTTTCTCATTATTTTGCACCCAAATAACGGGAAAAACGAAAAAAAAAGTTGTCTGAAATATTTTGGTTTTCTGTTTTTGTCCTTATTTTGCACCCAAATGACGGGAAAAAAGAAAAAAAAAGTTATTTGAAATATTTTGGTTTTCTGTTTTTGTCCTTATTTCGCACCCAAATAACGGGAAAAAATAAAAAAAAAGTTATTTGATATATTTTGGTTTTCTGTTTTTGTCCTTATTTTGCACCCAAATAACGGGAAAAAATAAAAAAAAAGTTATTTGAAATATTTTGGTTTTCTGTTTTTGTCCTTATTTTGCACCCAAATAACGGGAAAAAAGAAAAAAAAAGTTATTTGAAATATTTTGGTTTTCTGTTTTTGTCCTTATTTTGCACCCAAATAACGGGAAAAAATAAAATAAAAGTTATTTGAAATATTTTGGTTTTCTGTTTTTGTCCTTATTTTGCACCCAAATGACGGGAAAAAAGAAAAAAAAAAGTTATTTGAAATACAAATAACGGGAAAAAATAAAAAAAGTTATTTGAAATATTTTGGGTTTCTGTTTTTGTCCTTATTTTGCACCCAAATAACGAAATAAAAAAAAAGTTATTTGAAATATTTTGGTTTTCTGTTTTTGTCCTTATTTTGCACCCAAATAACGGGAAAAAAGAAAAAAAAAGTTATCTGAAATATTTTGGTTTTCAGTTTTTGTCCTTATTTTGCACCCAAATAATGGGAAAAAAGAAAAAAAAGTTATTTGAAATATTTTGGTTTTCTGTTTTTGTCCTTATTTTGCACCCAAATAACGGGAAAAAATAAAAAAAAAGTTATTTGAAATATTTTGGTTTTCTGTTTTTGTCCTTATTTTGCACCCAAATAACGGGAAAAACGAAAAAAAAAGTTCTCTGAAATATTTTGGTTTTCGGTTTTTTTCCTTATTTTGCACCCAAATAACGGGGGGAAAAAAAAAAGTTATTTGAAATATTTTGGTTTTCTGTTTTTGTCCTTATTTTGCACCCAAATAACGGGAAAAAAGAAAAAAAAAGTTATCTGAAATAATTTGGTTTTCTCTTTTTGTCCTTATTTTGCACCCAAATAACAGCAAAAAAGGAAAAAAAAGTTATTTGAAATATTTTGGTTTTCTGTTTTTGTCCTTATTTTGTACCCAAATAACGGGAAAAAGAAAAAAAAAGTTATCTGAAATATTTTGGTTTTCTGTTTTGGTCCTTATTTTGCACCCAAATAATGGGAAAAAAGAAAAATAAAGTTATTTGAAATATTTTAGTTTTCTGTTTTTGTCCTTATTTTGCACCCAAATAACTGGAAAAAAGAAAAAAAAAGTTATCTGAAATATTTTGGTTTTCTGTTTTTGTCCTTGTTTTGCACCCAAATAACGGGAAAAAATAAAAAAAAAGTTATTTGAAATATTTTGGTTTTCTGTTTTTGTCCTTATTTTACACCCAAATAACGGGAAAAAAGAAAAAAAAAAGTTATTTGAAATATTTTGGTTTTCTGTTCTTGTCCTTATTTTACACCCAAATAACGGGAAAAAAAAAACAAAAAGTTATTTGAAATATTTTGTTTTTCTGTTTTTGTCCTTATTTTGCACCCAAATAACGGGAAAAAATAAAAAAAAAGTTATTTGAAATATTTTGGTTTTCTGTTTTTATCCTTATTTTGCATCCAAATAACGGGAAAAAATAAAAAAAAAGTTATTTGAAATATTTTGGTTTTCTGTTTTTGTCTTTATTTTGCACCCAAAATTACGGGAAAAAATAAAAATAAAAGTTATTTGAAATATTTTAGTTTTCTGTTTTTGTCCTTATTTTGCACCCAAATAACGGGAAAAAATAAAAAAAAAGTTATCTGAAATATTTTGGTTTTCTGTTTTTGTCCTTATTTTGCACCCAAATAACGGGAAAAAATAAAAAAAAAGTTATCTGAAATATTTTGGTTTTCTGTTTTTGTCCTTATTTTACACCCAAATTACGGGAAAAAACGAAAATACAAGTTGTCTGAAATATTTTGGTTTTCTGTTTTGTCCTTATTTTGCACCTGTAGTGACCCGGTACAACAATAATTAATAATTTTTATTAATTTATAATTATTCTCTTGAACAACAAAAATTGTTATTGTACCGGTAACCATTTGTTTTGTTTATAATCGGATGATGCGATCATACCACCCAATCATATCATTTTTTTATTTGCTGCAATTATAATAAATGCAAATGAAGAGATGATAAGATTATCATTAGATAGTCAGCAACGAGAGTATTCAGATCGAAAATCGATCAAGTCAGAAATAAATTTAATTGTGCGGTAAAAAAAAAAAAAATAAATAAATTACAAGTCAAAATTACAAGTCAAATTAAATAAATATTAAATATAAAATAAATTAATTGTGTTAAATAAAATAAAAAGATTCGGAACAATGGACTTAAATATTAAATATAATAAATAAAATTATAAGTTGGATAAATAACATTAAGAAATAAGTTAAATAAATAATAGTTTATATTTTAATTCAACCAAATTAAATAGTTTGTTTATATAACGAAAAATAAGATCCTTCAGGACAAAATAAAGACAAGTGAGGTTGGTACAAATTAACACGCGCGCCATCCCCACAACTGGTGACCCCGAACGTTTAAAAAGTACCACAATTAGTGCCGAAAAATTCAAATTAACCTATAAAATAAAAACACGCGGTAAAATTGTGGTATAAAAAAACTTAAATCATTGTGCCGCTATTAAACCACTATATATATTATAATTTATAATATATATATATATATATAAATTAATTTCATATATACATATATATAAAGATAAGTTTCCAAGCTATAAATATATTTGGAAATTGTCATCATTGTCAACATTGCGTCGATCAAGAAAATTATCATGAGATCATCAAAATTAAACAATTTTACGTCATCATTGAACCAATTCAACACTACCCGATTCATCGATCATCAATTCATCAAAAATCAGGGAGGGAACAACGTCATCATACAAAAATTCAAGATCACGCCAAGTAAAATTTTTTCATTATTTTGTATATATATATTCAAAAACAATAACGAATGGTACAGTCATATAATTTTAATAAAAATCCATTCGCATTAAATTTAAAATTAAACTTAAATTAATTTAAATAAAATCCTTATTTTCATTTTGCAAAAAATTTTTAAAAATTCATATGCTAATATTTTTAAATGAATTACTATTTGAAATAAAATCTTTGTTTTTGATATCTAAATTAATAAATTGATAATATCGTCTATAAAAATTAATAATAAAATACACAGATTTAATTAATCGTTATAGTTGCATACCAATTGTTAATTCGCTAATATAATAATTTAAATAATAAAAAAAAACCTCTATATATGATATGTAAATTTATTGAAATACCTAAAATTTAAAATCACTTTGAATATCATAAAACTAATTTCTATAAAAATTAAATTTAATTTCTCTAAAAATTAAAATTTTTTAAAATTAAATTAGAAATTTTTTTTTTTTAAAACAAAAAAAAACAATAAAAAACGAATTAAAATTATTTCATATGCATTTATCAAATACACAAAAATAATATTTTTTTTAATGCATTATATAAATTAAAATTATTTAGTATTTATTCTAAATAAAAATTATTATATAAATTCTATATTCTATATTATATTATATAAATTTTAATTTCATATATAAAATACATATTCTTATATATAAAATTTTTTTATTAATTATATATCACATACTTACATTATAAAACGATATTTTAATTATAAATACATACATAAATATCAAAATCGCTGAATTAAATTTATTTCGCATACATACACTTTCGATTTCTCTTACACGCTCTCTCTAAAAATTTGGTAAAAAGTATCGCATACACACATAAAAAAAAAAACATTCAATTTTTAAAATAATATTTTTACTGTGGGACCGTCCGAAAAATACATACGATTTTTAATTATTTTTGGTATCATCCGAATATTACATACGATTTAATATACGAGTATAAATATTTTTTTTTTTTTTTTTCTTTCGTCAAGCGAACTATTTTGAAAAATTTTTATTTCATAAAGAAATTATTTCAAGTAAAATACATTCAATTATTGTTTACTTTACTTTAATAAAATTTTTTTTTTTTTTAAAAAAAATACAATGAATGCTGATGATGCAAAGACATCTACTGAGAACAGTACAACGCTTACAGGTACAAATAACGAACCGAGTATTGCCTCCGTCCGCGTGCGTTTACCATCGTTTTGGCCAACCAACCCGACAACGTGGTTTATCCAAGCCGAAGCGCAATTTAAAGCGTATCGGATAACAAGCGACGAAACAAAATACTGTTTAACTATTTCTGCTTTACCGGCAGAATCGTGTAACTCTATAATAGACATACTCACTAATCCGGCAGCTAGCAATAATTACGAATATATAAAATCTGAACTTATTAAACGGCATTCGGTTTCGGAATCAAAACGCCTCGAAACCCTAATCGAAAAAGCAGGCATCGGCGACCAGAAACCTTTAGATTTATTACGACAAATGAAGCAACTAGCCGGTGCAACTTTTAATGACGACACTATGATAAATTTGTGGTTAAGAAAATTACCACAAGTTATTCATATAGCTTTACCTGCATTCGCCGAAAAACCGCTTAGCGAACTAGCAGACGTCGCCGATAAAATACATGAGGCACAGCAGAACGCATCGCTGTTTGCTATCAAGAAACCAATGTCGCGCAATAGTAAATCGACAACGCAAGTTACAACCACAAACCAGGTTGAAGAAAGATTATCGCGACTCGAAGCGATGATCGCAAGACTCGATGTAAATTACGATAAAAATTTTAGATCGCGACATAGAAGCAATTCTAGAAAACAGCCCAGCTCGAGTAAAAACGCGGATCATTCTGGTTCATCATCAAGTAAATCCACGACCGAACAATGTTGGTATCATAAAAGGTTTGGCGACAAAGCGACAAAATGCACTTGTCCAAGAAAACCAACAGAGAACCACCCAAACTAAAGACGACACCGCGTATTGCGGCTACCGGTGTCAACCAATTTACAAGCCGCCTTTATATCCGTGACGATACTAACAATATTTCATTTTTAATCGACACGGGAGCAGATTTGTCAGTTTTACCATGCAAATCGCGCAATATTTCAGAAAAAAACATTTCTTTATCTGCAGCCAATGGTACTGCAATTAATACTTTCGGCACCAAAATGCTAAAAGTTAGGTTGGGACGTAGAGCATTCATTCACGAATTCGTTTTAGCGGATATCGATCGAGCTATCATCGGAGCTGATTTTTTAAAGAAGTACGGTTTTATCGTAGATTTAAAAAATAGAAAAATCATTGATCCACTCACAAATCTTTCGATCCATACGTTGAATATTACCGCCAACACGCCGACGCCTAAAGTCAACGTAATCAAGAACGAATTTTCAGAAATATTATCTCAATTTCCCGAGCTTACACAGCCGCCGGACTACTTTAAAGAAGTTCGTCATTCGGTGGTACACCACATAATGACCGAAAACCGGTTACCTTGTGCGAAACCGCGCCGTCTCGACACTACTCGCCATGACGCCGCGAAAAAGGAGTTCGACTTAATGGTTGAATTAGGCATATGCCAACCATCGTCTTCTTATGTTTCTTCGCCGCTACATATGGTGCCCAAAAAGAATAATAATGAGTGGCGTCCATGCGGGGATTACCGTCAACTGAATGCAGCTACTATTCCGGATCGATATCCGATTCCACATATCCAGAATTTTGCAGCACACTTAAACGGTACCAAAATTTTTTCAAAAGTCGACCTCGTCAGGGCATACCATTTAATACCGGTAGCAGAAACCGACATTCATAAAACCGCAATAACCACACCATTTGGGTTGTTCGAATTTCGGCGAATGTTAAGGAACGCAACCCAAACGTTCCAAAGGTTCATGCATCAGGTCTGTCAAGGATTGGACTTCGTGTTCATCTACATCGACGACGTCCTTATTGCATCTGCGGACGCGAAAACGCATAAGGAACATCTCCGACTGTTGTTTCAGCGTTTATCGGATTATGGAATTACCATTAATGCAGCAAAATGCGTTTTCGGAGTTTCTGAATTAGGTTTTCTCAGTCATCTCGTTACTGAGCATGGTATTTCGCCATCAAATGAGAAAGTCGAAAGCATTCAGAAATTCCCAACACCTTCATCAATCCGACAAATTCAGCGCTTTATAGGGATGGTAAACTATTACCATCGCTTTATACCCAAACTAGCTGAACTGCTCGCTCCAATTTACGCGTACCTAGTCAAAGTAAGCAAAACTAAAGGAAAAAACAAAATTCTTGACTGGCCAGATGAACTCACCACGGTGTTTCAAAACGTTAAAGCAGCGTTGGCACATGCCACCATGCTTGCGCATCCGCAATCGAACGGAACGCTGATATTAGTTACCGACGCATCAGATATCGCGTTGGGTGCAGTGTTGCAACAACCAACAAAGCAAGGATGGCAACCACTTGCATTCTTCTCACGAAAATTATCGCCAGCCGAAAGCAAATATTCTGCGTTTGATCGCGAACATCTAGCGATCTACGCAGCAGTCAAACACTTTCGATACGCGGTAGAAGGACGAGACTTTACAATCTTCACGGACCACAAGCCACTTATCAACGCAATTTGCTCTAAGACCAAACGCAACCCACGACAAACCCGCCACCTAGACTACATTGCACAATTTACCACTGATATTAGACATATTGCTGGAAAAGATAATGTCGTAGCGGACAGCCTCTCTCGTTTTACAGAGATCGCGACGGTAGACTGGAACAGTTTCGACTTACGTAAAATTGCAAAAGAACAGAAAATGGACGACGAACTAACAAAACTTCTTGCACATCCGAGACCATCAATTAGGCTAGAAAAAATAAACTTACCTGACCTAGAACTCTACTGCGAAATTTCTACGAAAAACAACCGACCGTACATTCCCGAAACATTAAGACGAGTTGTGTTTAACGCAATGCATAATTTGGCACATCCTGGCATTCGAGCAACCAGAAAATTGCTTGGATCACGATATTTTTGGCCAAACATAAATCGTGACTCGAATAATTGGTCCAAGGTTTGCATACCCTGCCAAAAGACCAAAATTCATCGTCACACAAAATCTCAACATGGGACTTTTGACATACCTAACGCACGATTTGAGCACATACATATAGACTTGGTAGGTCCTTTACCCATCTCTGACGGAAACTCATACATTTTCACAGTAGTCGACAGATTTACACGATGGCCTGAAGCTTACGCCATACCGTATATGACAGCTATAACAATCGCAAAAACATTCGTGATACAATATGTATCCCGCTTTGGAATTCCAGCAACCATTTCGACGGATCAAGGATCACAGTTTGAAGCCAAACTTTTTCAAGAGCTTCGGAAACTGTTGGGTGTGTTTCGTACCAGAACCTCTCCGTACCACCCACAATCTAACGGACTGGTCGAACGGTTTCATCGCCAGCTGAAGGATACGCTCAGAGCACGTGGTAATAGCCAGAACTGGAGTATAGAGCTACCATTAGTTCTCCTTGGAGTTCGCGCCGCGATCAAGGAGGATATTCAATGCTCTCCAGCTGAATTAGTATACGGCCAGACACTAAAACTACCGGGCGAATTTTTTATAGAATCGACATCGGACGTACCGGACTCTAACGTACTAATTACAAAACTACGCGACACAATGCGAAGCTTGGTACCGACGCCGACACGAAAAACAGACAAACAGCAAATTTTTATACCAAAAACTCTAGACACATGTGACTACGTTATCATTCGGAGCGACAAAATCAAACCAACGCTGACACCAACTTACGATGGACCCTTTAAGGTGACCAGACATCTCCGAAAAACATTTATCATACGTATCAACGACAAAGAGAAAGCAATTTCAATCGACAGACTAAAACTGGCTTATGCAGTTTCTACCATGAAGTCGGAGTCAAAGTGTCGTAGAGTTAGTTTCAGTAAATAATAATTGTTAACTTCTTACTTCAAAAATCAATTTCTTACTTATTTTTTTTCCCTTCGCAATTGACAAGCAAACATTTATTAACATAGTTAAAAAGATTTAATAACGATATATTCGATATAAATAATATGTAATGTTCAGGTATACAATCGTACTTCCTCACAAATTAAAATTTACGTTTCACTCGGAGGAGGGTGATGTAGTGACCCGGTACAACAATAATTAATAATTTTTATTAATTTATAATTATTCTCTTGAACAACAAAAATTATTATTGTACCGGTAACCATTTGTTTTGTTTATAATCGGATGATGCGATCATACCACCCAATCATATCATTTTTTTATTTGCTGCAATTATAATAAATGCAAATGAAGAGATGATAAGATTATCATTAGATAGTCAGCAACGAGAGTGTTCAGATCGAAAATCGATCAAGTCAGAAATAAATTTAATTGTGCGGTAAAAAAAAAAAAATAAATAAATTACAAGTCAAAATTACAAGTCAAATTAAATAAATATTAAATATAAAATAAATTAATTGTGTTAAATAAAATAAAAAGATTTGGAACAATGGACTGAAATATTAAATATAATAAATAAAATTATAAGTTGGATAAATAACATTAAGAAATAAGTTAAATAAATAATAGTTTATATTTTAATTCAACCAAATTAAATAGTTTTTTTATATAACGAAAAATAAGATCCTTCAGGACAAAATAAAGACAAGTGAGGTTGGTACAAATTAACACGCGCGCCATCCCCACACACCCAAATAACGGGAAAAAATAAAAAAAAAGATTATTTGAAATATTTTGATTTTCTGTTTTTGTCCTTATTTTGCACCCAAATAACGGGAAAAAAGAAAAAAAAAGTTATTTGAAATTATTTGGTTTTCTGTTTTTGTCCTTATTTTGCACCCAAATAACGGGAAAAAATAAAAAAAAGTTATCTGAAATATTTTGGTTTTCTGTTTTTGTCCTTATTTTGCAACCACATAACGGGAAACAAGAAAAAAAAAGTTATTTGAAAAATTTTGGTTTTCTGTTTCTGTCCTTATTTTGCACCCAAATAACGGGAAAAAAGAAAAAAAAAGTTATTTGAAATATTTTGGTTTTATATTTTTGTCCTTATTTTGCACCCAAATAACAGGAAAAAAGAAAAAAAAAGTTATTTGAAATATTTTGGTTTTCTGTTTTTGTCCTTATTGTGCACCCAAATAACGGGAAAAAAGAAAAGAAAATTTATTTGAAATATTTTGGTTTTCTGTTTTTGTCCTTATTTTGCACCCAAGTAACGGGAAAAAAGAAAAAAAAAGTTATTTTAAATATTTTGGTTTTCTGTTTTTGTCCTTATTTTGCACCCAAATAAAGGGAAAAAATAAAAAAAAAGTTATTTGAAATATTTTGGTTTTGCTGTTTTTGTCTTGATTTTGCACCCAAATAACGGGAAAAAATAAAAAAAAGTTATTTGAAATATTTTGGTTTTCTGTTTTTGTCCTTATTTTGCACCCAAATAACGGGAAAAAAGAAAAAAAAAGTTATCTGAAATATTTTGGTTTTCTGTTTTGGTCCTTATTTTGCACCTAAATAACGGGAAAAAAGAAAAAAAAGTCTTGATTTTGCACCCAAATAACGGGAAAAAATAAAAAAAAGTTATTTGAAATATTTTGGTTTTCTGTTTTTGTCTTTATTTTGCACCCAAATAACGGGAAAAAATAAAAAAAAAGTTATCTGAAATATTTTGGTTTTCTGTTTTTGTCCTTATTTTGCACCGAAATAACGGGAAAAAAGAAAAAAAAGTTATTTGAAATATTTTGGTTTTCTGTTTTTGTCCTTATTTTGCACCAAAATAACTGGAAAAAAGAAAAAAAAAGTTATCTGAAATATTTTGGTTTTCTGTTTTTGTCCTTGTTTTGCACCCAAATGACGGGAAAAAATAAAAAAAAAGTTATTTGAAATATTTTGGTTTTCTGTTTTTGTCCTTATTTTGCACCCAAATAACGGGAAAAAAGAAAAAAAAAGTTATCTGAAATATTTTGGTTTTCTGTTTTGGTCCTTATTTTGCACCTAAATAACGGGAAAAAAGAAAAAAAAAGTTATTTGAAATATTTTGGTTTTCTGTTTTTGTCCTTATTTTGCACCCAAATAACGGGAAAAAAGAAAAAAAAAGTTATTTGAAATATTTTGGTTTTCTGTTTTTGTCCTTATTTTGCACCCAAGTAACGGGAAAAAAGAAAAAAAAAGTTATTTGAAATATTTTGGTTTTCTGTTTTTGTCCTTATCTTGCACCCAAATAAAGGGAAAAAATAAAAAAAAAGTTATTTGAAATATTTTGGTTTTGCTGTTTTTGTCTTGATTTTGCACCCAAATAACGGGAAAAAATAAAAAAAAAGTTATCTGAAATATTTTGGTTTTCTGTTTTTGTCCTTATTTTGCACCGAAATAACGGGAAAAAATAAAAAAAAAGTTATTTGAAATATTTTGGTTTTCTGTTTTTGTCCTTCTTTTGCACCCAAATAACTGGAAAAAAGAAAAAAAAAGTTATCTGAAATATTTTGGTTTTCTGTTTTTGTCCTTGTTTTGCACCCAAATAACGGGAAAAAATAAAAAAAAAGTTATTTCAAATATTTTGGTTTTCTGTTTTTGTCCTTATTTTGCACCCAAATTACGGGAAAAAAGAAAAAAAAAATTAACTGAAATATTTTGGTTTTCTGTTTTGGTCCTTATTTTGCACCTAAATAACGGGAAAAAAGAAAAAAAAAGTTATTTGAAATATTTTGGTTTTCTGTTTTTGTCCTTATTTTGCACCCAAATAACGGGAAAAAATAAAAAAAAAGTTATCTGAAATATTTTGGTTTTCTGTTTTTGCCTTATTTTGCACCCACATAACGGGAAAAAAAAAAAGTTATTTGCAAAATTTTGGTTTTCTGTTTTTGTCCTTATTTTGCACCCAAATAACGGGAAAAAATAAAAAAAAAGTTATTTCAAATATTTTGGTTTTCTGTTTTTGTCCTTATTTTGCACCCAAATTACGGGAAAAAAGAAAAAAAAAGTTATTTGAAATATTTTGGTTTTCTGTTTTTGTCCTTATTTTGCACCCAAATAACGGGAAAAAATAAAAAAAAAGTTATCTGAAATATTTTGGTTTTCTGTTTTTGCCTTATTTTGCACCCACATAACGGGAAAAAAAAAAAGTTATTTGAAAAATTTTGGTTTTCTGTTTTTGTCCTTATTTTGCACCCAAATAACGGGAAAAAAGAAAAAAAAAGTTATCTGAAATATTTTGGTTTTCTGTTTTTGTCCTTGTTTTGCACCCAAATAACGGGAAAAAATAAAAAAAAAGTTATTTCAAATATTTTGGTTTTCTGTTTTTGTCCTTATTTTGCACCCAAATTACGGGAAAAAAGAAAAAAAAAGTTATCTGAAATATTTTGGTTTTCTGTTTTTGTCCTTATTTTGCACCCAAATAACGGGAAAAAAGAAAAAAAAAGTTATTTGCAATATTTCGGTTTTCTGTTTTTGTCCTTATTTTACACCCAAATAACGGGAAAAAATAAAAAAAAAAGTTATCTGAAATATTTTGGTTTTCTGTTTTTGTCCTTATTTTGCACCCAAATAACGGGAAAAAATAAAAAAAAGTTATCTGAAATATTTTGGTTTTCTGTTTTTGTCCTTATTTTGCACCCAAATAACGGGAAAAAATAAAAAAAAAGTTATTTGAAATATTTTGGTTTTCTGTTTTTGTCCTTATTTGGCACCCAAATAACGGGAAAAAAGAAAATAAAAGTTGTCTGAAATATTTTGGTTTTCTGTTTTTGTCCTTATTTTGTACCCAAATAACGGGAACAAATAAAAAAAAAGTTATTTGAAATATTTTGGTTTTGCTGTTTTTGTCCTTATTTTGCACCCAAATTACGGGAAAAAATACAAAAAAAAGTTATTTGAAATATTTTGGTTTTCTGTTTTTGTCCTTATTTTGCACCCAAATAACGGGAAAAAATAAAAAAAAAGTTATCTGAAATATTTTGGTTTTCTGTTTTTGTCCTTATTTTGCACCCAAATAACGGGAAAAAAAAAAAAAAGTTATCTGAAATATTTTGGTTTTCTGTTTTTCTCCTTATTTTGCACCCACATAACGGGAAAAAAGAAAAAAAAAGTTATTTGAAAAATTTTGGTTATCTGTTTTTGTCCTTATTTTGCACCCAAATAACGGGAAAAAATACAAAAAAAAGTTATTTGAAATATTTTGGTTTTCTGTTTTTGTCCTTATTTTGCAACCAAATAAAGGGAAGAAATAAAAAAAAAGTTATCTGAAATATTTTGGTTTTCTGTTTTTGTCCTTATTTTGAACCGAAATAACTGGAAAAAAGAAAAAAAAAGTTATCTGAAATATTTTGGTTTTCTGTTTTTGTCCTTGTTTTGCACCCAAATAACGGGAAAAAATAAAAAAAAAGTTATTTCAAATATTTTGGTTTTCTGTTTTTGTCCTTATTTTGCACCCAAATAACGGGAAAAAATAAAAAAAAAGTTATCTGAAATATTTTGGTTTTCTGTTTTTGCCTTATTTTGCACCCACATAACGGGAAAAAAAAAAAGTTATTTGAAAAATTTTGGTTTTCTGTTTTTGTCCTTATTTTGCACCCAAATAACGGGAAAAAAGAAAAAAAAAGTTATTTGAAATATTTCGGTTTTCTGTTTTTGTCCTTATTTTGCACCCAAATAACGGGAAAAAATAAAAAAAAAAGTTATCTGAAATATTTTGGTTTTCTGTTTTTGTCCTTAATTTGCACCCAAATAACGGGAAAAATAAAAAAAAGTTATCTGAAATATTTTGGTTTTCTGTTTTTGTCCTTATTTTGCACCCAAATAACGGGAAAAAATAAAAAAAAAGTTATCTGAAATATTTTGGTTTTCTGTTTTTGTCCTTATTTGGCACCCAAATAACGGGAAAAAAGAAAATAAAAGTTGTCTGAAATATTTTGGTTTTCTGTTTTTGTCCTTATTTTGTACCCAAATAACGGGAAAAAAGAAAAAAAAAGTTATTTGAAATATTTTGGTTTTGCTGTTTTTGTCCTTATTTTGCACCCAAATTACGGGAAAAAATACAAAAAAAAGTTATCTGAAATATTTTGGTTTTCTGTTTTTGTCCTTATTTGGCACCCAAATAACGGGAAAAAAGAAAATAAAAGTTGTCTGAAATATTTTGGTTTTCTGTTTTTGTCCTTATTTTGCACCCAAATAACGGGAAAAAAGAAAAAAAAAGTTATTTGAAATATTTTGGTTTTGCTGTTTTTGTCCTTATTTTGCACCCAAATTACGGGAAAAAATACAAAAAAAAGTTATTTGAAATATTTTGGTTTTCTGTTTTTGTCCTTATTTTGCACCCAAATAACGGGAAAAAATAAAAAAAAAGTTATCTGAAATATTTTGGTTTTCTGTTTTTGTCCTTATTTTGCACCCAAATAACGGGAAAAAAAAAAAAAAAGTTATCTGAAATATTTTGGTTTTCTGTTTTTCTCCTTATTTTGCACCCACATAACGGGAAAAAAGAAAAAAAAAGTTATTTGAAATATTTTGGTTATCTGTTTTTGTCCTTATTTTGCACCCAAATAACGGGAAAAAATACAAAAAAAAGTTATTTGAAATATTTTGGTTTTCTGTTTTTGTCCTTATTTTGCAACCAAATAACGGGAAGAAATAAAAAAAAAGTTATCTGAAATATTTTGGTTTTCTGTTTTTGTCCTTATTTTGAACCGAAATAACGGCAAAAAATAAAACGAAGTTGAAATATTTTGGTTTTCTGTTTTTGTCCTTATTTTGCAACCAACTAACGGGAAAAAAGAAAAAAAAAGTTATTTGAAATATTTTGGTTTTCTGTTTTTGTCCTTATTTTGCAACCAAATAACGGGAAATAATAAAAAAAAAGTTATCTGAAATATTTTGGTTTTCTGTTTTTGTACTTATTTTGCACCCAAATAACGGGAAAAAATAAAAAAAAAGTTATTTGAAATATTTTGGTTTTCTGTTTTTGTCCTTATCTTGCACGCAAATAACGGGAAAAAATAAAAAAAAAGTAATTTGAAATATTTTGGTTTTGCTGTTTTTGTCTTGATTTTGCACCCAAATAACGGGAAAAAATAAAAAAAAAGTTATTTGAAATATTTTGGTTTTCTGTTTTTGTCTTTATTTTGCACCCAAATAACGGGAAAAAATAAAAAAAAAGTTATCTGAAATATTTTGGTTTTCTGTTTTTGTCCTTATTTTGCACCGAAATAACGGGAAAAAAGAAAAACAAAGTTATTTGAAATATTTTGGTTTTGTGTTTTTGTCCTGAAAAAGAAAAAAAAAAGTTATCTGAAATATTTTGGTTTTGTGTTTTTGTCCTTATTTTGCACCCAAGTAACGGGAAAAAAGAAAAAAAAAGTTATTTGAAATATTTTGGTTTTCTGTTTATGTCCTTATCTTGCACCCAAATAAAGGGAAAAAATAAAAAAAAAGTTATTTGAAATATTTTGGTTTTGCTGTTTTTGTCTTGATTTTGCACCCAAATAACGGGAAAAAATAAAAAAAAATTTATTTGAAATATTTTGGTTTTCTGTTTTTGTCTTTATTTTGCACCCAAATAACGGGAAAAAAAAAAAAAAAAGTTATCTGAAATATTTTGGTTTTCTGTTTTTGTCCTTATTTTGCACCGAAATAACGGGGAAAAAAAAAAAAGTTATTTGAAATATTTTGGTTTTCTGTTTTTGTCCTTATTTTGCACCCAAATAACTGGAAAAAAGAAAAAAAAAGTTCTGATTATTTTGGTTTTCTGTTTCTGTCCTTGTTTTGCACCCAAATAACGGGAAAAAATAAAAAAAAAGTTATTTGAAATATTTTGGTTTTCTGTTTTTGTCCTTATTTTGCACCCAAATAACGGGAAAAAAGAAAAAAAAACTTATCTGAAATATTTTGGTTTTCTGTTTTGGTCCTTATTTTGCACCTAAATAACGGGAAAAAAGAAAAAAAAAGTTATCTGAAATATTTTGGTTTTCTGTTCTGGTCCTTATTTTGCACCTAAATAACGGGAAAAAAAAAGTTATTTGAAATATTTTGGTTTTCTGTTTTTGTCCTTATTTTGCACCCAAATAACGGGAAAAAAGAAAAAAAAAGTTATTTGAAATATCTTGGTTTTCTGTTTTTGTCCTTATTTTGCACCCAAGTAACGGGAAAAAAGAAAAAAAAAGTAATTTGAAATATTTTGGTTTTCTGTTTTTGTCCTTATCTTGCACCCAAATAACGGGAAAAAATAAAAAAAAAGTTATTTGAAAAATTTTGGTTTTGCTGTTTTTGTCTTGATTTTGCACCCAAATAACGGGAAAAAATAAAAAAAAAGTTATTTGAAATATTTTGGTTTTCTGTTTTTGTCTTTATTTTGCACCCAAATAACGGGAAAAAATAAAAAAAAAGTTATCTGAAATATTTTGGTTTTCTGTTTTTGTCCTTATTTTGCACCGAAATAACAGGAAAAAAGTAGAAAAAAGTTATCTGAAATATTTTGGTTTTCTGTTTTTGTCCTTATTTTGCACCCAAATAACGGGAAAAAATAAAAAAAAAGTTATCTGAAATATTTTGGTTTTCTGTTTTTGTCCTTATTTTGCACCCAAATAACGGGAAAAAATAAAAAAAAAGTTATCTGAAATATTTTGGTTTTCTGATTTTGTCCTTATTTTGCACCCACATAATGGGAAAAAAGAAAAAAAAAATTATTTGAAATATTTTGGTTTTCTGTTTTTGTCCTTATTTTGCACCCAAATAACGGGAAAAAATAAAAAAAAATTTATTTGAAATATTTTGGTTTTCTGTTTTTGTCTTTATTTTGCACCCAAATAACGGGAAAAAAAAAAAAAGTTATCTGAAATATTTTGGTTTTCTGTTTTTGCCCTTATTTTGCACCGAAATAACGGGAAAAAAGAAAAAAAAGTTATTTGAAATATTTTGGTTTTCTGTTTTTGTCCTTATTTTGCACCCAAATAACTGGAAAAAAGAAAAAAAAGTTCTGAAATATTTTGGTTTTCTGTTTTTGTCCTTGTTTTGCACCTAAATAACGGGAAAAAATAAAAAAAAAGTTATTTGAAATATTTTGGTTTTTTGTTTTTGTCCTTATTTTGCACCCAAATAACGGGAAAAAAGAAAAAAAAACTTATCTGAAATATTTTGGTTTTCTGTTTTGGTCCTTATTTTGCACCTAAATAACGGGAAAAAAGAAAAAAAAAGTTATCTGAAATATTTTGGTTTTCTATTCTGGTCCTTATTTTGCAGCTAAATAACGGGAAAAAAGAAAAAAAAAGTTATTTGAAATATTTTGGTTTTCTGTTTTTGTCCTTATTTTGCACCCAAATAACTGGAAAAAAGAAAAAAAAAGTTCTGAAATATTTTGGTTTTCTGTTTCTGTCCTTGTTTTGCACCCAAATAACGGGAAAAAATAAAAAAAAAGTTATTTGAAATATTTTGGTTTTCTGTTTTTGTCCTTATTTTGCACCCAAATAACTGGAAAAAAGAAAAAAAAACTTATCTGAAATATTTTGGTTTTCTGTTTTGGTCCTTATTTTGCACCTAAATAACGGGAAAAAAGAAAAAAAAAGTTATCTGAAATATTTTGGTTTTCTGTTCTGGTCCTTATTTTGCACCTAAATAACGGGAAAAAAAAAGTTATTTGAAATATTTTGGTTTTCTGTTTTTGTCCTTATTTTGCACCCAAATAACGGGAAAAAAGAAAAAAAAAGTTATTTGAAATATCTTGGTTTTCTGTTTTTGTCCTTATTTTGCACCCAAGTAACGGGAAAAAAGAAAAAAAAAGTAATTTGAAATATTTTGGTTTTCTGTTTTTGTCCTTATCTTGCACCCAAATAACGGGAAAAAATAAAAAAAAAGTTATTTGAAAAATTTTGGTTTTGCTGTTTTTGTCTTGATTTTGCACCCAAATAACGGGAAAAAATAAAAAAAAAGTTATTTGAAATATTTTGGTTTTCTGTTTTTGTCTTTATTTTGCACCCAAATAACGGGAAAAATAAAAAAAAAGTTATCTGAAATATTTTGGTTTTCTGTTTTTGTCCTTATTTTGCACCGAAATAACGGGAAAAAAGAAAAAAAAAGTTATCTGAAATATTTTGGTTTTCTGATTTTGTCCTTATTTTGCACCCACATAATGGGAAAAAAGAAAAAAAAAATTATTTGAAATATTTTGGTTTTCTGTTTTTGTCCTTATTTTGCACCCAAATAACGGGAAAAAATAAAAAAAAATTTATTTGAAATATTTTGGTTTTCTTTATTTTGCACCCAAATAACGGGAAAAATAAAAAAAAAAGTTATCTGAAATATTTTGGTTTTCTGTTTTTGTCCTTATTTTGCACCGAAATAACGGGAAAAAAGAAAAAAAAGTTATTTGAAATATTTTGGTTTTCTGTTTTTGTCCTTATTTTGCACCCAAATAACTGGAAAAAAGGAAAAAAAGTTCTGAAATATTTTGGTTTTCTGTTTTTGTCCTTGTTTTGCACCCAAATAACGGGAAAAAAGAAAAAAAAACTTATCTGAAATATTTTGGTTTTCTGTTTTGGTCCTTATTTTGCACCTAAATAACGGGAAAAAAGAAAAAAAAAGTTATCTGAAATATTTTGGTTTTCTGTTCTGGTCCTTATTTTGCAGCTAAATAACGGGAAAAAAGAAAAAAAAAGTTATTTGAAATATTTTGGTTTTCTGTTTTTGTCCTTATTTTGCACCCAAATAACGGGAAAAAAGAAAAAAAAAGTTATTTGAAATATCTTGGTTTTCTGTTGTTGTCCTTATTTTGCACCCAAGTAACGGGAAAAAAGAAAAAAAAAGTTATTTGAAATATTTTGGTTTTCTGTTTTTGTCCTTATCTTGCACCCAAATAACGGGAAAAAATAAAAAAAAAGTTATTTTAAATATTTTGGTTTTGCTGTTTTTGTCTTGATTTTGCACCCAAATAACGGGAAAAAATAAAAAAAAGTTATTTGAAATATTTTGGTTTTCTGTTTTTGTCTTTATTTTGCACCCAAATAACGGGAAAAAATAAAAAAAAAGTTATCTGAAATATTTTGGTTTTCTGTTTTTGTCCTTATTTTGCACCGAAATAACGGGAAAAAAGAAAAAAAAAGTTATCTGAAATATTTTGGTTTACTGTTTTTGTCCTGATTTTGCACCCAAATAACGGGAAAAAATAAAAAAAAAGTTATCTGAAATATTTTGGTTTTCTGTTTTTGTCCTTATTTTGCACCCACATAACGGGAAAAAAGAAAAAAAAAGTTATTTGAAATATTTTGGTTTTCTGTTTTTGTCCTTATTTTGCACCCAAATAACGGGAAAAAATACAAAAAAAAGTTATTTGAAATATTTTGGTTTTCTGTTTTTGTCCTTATTTTGCACACAAATAACGGGAAAAAAGAAAAAAAAAGTTATTTGAAATATTTTGGTTTTCTGTTTTTGTCCTTATTTTGCACCCAAATAACGGGAAAAAAGAAAAAAAAAGTTATTTGAAATATTTTGGTTTTTTGTTTTTGTCCTTATCTTGCACCCAAATAACGGGAAAAAATAAAAAAAAAGTTATTTGAAATATTTTGGTTTTGCTGTTTTTGTCTTGATTTTGCACCCAAATAACGGGCAAAAATAAAAAAAAAGTTATTTGAAATATTTTGGTTTTCTTGGTTTGTCCCTATTTTGCACCCAAATAACGGGAAAAAAGAAAAAAAAAGTGATTTGAAATATTTTGGTTTTGTGTTTTTGTCCTTTTTTTGCACCCAAATAAAGGGAAAAAAGAAAATAAAAGTTCTGAAATATTTTGGTTTTCTGTTTTTGTCCTTGTTTTGCACCCGAATAACGGGAAAAAATAAAAAAAAAGTTATTTGAAATATTTTGGTTTTTTGTTTTTGTCCTTATTTTGCACCGAAATAACGGGAAAAAAGAAAAAAAAGTTATCTGAAATATTTTGGTTGTCTGTTTTTGTCCTTATTTTGCACCCAAATAACGGGAAAAAATAAAAAAAAAGTTATCTGAAATATTTTGGTTTTCTGTTTTTGTCCTTATTTTGCACCCACATAACGGGAAAAAAGAAAAAAAAAGTTATTTGAAATATTTTGGTTATCTGTTTTTGTCCTTATTTAGCACACAAATAACGGGAAAAAATACAAAAAAAAGTTATTTGAAATATTTTGGTTTTCTGTTTTTGTCCTTATTTTGCAACCAAATAACGGGAAAAAATAAAAAAAAGTTATCTGAAATATTTTGCTTTTCTGTTTTTGTCCTTATTTTGCACCGAAATAACGGGAAAAAATAAAAAAAAAGTTATTTGAAATATTTTGGTTTTCTGTTTTGGTCCTTATATTGCACCTAAATAACGGGAAAAAAGAAAAAAAAAGTTATATGAAATATTTTGGTTTTCTGTTTTTGTCCTTATTTTGCACCCAAATAACGGGAAAAAAGAAAAAAAAAGTTATTTGAAATATTTTGGTTTTTTGATTTTGTCCTTATCTTGCACCCAAATAACGGGAAAAAATAAAAAAAAAGTTATTTGAAATATTTTGGTTTTGCTGTTTTTGTCTTGATTTTGCACCCAATAACGGGAAAAAATAAAAAAAAAGTTATTTGAAATATTTTGGTTTTCTGTTTTTGTCTTTATTTTGCACCCAAATAACGGGAAAAAATAAAAAAAAATTATCTGAAATATTTTGGTTTTCTGTTTTTGTCCTTATTTTGCACCCAAATAACGGGAAAAAATTAAAAAAAAGTTATCTGAAATATTTTGGTTTTCTGTTTTTGTCCTTATTTTGCACCCAAATAACGGGCAAAAATAAAAAAAAAGTTATTTGAAATATTTTGGTTTTCTTGGTTTGTCCCTATTTTGCACCCACATAACGGGAAAAAAGAAAAAAAAAGTTATTTGAAATATTTTGGTTTTCTGTTTTTGTCCTTATTTTGCACCCAAATAACGGGAAAAAATACAAAAAAAAGTTATTTGAAATATTTTGGTTTTCTGTTTTTGTCCTTATTTTGCACCCAAATAACGGGAAAAAAGAAAAAAAAAGTTATTTGAAATATTTTCGTTTTCTGTTTTTGTCCTTATTTTGCACCCAAATAACGGGCAAAAATAAAAAAAAAGTTATTTGAAATATTTTGGTTTTCTGTTTTGCTCCTTATATTGCACCTAAATAACGGGAAAAAAGAACAAAAAAGTTATTTGAAATGTTGTGGTTCTCTGTTTTTGTCCTTATTTTGCACCCAAATAACGGGAAAAAAGAAAAAAAAAGTTATTTGAAATATCTTGGTTTTCTGTTTTTGTCCTTATTTTGCACCCACATAACGGGAAAAAAGAAAAAAAAAGTTATTTGAAATATTTTGGTTTTCTGTTTTTGTCCTTATTTTGCACCCAAATAACGGGAAAAAATACAAAAAAAGTTATTTGAAATATTTTGGTTTTCTGTTTTTGTCCTTATTTTGCACCCAAATAACGGGAAAAAAGAAAAAAAAAGTTATTTGAAATATTTTGGTTTTCTATTTTTGTCCTTATTTTGCACCCAAATAAAGGGCAAAAATAAAAAAAAAGTTATTTGAAATATTTTGGTTTTCTTGGTTTGTCCCTATTTTGCACCCAAATTACGGGAAAAAAGAAAAAAAAAGTTATTTGAAATATTTTGGTTTTGTGTATTTGTCCTTTTTTTGCACCCAAATAACGGGAAAAAAGAAAAAAAAGTTCTGAAATATTTTGGTTTTCTGTTTTTGTCCTTGTTTTGCACCCAAATAACGGGAAAAAATAAAAAAAAAGTTATTTGAAATACTTTGGTTTTCTGTTTTTGTCCTTATTTTGCACCCAAATAACGGGAAAAAATAAAAAAAAAGTTATCTGAAATATTTTGGTTTTCTGTTTTTGTCCTTATTTTGCACCCACATAACGGGAAAAAAGAAAAAAAAAGTTATTTGAAATATTTTGGTTATCTGTTTTTGTCCTTATTTTGCACCCAAATAACGGGAAAAAATAAAAAAAAAAGTTATTTGAAATATTTTGGTTTTCTGTTTTTGTCCTTATTTTGCAACCAAATAACGGGAAAAAATAAAAAAAGAGTTATCTGAAATATTTTGGTTTTCTGTTTTTGTCCTTATTTTGCACCGAAATAACGGGAAAAAATAAAAAAAAGTTGAAATATTTTGGTTTTCTGTTTTTGTCCTTATTTTGCAACCAAATAACGGGACAAAAAAAAAAAGTTATTTGAAATATTTTGGTTTTTTTGTTTTTGTCCTTATTTTGCAACCAAATAACGGGAAAAAATAAAAAAAAAGTTATCTGAAATATTTTGGTTTTCTGTTTTTGTCCTTATTTTGCACCCAAATAACGGAAAAAAATAAAAAAAAAGTTATTTGAAATATTTTGGTTTTCTGTTTTTGTCCTTATCTTGCACGCAAATAACGGGAAAAAATAAAAAAAAAGTTATTTGAAATATTTTGGTTTTGCTGTTTTTGTCTTGATTTTGCACCCAAATAACGGGAAAAAATAAAAAAAAAGTTATTTGAAATATTTTGGTTTTCTGTTTTTGTCTTTATTTTGCACCCAAATAACGGGAAAAAATAAAAAAAAAGTTATCTGAAATATTTTGGTTTTTTGTTTTTGTCCTTATTTTGCACCGAAATAACGGGAAAAAAGAAAAAAAAAGTTATTTGAAATATTTTGGTTTTCTGTTTTTGTCCTTATTTTGCACCCAAATAAT
Source organism: Empis livida (assembly GCA_963932195.1). Classification (NCBI taxonomy): domain Eukaryota; kingdom Metazoa; phylum Arthropoda; class Insecta; order Diptera; family Empididae; genus Empis; species Empis livida. The sequence continues at coordinate 27,690,986 of OZ010649.1, read as the reverse complement.
GGGAAAAAAGAAAAAAAAAGTTATTTGAAATATTTTGGTTTTCTGTTTTTGTCTTTATTTTGCACCCAAATAACGGGAAAAAATAAAAAAAAAGTTATCTGAAATATTTTGGTTTTCTGTTTTTGTCCTTATTTTGCACCGAAATAACGGGAAAAAAGAAAAAAAAAGTTATTTGAAATATTTTGGTTTTCTGTTTTTGTCCTTATTTTGCACCCAAATAACGGGAAAAAATAAAAAAAAAGTTATCTGAAATATTTTGGTTTTCTGTTTTTGTCCTTATTTTGCACCGAAATAACGGGAAAAAAAAAAAAAAAATTATTTGAAATATTTTGGTTTTCTGTTTTGGTCCTTATTTTGCACCTAAATAACGGGAAAAAAGAAAAAAAAAGTTATCTAAAATATTTTTGTTTTCTGTTTTGGTCCTTATTTTGCACCTAAATAACGGGAAAAAAGAAAAAAAAAGTTATTTGAAATATTTTGGTTTTCTGTTTTTGTCCTTATTTTGCACCCAAATAACGGGAAAAAAGAAAAAAAAAGTTATTTGAAATATCTTGGTTTTCTGTTTTTGTCCTTATTTTAGACCCAAGTTACGGGAAAAAAGAAAAAAAAAGTTATTTGAAATATTTTGGTTTTCTGTTTTTGTCCTTATCTTGCACCCAAATAACGGGAAAAAATAAAAAAAAAGTTATTTGAAATATTTTGGTTTTGCTGTTTTTGTCTTGATTTTGCACCCAAATAACCGGAAAAAATAAAAAAAATTTATTTGAAATATTTTGGTTTTCTGTTTTTGTCTTTATTTTGCACCCAAATAACGGGAAAAAAGAAAAAAAAAGTTATTTGAAATATTTTGGTTTTCTGTTTTTGTCCTTATTTTGCACCCAAATAACGGGCAAAAATACAAAAAAAAGTTATTTGAAATATTTTGGTTTTCTGTTTTTGTCCTTATTTTGCACCGAAATAACGGGAAAAAAGAAAAAAAAAGTTATTTGAAATATTTTGGTTTTCTGTATTTGTCCTTATTTTGCACCCGACTAACGGGAAAAAATAAAAAAAAAGTTATCTGAAATATTTTGGTTTTCTGTTTTTGTCCTTATTTTGCACCCAAATAACGGGAAAAAAGAAAATAAAAGTTGTTTGAAATATTTTGGTTTTCTGTTTTTGTCCTTATTTTGAACCCAAATAACAGGAAAAAATAAAAAAAAGGTTATTTGAAATATTTTGGTTTTCTGTTTTTGTCCTTATTTTGCACCCAAGTAACGGGAAAAAAGAAGAAAAAAGTTATTTGAAATATTTTTTTTTTTCTTTTTTTGCCCTTATTTTGCACCCAAATAACGGGAAAAAAGAAAAAAAAAGTTATTTGAAATATTTTGGTTTACTGTTTTTGTCCGTATTTTGCACCCAAATAACCGGAAAAAATAAAAAAAAAGTTATCTGAAATATTTTTGTTTCCTGTTTTTGTCCTTATTTTGCACCCAAATAACGGGAAAAAATAAAAAAAAGTTATTTGAAATATTTTGGTTTTCTGTTTTTGTATTTATTTTGCACCCGAATAACGGGAAAAAATAAAAAAAAACTTATTTGAAATATTTTGGTTTTCTGTTTTTGTCCTTAGTTTTCACCCAAATAACGGGAAAAAAGAAAAAAAAAGTTGTCTGAAATATTTTGGTTTTCTGTTTTTGTCCTTATTTTGCACCCAAATAACGTGAAAAAATAAAAAAAAAATTATTTGAAATATTTTAGTTTTCTGTTTTTGTCCTTATTTTGCACCCAAATAACGGGAAAAAATAAAAAAAAAGTTATTTGAAATATTTTGGTTTTCTGTTTTTGTCCTTATTTTGCACCCAAATAACGGGAAAAAAGAAAAAAAAAGTTATTTGAAATATTTTGGTTTTCTGTTTTTGTTCTTATTTTGCACCCAAATAACGGGAAAAAATAAAAAAAAAGTTATTTGAAATATTTTGGTTTTCTGTTTTTGTCCTTATTTTGCACCCAAATAACGGGAAAAAAGAAAAAAAAATTATTTGAAATATTTTGGTTTACTGTTTTTGTCCTTATTTTGCACCCAAATAACCGGAAAAAATAAAAAAAAAGTTATCTGAAATATTTTTGTTTTCTGTTTTTGTCCTTATTTTGCACCCAAATAACGGGAAAAAATAAAAAAAAGTTATTTGAAATATTTTGGTTTTCTGTTTTTGTATTGATTTTGCACCCGAATAACGGGAAAAAATAAAAAAAAACTTTTTTGAAATATTTTGGTTTTCTGTTTTTGTCCTTAGTTTGCACCCAAATAACGGGAAAAAAGAAAAAAAAAGTTATTTGAAATATTTTGGTTTTCTGTTTTTGTCCTTATTTTGCACCCAAATAACGGGAAAAAAGAAAGAAAAAGTTCTCTGAAATATTTTGGTTTTCTGTTTTTGTCCTTATTTTGCACCCAAATAACGGGGGAAAAAAAAGTTATTTGAAATATTTTGGTTTTCTGTTTTTGTCCTTATTTTGCACCCAAATTACGGGAAAAAATAAAAAAAAAGTTATTTGAAATATTTTGGTTTTCTGTTTTTGTCCTTATTTTGCACCCAAATAACGGGAAAAAAGAAAAATAAAGTTCTCTGAAATATTTTGGTTTTCTGTTTTTGTCCTTATTTGCACCCAAATAACGGGGGGAAAATAAAAGTTATTTGAAATATTTTGGTTTTCTGTTTTTGTCCTTATTTTGCACCCAAATAACTGGAAAAAAGAAAAAAAAGTTATCTGAAATATTTTGGTTTTCTGTTTTTGTCCTTATTTTGCACCCAAATAACGGGAAAAAATAAAAAAAAAGTTTTTTGAAATATTTTGGTTTTCTGTTTTTGTCCTTATTTTGCACCCAAATAACGGGGGGAAAATAAAAGTTATTTGAAATATTTTGGTTTTCTGTTTTTGTCCTTATTTTGCACCCAAATAACTGGAAAAAAGAAAAAAAAGTTATCTGAAATATTTTGGTTTTCTGTTTTTGTCCTTATTTTGCACCCAAATAACGGGAAAAAATAAAAAAAAAGTTTTTTGAAATATTTTGGTTTTCTGTTTTTGTCCTTATTTTGCACCCAAATAACGGGAAAAAAGAAAAATAAAGTTCTCTGAAATATTTTGGTTTTCTGTTTTTGTCCTTATTTGCACCCAAATAACGGGGGGAAAATAAAAGTTATTTGAAATATTTTGGTTTTCTGATTTTGTGCTTATTTTGCACCCAAATAACTGGAAAAAAGAAAAAAAAGTTATCTGAAATATTTTGGTTTTCTGTTTTTGTCCTTATTTTGCACCCAAATAACGGGAAAAAATAAAAAAAAAGTTTTTTGAAATATTTTGGTTTTCTGTTTTTGTCCTTATTTTGCACCCAAATAACGGGAAAAAAGAAAAAAAAAGTTATTTGAAATATTTTGGTTTTCTGTTTTTGTCTTTATTTTGCACCCAAATAACGGGAAAAAATAAAATAAAAGTTATCTGAAATATTTTGGTTTTCTGTTTTTGTCCTTATTTTGCACCCAAATAACGGGAAAAAAAAAAAAAAGTTATTTGAAATATTTTGGTTTTCTGTTTTTGTCCTTATTTTGCACCCAAATAACGGGAAAAAAGAAAAAAAAAGTTCTCTGAAATATTTTGGTTTACTGTTTTTGTCCTTATTTTGCACCCAAATAACGGGGGAAAAAAAAAGTTATTTGAAATATTTTGGTTTTCTGTTTTTGTCCTTATTTTGCACCCAAATAACGGGAAAAAATAAAAAAAAAGTTATTTGAAATATTTTGGTTTTCTGTTTTTGTCCTTATTTTGCACCCAAATAACGGGAAAAGAGAAAGAAAAAGTTCTCTGAAATATTTTGGTTTTCTGTTTTTGTCCTTATTTTGCACCCAAATAACGGGGGAAAAAAAAAGTTATTTGAAATATTTTGGTTTTCTGTTTTTGTCCTTATTTTGCACCCAAATAACGGGAAAAAATAAAAAAAAAGTTATTTGAAATATTTTGGTTTTCTGTTTTTGTCCTTATTTTGCACCCGAATAACGGGAAAAAATAAAAAAAAACTTATTTGAAATATTTTGGTTTTCTGTTTTTGTCCTTAGTTTGCACCCAAATAACGGGAAAAAATAAAATAAAAGTTATCTGAAATATTTTGGTTTTCTGTTTTTGTCCTTATTTTGCACCCAAATAACGGGAAAAAATAAAAAAAAGTTATTTGAAATATTTTGGTTTTCTGTTTTTGTCCTTATTTTGCACCCAAATAACGGGAAAAAAGAAAAAAAAAGTTGTCTGAAATATTTTGGTTTTCTGTTTTTGTCCTTATTTTGCACCCAAATAACGGGAAAAAAGAAAAAAAAAGTTATTTGAAATATTTTGGTTTTCTGTTTTTGTCCTTATTTTGCACCCAAATAACGGGAAAAAATAAAAAAAAAGTTATTTGAAATATTTTGGTTTTCTGTTTTTGTCCTTATTTTGCACCCAAATAACGGGAAAAAAGAAAAAAAAAGTTGTCTGAAATATTTTGGTTTTCTGTTTTTGTCCTTATTTTGCACCCAAATAACGGGAAAAAATAAAAAAAAAGTTATTTGAAATATTTTGGTTTTCTGTTTTTGTCCTTATTTTGCACCCAAATAACGGGAAAAAAGAAAGAAAAAGTTCTCTGAAATATTTTGGTTTTCTGTTTTTGTCCTTATTTTGCACCCAAATAACGGGAAAAAAGAAAAAAAAAGTTATTTGAAATATTTTGGTTTTCTGTTTTTGTCTTTATTTTGCACCCAAATAACGGGAAAAAATAAAATAAAAGTTATCTGAAATATTTTGGTTTTCTGTTTTTGTCCTTATTTTGCACCCAAATAACGGGAAAAAATAAAAAAAAATTATTTGAAATATTTTGGTTTTCTGGTTTTGTCCTTATTTTGCACCCAAATAACGGGAAAAAAAAAGTTGTCTGAAATATTTTGGTTTTCTGTTTTTGTCCTTATTTTGCACCCAAATAACGGGAAAAAAGAAAAAAAAAGTTATTTGAAATATTTTGGTTTTCTGTTTTTGTCCTTATTTTGCACCCAAATAACGGGAAAAAAGAAAAAAAAAGTTATCTGAAATATTTTGGTTTTCTGTTTTTGTCCTTGTTTTGCACCCAAATAACGGGAAAAAAGAAAAAAAAAATTTATTTGAAATATTTTGGTTTTCTGTTTTTGTCCTTATTTTGCACCCAAATAACGGGAAAAAATAAAAAAAAGTTATTTGAAATATTTTGGTTTTCTGTTTTTGTCCTTATTTTGCACCCGAATAACGGGAAAAAATAAAAAAAAACTTATTTGAAATATTTTGGTTTTCTGTTTTTGTCCTTAGTTTGCACCCAAATAACGGGAAAAAAGAAAAAAAAAGTTGTCTGAAATATTTTGGTTTTCTGTTTTTGTCCTTATTTTGCACCCAAATAACGGGAAAAAATAAAAAAAAAGTTATTTGAAATATTTTGGTTTTCTGTTTTTGTCCTTATTTTGCACCCAAATAACGGGAAAAAAGAAAGAAAAAGTTCTCTGAAATATTTTGGTTTTCTGTTTTTGTCCTTATTTTGCACCCAAATAACGGGAAAAAAGAAAAAAAAAGTTATTTGAAATATTTTGGTTTTCTGTTTTTGTCTTTATTTTGCACCCAAATAACGGGAAAAAATAAAATAAAAGTTATCTGAAATATTTTGGTTTTCTGTTTTTGTCCTTATTTTGCACCCAAATAACGGGAAAAAATAAAAAAAAGTTATTTGAAATATTTTGGTTTTCTGTTTTTGTCCTTATTTTGCACTCAAATAACGGGAAAAAAGAAAAAAAAAGTTGTCTGAAATATTTTGGTTTTCTGTTTTTGTCCTTATTTTGCACCCAAATAACGGGAAAAAAGAAAAAAAAAGTTATTTGAAATATTTTGGTTTTCTGTTTTTGTCCTTATTTTGCACCCAAATAACGGGAAAAAAGAAAAAAAAAGTTATCTGAAATATTTTGGTTTTCTGTTTTTGTCCTTGTTTTGCACCCAAATAACGGGAAAAAAGAAAAAAAAAATTTATTTGAAATATTTTGGTTTTCTGTTTTTGTCCTTATTTTGCACCCAAATAACGGGAAAAAATAAAAAAAAGTTATTTGAAATATTTTGGTTTTCTGTTTTTGTCCTTATTTTGCACCCGAATAACGGGAAAAAATAAAAAAAAACTTATTTGAAATATTTTGGTTTTCTGTTTTTGTCCTTAGTTTGCACCCAAATAACGGGAAAAAAGAAAAAAAAAGTTGTCTGAAATATTTTGGTTTTCTGTTTTTGTCCTTATTTTGCACCAAAATAACGGGAAAAAATAAAAAAAAAGTTATTTGAAATATTTTGGTTTTCTGTTTTTGTCCTTATTTTGCACCCAAATAACGGGAAAAAAGAAAAATAAAGTTCTCTGAAATATTTTGGGTTTTCTGTTTTTGTCCTTATTTGCACCCAAATAACGGGGGGAAAATAAAAGTTATTTGAAATATTTTGGTTTTCTGTTTTTGTCCTTATTTTGCACCCAAATAACTGGAAAAAAGAAAAAAAAGTTATCTGAAATATTTTGGTTTTCTGTTTTTGTCCTTATTTTGCACCCAAATAACGGGAAAAAATAAAAAAAAAGTTCTCTGAAATATTTTGGTTTACTGTTTTTGTCCTTATTTTGCACCCAAATAACGGGGGAAAAAAAAAGTTATTTGAAATATTTTGGTTTTCTGTTTTTGTCCTTATTTTGCACCCAAATAACGGGAAAAAAGAAAAAAAAGTTATCTGAAATATTTTGGTTTTCTGTTTTTGCCCTTATTTTGCACCCAAATAACGGGAAAAAAGAAAAAAAAGTGATCTGAAATATTTTGGTTTTCTGTTTTTGTCCTTATTTTTGCACCCAAATAACGGGAAAAAAGAAAAAAAAAGTTATTTGAAATATTTTGGTTTTCTGTTTTTGTCCTTATTTTGCACCCAAATAACGGGAATAAAGAAAAAAAAAAGTTATCTGAAATATTTTGGTTTTCTGTTTTTGTCCTTGTTTTGCACCCAAATAACGGGAAAAAAGAAAACAAAAATTTATTTTAAATATTTTGGTTTTCTGTTTTAGACCTTATTTTGCACCCAAATAACGGGAAAAAATAAAATAAAAGTTAGTTGAAATATTTTGGTTTTCTGTTTTTGTCCTTATTTTGCACCCAAATAACGAAATGAAAAAAAAGTTATCTGAAATATTTTGGTTTTCTGTTTTTGTCCTTATTTTGCACCCAAATAACGGGAAAAAATAAAAAAAAGTTATCTGAAATATTTTGGTTTTCTGTTTTTGTCCTTATTTTGCACCCAAATAACGGGAAAAAATAAAAAAAAGTTATTTGAAATATTTTGGTTTTCTGTTTTGTCCTTATTTTGCACCCAAATAACGGGAAAAAATAAAAAAAAAGTTATCTGAAATATTTTGGTTTTCTGTTTTTGTCCTTATTTTGCACCCAAATAACGGGAAAAAATAAAAAAAAAGTTATCTGAAATAATTTGGTTTTCTGTTTTTCTCCCTTATTTTGCACCCAAATAACGGGAAAAAAGAAAAAAAAGTTATCTGAAATATTTTGGTTTTCTGTTTTTGTCCTTATTTTGCACCCAAATAACGGGAAAAAATAAAATAAAAGTTATTTGAAATATTTTGGTTTTCTGTTTTTGTCCTTATTTTGCACCCAAATAACGAAATAAAAAAAAAGTTATCTGAAATATTTTGGTTTTCTGTTTTTGTCCTTATTTTGCACCCAAATAACGGGAAAAAAGAAAAAAAAAGTTCTCTGACATATTTTGGTTTTTTGTTTTTGTCCTTATTTTGAACCCAAATAACGGGGGGGGGAAAAAAGTTATTTGAAATATTTTGGTTTTCCGTTTTTGTCCTTATTTTGCACCCAAATAACATGAAAAATGAAAATAAAAGTTATCTGAAATATTTTGGTTTCTGTTTTTGTCCTTATTTTGCACCCAAATAACGGGAAAAAAGAAAAAAAAAGTTATCTGAAATAATTTGGTTTTCTGTTTTTGTCCTTATTTTGCCCCCAAATAACGGAAAAAAGAAAAAAAAGTTATCTGAATTATTTTGGTTTTCTGTTTTTGTCCTTATTTTGCACCCAAATAACGGGAAGAAGAAAAAAAAAGTTATCTGAAATATTTTGGTTTTCTGTTTTGGTCCTTATTTTGCACCCAAATAACGGAAAAAAGAAAAAAAAAGTTATTTGAAATATTTTAGTTTTCTGTTTTTGTCCTTATTTTGCACCCAAATAACTGGAAAAAAGAAAAAAAAAGTTATCTGAAATATTTTGGTTTTCTGTTTTTGTCCTTGTTTTAAACCCAAATAACGGGAAAAAAAAAACAAAAAGTTATTTGAAATATTTTGTTTTTCTGTTTTTGTCCTTATTTAGCACCCAAATAACGGGAAAAAAAAAAAAAAAAAATTATTTGAAATATTTTGGTTTTCTGTTTTTATCCTTATTTGCATCCAAATAACGGGAAAAAATAAAAAAAAAGTTATTTGAAATATTTTGGGTTTCTGTTTTTGTCCTTATTATGCACCCAAATACCGGGAAAAAATAAAAATAAAAGTTATTTGAAATATTTTAGTTTTCTGTTTTTGCCTTTATTTTGCACCCAAATAACGGGAAAAATAAAAAAAAAGTTATCTGAAATATTTTGGTTTTCTGTTTTTGTCCTTAATTTGCACCCAAATAACGGGAAAAAATAAAAAAAAGTTATCTGAAATATTTTGGTTTTCTGGTTTTGTCCTTATTTTGCACCAAATTACGGGAAAAAATAAAAAAAGGTTATTTGAAATATTTTGATTTTCTGTTTTTGTCCTTATTCTGCACCCAAATAACGGGAAAAAAGAAAAAAAAGTTATTTGAAATATTTTGGTTTTCTGTTTTTGTCCTTATTTTGCACCCAAATAACGGGAAAAAATAAAAAAAAAGTTGTCTGAAATATTTTAATTTTCTGTTTTGTCCATATTTTGCACCCAAATAACGGGAAAAAATAAAAAAAAAGGTTATTTGAAATATTTTGATTTTCTGTTTTTGTCCTTATTCTGCACCCAAATAACGGGAAAAAAGAAAAAAAAGTTATTTGAAATATTTTGGTTTTCTGTTTTTGTCCTTATTTTGCACCCAAATAACGGGAAAAAATAAAAAAAAAGTTATCTGAAATATTTTGGGTTTCTGTTTTTGTCCTTATTTTGCACCCAAATAACGGGAAAAAATAAAAAAAAAGTTATTTGAAATATTTTGGTTTTCTGTTTTTGTCCTTATTTTGCACCCAAATAACGGGAAAAAAGAAAAAAAAAGTTCTCTGAAATATTTTGGTTTTCTGTTTTTGTCCTTATTTTGCACCCAAATAACGGGGGAAAAAAAAGTTATTTGAAATATTTTGGTTTTCTGTTTTTGTCCTTATTTTGCACCCAAATAACGGGAAAAAAGAAAAATAAAGTTCTCTGAAATATTTTGGTTTTCTGTTTTTGTCCTTATTTGTACCCAAATAACGGGGGGAAAATAAAAGTTATTTGAAATATTTGGTTTTCTGTTTTTGTCCTTATTTTGCACCCAAATAACTGGAAAAAAGAAAAAAAAGTTATCTGAAATATTTTGGTTTTCTGTTTTAGTCCTTATTTTGCACCCAAATAACGGGAAAAAATAAAAAAAAAGTTTTTTGAAATATTTTGGTTTTCTGTTTTTGTCCTTATTTTGCACCCAAATAACGGGAAAAAAGAAAAAAAAAGTTATGTGAAATATTTTGGTTTTCTGTTTTTGTCTTTATTTTGCACCCAAATAACGGGAAAAAATAAAATAAAAGTTATCTGAAATATTTTGGTTTTCTGTTTTTGTCCTTATTTTGCACCCAAATAACGGGAAAAAATAAAAAAAGTTATTTGAAATATTTTGGTTTTCTGTTTTTGTCCTTATTTTGCACCCAAATAACGGGGGAAAAAAAAAGT
>OZ010649.1:27650995-27680804 GCA_963932195.1 Empis livida | reverse complement strand
CCTTATTTTGCACCCAAATAACGGGAAAAAATAAAAAAAAAGTTATTTGAAATATTTTGGTTTTTCTGTTTTTGTCCTTATTTTGCACCCAAATTACGGGAAAAAGAAAAAAAAAGTTCTCTGAAATATTTTGGTTTTCTGTTTTTGTCCTTATTTTGCACCCAAATAACGGGGAAAAAAAAAAGTTATTTGAAATATTTTGGTTTTCTGTTTTTGTCCTTATTTTGCACCCAAATAACTGGAAAAAATAAAAAAAAGTTATTTGAAATATTTTGGTTTTCTGTTTTTGTCCTTATTTTGCACCCCACATAACCGGAAAAAAGAAAAATAAAGTTCTCTGAAATATTTTGGTTTTCTGTTTTTGTCCTTATTTGCACCCAAATAACGGGGGAAAAAAAAAAAGTTATTTGAAATATTTTGGTTTAGTGTTTTTGTCCTTATTTTGCACCCAAATAACCGGAAAAAATAAAAAAAAGTTATTTGAAAAATTTTGGTTTTCTGTTTTTGTCCTTATTTTGCACCCAAATAACGGGAAAAATAAAAAAAAAGTTATCTGAAATATTTTGGTTTTCTGTTTTTGTCCTTATTTTGCACCCAAATAACGGGAAAAAAGAAAAAAAAAGTTATTGGAAATATTTTGGTTTTCTGTGTTTGTCTTTATTTTGCACCCAAATTACGGGAAAAAAGAAAAAAAAAGTTCTCTGAAATATTTGGGTTTTCTGTTTTTGTCCTTATTTTACACCCAAATAACGGGGAAAAAAAAAAGTTATTTGAAATATTTTGGTTTTCTGTTTTTGTCCTTATTTTGCACCCAAATAACGGGAAAAAATAAAAAAAAAGTTTTTTGAAATATTTTGGTTTTCTGTTTTTGTCCTTATTTTGCACCCAAATAACGGGAAAAAAGAAAAAAAAAGTTATTTGAAATATTTTGGTTTTCTGTTTTTGTCTTTATTTTGCACACAAATAACGGGAAAAAATAAAATAAAAGTTATCTGAAATATTTTGGTTTTCTGTTTTTGTCCTTATTTTGCACCCAAATAACGGGAAAAATAAAAAAAAAGTTATTTGAAATATTTTGGTTTTCAGTTTTTGTCCTTATTTTGCACCCAAATAACGGGAAAAAAGAAAAAAAAAGTTGTCTGAAATATTTTGGTTTACTGTTTTTGTCCTTATTTTGCACCCAAATAACGGGGGAAAAAGGAAAAAAAAGTTATTTGAAATATTTTGGTTTTCTGTTTTTGTCCTTATTTTGCACCCAAATAACGGGAAAAAAGAAAAAAAAGTGATCTGAAATATTTTGGTTTTCTGTTTTTGTCCTTATTTTGCACCCAAATAACGGGAAAAAAGAAAAAAAAGTGATCTGAAATATTTTGGTTTTCTGTTTTTGTCCTTATTTTGCACCCAAATAACGGGAAAAAAGGAAAAAAAAGTTATTTGAAATATTTTGGTTTTCTGTTTTTGTCCTTATTTTGCACCCAAATAACGGGAAAAAAGAAAAAAAAAGTTATCTGAAATATTTTGGTTTTCTGTTTTTGTCCTTGTTTTGCACCCAAATAACGGGAAAAAAGAAAAAAAAATTTATTTGAAATATTTTGGTTTTCTGTTTTAGTCCTTATTTTGCACCCAAATAACGGGAAAAAATAAAATAAAAGTTAGTTGAAATATTTTGGTTTTCTGTTTTTGTCCTTATTTTGCACCCAAATAACGAAATAAAAAAAAAGTTACCTGAAATATTTTGGTTTTCTGTTTTTGTCCTTATTTTGCACCCAAATAACGGGAAAAAATAAAAAAAAGTTATCTGAAATATTTTGGTTTTCTGTTTTTGTCCTTATTTTGCACCGAAATAACGGGAAAAAAGAAAAAAAAGTTATTTGAAATATTTTGGTTTTCTGTTTTGTCCTTATTTTGCACCCAAATAACGGGAAAAAATAAAAAAAAAGTTATCTGAAATATTTAGGTTTTCTGTTTCTGTCCTTATTTTGCAAAGAAATAACGGGAAAAAAGAAAAAAAAAGTTATCTGAAATATTTTGATTTTCTGTTTTTCTCCTTATTTTGCACCCAAATAACGGGAAAAAAGAAAAAAAAGTTATTTGAAATAATTTGGTTTTCTGTTTTTCTCCTTGTTTTGCACCCAAATAACGGGAAAAAAGAAAAAAAAGTTATCTGAAATATTTTGGTTTTCTGTTTTTGTCCTTATTTTGCACCCAAATAACGGGAAAAAAGAAAAAAAAGTTATTTGAAATATTTTGGTTTTCTGTTTTGTCCTTATTTTGCACCCAAAGAACGGGAAAAAATAAAAAAAAAGTTATCTGAAATATTTTGGTTTTCTGTTTTTGTCCTTATTTTGCACCCAAATAACGGGAAAAAATAAAAAAAAAGTTATCTGAAATAATTTGGTTTTCTGTTTTTCTCCTTATTTTGCACCCAAATAACGGGAAAAAAGAAAAAAAAGTTATCTGAAATATTTTGGTTTTCTGTTTTTGTCCTTATTTTGCACCCAAATAACGGGAAAAAAGAAAAAAAAAGTTATCTGAAATATTTTGGTTTTCTGTTTTTGTCCTTGTTTTGCACCCAAATAACGGGAAAAAAGAAAAAAAAATTTATTTGAAATATTTTGGTTTTCTGTTTTAGTCCTTATTTTGCACCCAAATAACGGGAAAAAATAAAATAAAAGTTAGTTGAAATATTTTGGTTTTCTGTTTTTGTCCTTATTTTGCACCCAAATAACGAAATAAAAAAAAAGTTACCTGAAATATTTTGGTTTTCTGTTTTTGTCCTTATTTTGCACCCAAATAACGGGAAAAAATAAAAAAAAGTTATCTGAAATATTTTGGTTTTCTGTTTTTGTCCTTATTTTGCACCGAAATAACGGGAAAAAAGAAAAAAAAGTTATTTGAAATATTTTGGTTTTCTGTTTTGTCCTTACTTTGCACACAAATAACGGGAAAAAAGAAAAAAAAAGTTATCTGAAATATTTTGGTTTTCTGTTTTTGTCCTTATTTTGCACCCAAATAACGGGAAAAAATAAAAAAAAAGTTATCTGAAATAATTTGGTTTTCTGTTTTTCTCCTTATTTTGCACCCAAATAACGGGAAAAAAGAAAAAAAAGTTCTCTGACATATTTTGGTTTTCTGATTTTGTCCTTATTTTGCACCCAAATAACGGGGGGGGGGGGGAAAAAAGTTATTTGAAATATTTTGGTTTTCCGTTTTTGTCCTTATTTTGCACCCAAATAACGGGAAAAAAGAAAAAAAAAGTTATCTGAAATAATTTGGTTTTCTGTTTTTGTCCTTATTTTGCCCCCAAATAACGGGAAAAAAGAAAAAAAAGTTATCTGAATTATTTTGGTTTTCTGTTTTTATCCTTATTTTGCACCCAAATATTGGGAAAAAAGAAAAAAAAAGTTATTTGAAATATTTTGGTTTTCTGTTTTTGTCCTTATTTTGCACCCAAATAACGGCAAAAAAGGAAAAAAAAGTTATTTGAAATATTTTGGTTTTCTGTTTTTGTCCTTATTTTGCACCCAAATAACGAAATAAAAAAAAGTTATCTGAAATATTTTGGTTTTCTGTTTTTGTCCTTATTTTGCACCCAAATAACGGGAAAAAAGAAAAAAAAAGTTATTGGAAATATTTTGGTTTTCTGTGTTTGTCTTTATTTTGCACCCAAATTACGGGAAAAAAGAAAAAAAAAGTTCTCTGAAATATTTTGGTTTTCTGTTTTTGTCCTTATTTTGCACCCAAATAACGGGGAAAAAAAAAAGTTATTTGAAATATTTTGGTTTTCTGTTTTTGTCCTTATTTTGCACCCAAATAACGGGAAAAAATAAAAAAAAAGTTTTTTGAAATATTTTGGTTTTCTGTTTTTGTCCTTATTTTGCACCCAAATAACGGGAAAAAAGAAAAAAAAAGTTATTTGAAATATTTTGGTTTTCTGTTTTTGTCTTTATTTTGCACACAAATAACGGGAAAAAATAAAATAAAAGTTATCTGAAATATTTTGGTTTTCTGTTTTTGTCCTTATTTTGCACCCAAATAACGGGAAAAATAAAAAAAAAGTTATTTGAAATATTTTGGTTTTCAGTTTTTGTCCTTATTTTGCACCCAAATAACGGGAAAAAAGAAAAAAAAAGTTGTCTGAAATATTTTGGTTTACTGTTTTTGTCCTTATTTTGCACCCAAATAACGGGGGAAAAAGGAAAAAAAAGTTATTTGAAATATTTTGGTTTTCTGTTTTTGTCCTTATTTTGCACCCAAATAACGGGAAAAAAGAAAAAAAAGTGATCTGAAATATTTTGGTTTTCTGTTTTTGTCCTTATTTTGCACCCAAATAACGGGAAAAAAGAAAAAAAAGTGATCTGAAATATTTTGGTTTTCTGTTTTTGTCCTTATTTTGCACCCAAATAACGGGAAAAAATAAAAAAAAAGTTTTTTGAAATATTTTGGTTTTCTGTTTTTGTCCTTATTTTGCACCCAAATAACGGGAAAAAAGAAAAAAAAGTGATCTGAAATATTTTGGTCTTCTGTTTTTGTCCTTATTTTGCACCCAAATAACGGGAAAAAAGAAAAAAAAAGTTATCTGAAATAATTTGGTTTTCTGTTTTTGTCCTTATTTTGCCCCCAAATAACGGGAAAAAAGAAAAAAAAGTTATCTGAATTATTTTGGTTTTCTGTTTTGGTCCTTATTTTGCACCCAAATAACGGGAAAAAAGAAAAAAAAAGTTATCTGAAATATTTTGGTTTTCTGTTTTTGTCCTTGTTTTGCACCCAAATAACGGGAAAAAATAAAAAAAAAGTTATTTGAAATATTTTGGTTTTCTGTTGTTGTCCTTATTTTACACCCAAATAACGGGAAAAAAAAAAACAAAAAGTTATTTGAAATATTTTGTTTTTCTGTTTTTGTCCTTATTTTGCACCCAAATAACGGGAAAAAAATAAAAAAAAAGTTATTTGAAATATTTTGGTTTTCTGTTTTTGTCCTTATTTTGCACCCAAATAACGGGAAAAAAGAAAAAAAAAAGTTATTTGAAATATTTTGGTTTTCTGTTCTTGTCCTTATTTTACACCCAAATAACGGGAAAAAAAAAACAAAAAGTTATTTGAAATATTTTGTTTTTCTGTTTTTGTCCTTATTTTGCACCCAAATAAAGGGAAAAAAATAAAAAAAAAGTTATTTGAAATATTTTGGTTTTCTGTTTTTATCCTTATTTTGCATCCAAATAACGGGAAAAAATAAAAAAAAAGTTATTTGAAATATTTTGGGTTTCTGTTTTTGTCCTTATTTTGCACCCAAATAACGGGAAAAAATTAAAATAAAAGTTATTTGAAATATTTTAGTTTTCTGTTTTTGCCCTTATTTTGCACCCAAATAACGGGAAAAAATAAGAAAAAAGTTATCTGAAATATTTTGGTTTTCTGTTTTTGTCCTTATTTTGCACCCAAATAACGGGAAAAAATAAAAAAAAAGTTATCTGAAATATTTTGGTTTTCTGGTTTTGTCCTTATTTTGCACCCAAATTACGGGAAAAAACGAAAATACAAGTTGTCTGGAATATTTTGATTTTCTGTTTTGTCCTTATTTTGCACCCAAATAACGGGAAAAAATAAAAAAAAGGTTATTTGAAATATTTTGATTTTCTGTTTTTGTCCTTATTCTGCACCCAAATAACGGGAAAAAAGAAAAAAAAAGTTATTTGAAATATTTTGGTTTTCTGTTTTTGTCCTTATTTTGCACCCAAATAACGGGAAAAAATAAAAAAAAAGTTATCTGAAATATTTTGGTTTTCTATTTTTGTCCTTATTTTGCAACCACATAACGGGAAACAAGAAAAAAAAAGTTATTTGAAAAATTTTGGTTTTCTGTTTTTGTCCTTATTTTGCACCCAAATAACGGGAAAAAAGAAAAAAAAGTTATCTGAAATATTTTGGTTTTCTGTTTTTGTCCTTATTTTGCACCCAAATAACGGGAAAAAAGAAAATAAAAGTTGTCTGAAATATTTTGGTTTTCTATTTTTGTCCTTATTTTGCACCCAATTAACGGGAAAAAATAAAAAAAAAGTTATCGGAAATATTTTGGTTTTCTGTTTTTATCCTTATTTTGCACCCAAATAACGGGAAAAAATAAAAAAAAGGTTATTTGAAATATTTTGGTTTTCTGTTTTTGTCCTTATTTTGCACCGACATAACGGGAAAAAAGAAAAAAAAAGTTATTTGAAATATTTTGGTTTTCTGTTTTTGTCCTTATTTTGCACCCAAGTAACGGGAAAAAATAAAAAAAAAGTTATTTGAAATATTTTGGTTTTGCTGTTTTTGTCTTGATTTTGCACCCAAATAACGGGAAAAAATAAAAAAAAAGTTATTTGAAATATTTTGGTTTTCTGTTTTTGTCTTTATTTTGCACCCAAATAACGGGAAAAAATAAAAAAAAAGTTATCTGAAATATTTTGGTTTTCTGTTTTTGTCCTTATTTTGCACCCAAATAACTGGAAAAAATAAAAAAAAGTAATCTGAAATATTTTGGTTTTCTGTTTTTGTCCTTATTTTGCACCCAAATAACGGGAAAAAATAAAAAAAAAGTTATCTGAAATATTTTGGTTTTCTGTTTTTGTCCTTGTTTTGCACCCAAATAACGGAAAAAAATAAAAAAAAAGTTATTTGAAATATTTTGGTTTTCTGTTTTTGTCCTTATTTTGCACCCAAATAACGGGAAAAAAGAAAAAAAGTTATCTGAAATATTTTGGTTTTCTGTTTTGGTCCTTATTTTGCACCTAAATAACGGGAAAAAAGAAAAAAAAAGTTATTTGAAATATTTTGGTTTTCTGTTTTTGTACTTATTTTGCACCCAAATAACGGGGAAAAAAAAAAAAAGTTATTTGAAATATTTTGATTTTCTGTTTTTGTCCTTATTTTGCACCCAATTAACGGGAAAAAGAAAAAAAAATTTAATTGAAATATTTTAGTTTTCTGTTTTTGTCCTTATTTTGCACCCAAGTAACGGGAAAAAATAAAAAAAAAGTTATTTGAAATATTTTGGTTTTCTGTTTTTGTCCTTATTTTGCACCCAAATAACGGGAAAAAAGAAAAAAAAAGTTATTTGAAATATTTTGGTTTTCTGTTTTTGTCCTTGTTTTGCACCCAAATAACAGGAAAAAAAAACAAAAAGTTTTTTGAAATATTTTGGTTTTCTGTTTTTGTCCTTATTTTGCACCCAAATAACGGGGAAAAAAAAAAAAAGTTATTTGAAATATTTTGGTTTTCTGTTTTGGTCCTTATTTTGCACCTAAATAACGGGAAAAAGTAAAAAAAAGTTATCTGTTATATTTTGGTTTTCTGTTTTTGTCCTTATTTTGCACCGTAATAACGGAAGAAAATAAAAAAAAAGTTATTTGAAATATTTTGGTTTTCTGTTTTTGTCCTTATTTTGCACCCAAATAACGGGAAAAAATAAAAAAAAAGTTATCTGAAATATTTTGGTTTTCTGTTTTTGTCCTTGTTTTGCACCCAAATAACAGGAAAAAAAAACAAAAAGTTTTTTGAAATATTTTGGTTTTCTGTTTTTGTCCTTATTTTGCACCCAAGTAACGGGAAAAAATAAAAAAAAAGTTATTTGAAATATTTTGGTTTTCTGTTTTTGTCCTTATTTTGCACCCAAATAACGGGAAAAAATAAAAAAAAAGTTATTTGAAATATTTTGGTTTTCTGTTTTTGTCCTTATTTTGCACCCAAATAACGGGAAAAAAAAAATATAAAAAAAGTTATTTGAAATATTTTATTTTTCTGTTTTTGTCCTTATTTTGCACCCAAATAACGGGAGAAAATAAAAAAAAGTTATTTGAAATATTTTGGTTTTCTGTTTTTGTCCTTATTTTGCACCCAAATAACGGGAAAAATAAAAAAAAGTTATCTGAAATATTTTAGTTTTCTGTTTTTGTCCTTATAACGGGAAAAAATAAAAAAAATAACGGGAAAAAATAAAAAAAAGTTATTTGAAAAATTTTGGTTTTCTGTTTTTGTCCTTATTTTGCACCCAAATAACGGAAAAAATAAAAAAAAAGTTATCTGAAATATTTTTGTTTCCTGTTTTTGTCCTTATTTTGCACCCAAATAACGGGAAAAAATAAAAAAAAGTTATTTGAAATATTTTGGTTTTCTGTTTTTTGTATTTATTTTGCACCCGAATAACGGGAAAAAATTAAAAAAAAGTTATTTGAAATATTTTGGTTTACTGTTTTTGTCCTTATTTTACACCCAAATAACCGGAAAAAATAAAAAAAAGTTATTTGAAAAATTTTGGTTTTCTGTTTTTGTCCTTATTTTGCACCCAAATAACGGGAAAAATAAAAAAAAAGTTATCTGAAATATTTTGGTTTTCTGTTTTTGTCCTTATTTTGCACCCAAATAACGGGAAAAAAGAAAAAAAAAGTTATTGGAAATATTTTGGTTTTCTGTGTTTGTCTTTATTTTGCACCCAAATAACGGGAAAAAATAAAAAAAAAGTTATCTGAAATATTTTGGTTTTCTGTTTTTGTCCTTATTTTGCACCCAAATAACGGGAAAAAATAAAAAAAAAGTTATTTGAAATATTTTGGTTTTCTGTTTTTGTCCTTATTTTGCACCCAAATTACGGGAAAAAAGAAAAAAAAAGTTCTCTGAAATATTTTGGTTTTCTGTTTTTGTCCTTATTTTGCACCCAAATAACGGGGAAAAAAAAAAGTTATTTGAAATATTTTGGTTTTCTGTTTTTGTCCTTATTTTGCACCCAAATAACTGGAAAAAATAAAAAAAAAGTTATTTGAAATATTTTGGTTTTCTGTTTTTGTCCTTATTTTGCACCCAAATAACGGGAAAAAAGAAAAATAAAGTTCTCTGAAATATTTTGGTTTTCTGTTTTTGTCCTTATTTGCACCCAAATAACGGGGGAAAAAAAAAAGTTATTTGAAATATTTTGGTTTTCTGTTTTTGTCCTTATTTTGCACCCAAATAACTGGAAAAAAGAAAAAAAAGTTATCTGAAATATTTTGGTTTTCTGTTTTTGTCCTTATTTTGCACCCAAATAACGGGAAAAAATAAAAAAAAAGTTTTTTGAAATATTTTGGTTTTCTGTTTTTGTCCTTATTTTGCACCCAAATAACGGAAAAAAAGAAAAAAAAAGTTATTTGAAATATTTTGGTTTTCTGTTTTTGTCTTTATTTTGCACCCAAATAACGGGAAAAAATAAAATAAAAGTTATCTGAAATATTTTGGTTTTCTGTTTTTGTCCTTATTTTGCACCCAAATAACGGGAAAAATAAAAAAAAAGTTATTTGAAATATTTTGGTTTTCAGTTTTTGTCCTTATTTTGCACCCAAATAACGGGAAAAAAGAAAAAAAAAGTTCTCTGAAATATTTTGGTTTACTGTTTTTGTCCTTATTTTGCACCCAAATAACGGGGGAAAAAAAAAGTTATTTGAAATATTTTGGTTTTCTGTTTTTGTCCTTATTTTGCACCCAAATAACGGGAAAAAAGAAAAAAAAGTGATCTGAAATATTTTGGTTTTCTGTTTTTGTCCTTATTTTGCACCCAAATAACGGGAAAAAAGAAAAAAAAGTGATCTGAAATATTTTGGTTTTCTGTTTTTGTCCTTATTTTGCACCCAAATAACGGGAAAAAAGGAAAAAAAAGTTATTTGAAATATTTTGGTTTTCTGTTTTTGTCCTTATTTTGCACCCAAATAACGGGAAAAAAGAAAAAAAAAGTTATCTGAAATATTTTGGTTTTCTGTTTTTGTCCTTGTTTTGCACCCAAATAACGGGAAAAAAGAAAAAAAAAATTTATTTGAAATATTTTGGTTTTCTGTTTTAGTCCTTATTTTGCACCCAAATAACGGGAAAAAATAAAATAAAAGTTAGTTGAAATATTTTGGTTTTCTGTTTTTGTCCTTATTTTGCACCCAAATAACGAAATAAAAAAAAAGTTATCTGAAATATTTTGGTTTTCTGTTTTTGTCCTTATTTTGCACCCAAATAACGGGAAAAAATAAAAAAAAGTTATCTGAAATATTTTGGTTTTCTGTTTTTGTCCTTATTTTGCACCGAAATAACGGGAAAAAAGAAAAAAAAGTTATTTGAAATATTTTGGTTTTCTGTTTTGTCCTTATTTTGCACCCAAATAACGGGAAAAAATAAAAAAAAAGTTATCTGAAATATTTTGGTTTTCTGTTTTTGTCCTTATTTTGCACCCAAATAACGGGAAAAAATAAAAAAAAAGTTATCTGAAATAATTTGGTTTTCTGTTTTTCTCCTTATTTTGCACCCAAATAACGGGAAAAAAGAAAAAAAAGTTATCTGAAATATTTTGGTTTTCTGTTTTTGTCCTTATTTTGCACCCAAATAACGAAATAAAAAAAAGTTATCTGAAATATTTTGGTTTTCTGTTTTTGTCCTTATTTTGCACCCAAATAACGGGAAAAAATAAAAAAAAAGTTATCTGAAATAATTTGGTTTTCTGTTTTTCTCCTTATTTTGCACCCAAATAACGGGAAAAAAGAAAAAAAAGTTATCTGAAATATTTTGGTTTTCTGTTTTTGTCCTTATTTTGCACCCAAATAACGAAATAAAAAAAAGTTATCTGAAATATTTTGGTTTTCCGTTTTTGTCCTTATTTTGCACCCAAATAACGGGAAAAAAGAAAAAAAAAGTTATCTGAAATAATTTGGTTTTCTGTTTTTGTCCTTATTTTGCCCCCAAATAACGGGAAAAAAGAAAAAAAAGTTATCTGAATTATTTTGGTTTTCTGTTTTTGTCCTTGTTTTGCACCCAAATAACGGGAAAAAATAAAAAAAAAGTTATTTGAAATATTTTGGTTTTCTGTTTTTGTACTTATTTTGCACCCAAATAACGGGAAAAAAGAAAAAAAAAAGTTATTTGAAATATTTTGGTTTTCTGTTCTTGTCCTTATTTTACACCCAAATAACGGGAAAAAAAAAAACAAAAAGTTATTTGAAATATTTTGTTTTTCTGTTTTTGTCCTTATTTTGCACCCAAATAACGGGAAAAAAATAAAAAAAAAGTTATTTGAAATATTTTGGTTTTCTGTTTTTATCCTTATTTTGCACCCAAATAACAGGAAAAAATAAAAAAAAGTTATCTGAAATATTTTGGTTTTCTGTTTTTGTCCTTATTTTGCACCGAAATAACGGGAAAAAAGAAAAAAAAGTTATTTGAAATATTTTGGTTTTCTTTTTTGTCCTTATTTTGCACCCAAATAACGGGAAAAAATAAAAAAAAAGTTATCTGAAATATTTTGGTTTTCTGTTTTTGTCCTTATTTTGCACCCAAATAACGGGAAAAAATAAAAAAAAAGTTATCTGAAATAATTTGGTTTTCTGTTTTTCTCCTTATTTTGCACCCAAATAACGGCAAAAAAGGAAAAAAAAGTTATTTGAAATATTTTGGTTTTCTGTTTTTGTCCTTATTTTGCACCCAAATAACGGGAAGAAGAAAAAAAAAGTTATCTGAAATATTTTGGTTTTCTGTTTTGGTCCTTATTTTGCACCCAAATAACGGGAAAAAAGAAAAAAAAAGTTATTTGAAATATTTTAGTTTTCTGTTTTTGTCCTTATTTTGCACCCAAATAACTGGAAAAAAGAAAAAAAAAGTTATCTGAAATATTTTGGTTTTCTGTTTTTGTCCTTGTTTTGCACCCAAATAACGGGAAAAAATAAAAAAAAAGTTATTTGAAATATTTTGGTTTTCTGTTTTTGTCCTTATTTTGCACCCAAATAACGGGAAAAAAGAAAAAAAAAAGTTATTTGAAATATTTTGGTTTTCTGTTCTTGTCCTTATTTTACACCCAAATAACGGGAAAAAAAAAACAAAAAGTTATTTGAAATATTTTGTTTTTCTGTTTTTGTCCTTATTTTGCACCCAAATAACGGGAAAAAAATAAAAAAAAAGTTATTTGAAATATTTTGGTTTTCTGTTTTTATCCTTATTTTGCATCCAAATAACGGGAAAAAATAAAAAAAAAGTTATTTGAAATATTTTGGGTTACTGTTTTTGTCCTTATTTTGCACCCAAATAACGGGAAAAAATAAAAATAAAAGTTATTTGAAATATTTTAGTTTTCTGTTTTTGCCCTTATTTTGCACCCAAATAACGGGAAAAAATAAAAAAAAAGTTATCTGAAATATTTTGGTTTTCTGGTATTGTCCTTATTTTGCACCCAAATTACGGGAAAAAACGAAAATACAAGTTGTCTGAAATATTTTGATTTTCTGTTTTGTCCTTATTTTGCACCCAAATAACGGGAAAAAATAAAAAAAAAGTTATCTGAAATATCTTGGTTTTCTATTTTTGTCCTTATTTTGCACATAACGGGAAACAAGAAAAAAAAAGTTATTTGAAAAATTTTGGTTTTCTGTTTTTGTCCTTATTTTGCACCTAAATAACGGGAAAAAAGAAAAAAAAAGTTATCTGAAATATTTTGGTTTTCTGTTCTTGTCCTTATTTTACACCCAAATAACGGGAAAAAAAAAAAAAAAAGTTATTTGAAATATTTTGTTTTTCTGTTTTTGTCCTTATTTTGCACCCAAATAACGGGAAAAAAATAAAAAAAAAGTTATTTGAAATATTTTGGTTTTCTGTTTTTATCCTTATTTTGCATCCAAATAACGGGAAAAAATAAAAAAAAAGTTATTTGAAATATTTTGGGTTTCTGTTTTTGTCCTTATTTTGCACCCAAATAACGGGAAAAAATAAAAATAAAAGTTATTTGAAATATTTTAGTTTTCTGTTTTTGCCCTTATTTTGCACCCAAATAACGGGAAAAAATAAAAAAAAAGTTATCTGAAATATTTTGGTTTTCTGTTTTTGTCCTTATTTTGCACCCAAATAACGGGAAAAAATAAAAAAAAAGTTATCTGAAATATTTTGGTTTTCTGGTTTTGTCCTTATTTTGCACCCAAATTACGGGAAAAAACGAAAATACAAGTTGTCTGAAATATTTTGATTTTCTGTTTTGTCCTTATTTTGCACCCAAATAACGGGAAAAAATAAAAAAAAAGTTATTTGAAATATTTTGGGTTACTGTTTTTGTCCTTATTTTGCACCCAAATAACGGGAAAAAATAAAAATAAAAGTTATTTGAAATATTTTAGTTTTCTGTTTTTGCCCTTATTTTGCACCCAAATAACGGGAAAAAATAAAAAAAAAGTTATCTGAAATATTTTGGTTTTCTGTTTTTGTCCTTATTTTGCACCCAAATAATGGGAAAAAATAAAAAAAAAGTTATCTGAAATATTTTGGTTTTCTGGTTTTGTCCTTATTTTGCACCCAAATTACGGGAAAAAACGAAAATACAAGTTGTCTGAAATATTTTGATTTTCTGTTTTGTCCTTATTTTGCACCCAAATAACGGGAAAAAATAAAAAAAAAGTTATCTGAAATATTTTGGTTTTCTATTTTTGTCCTTATTTTGCAACCACATAACGGGAAACAAGAAAAAAAAAGTTATTTGAAAAATTTTGGTTTTCTGTTTTTGTCCTTATTTTGCACCTAAATAACGGGAAAAAAGAAAAAAAAAGTTATCTGAAATATTTTGGTTTTCTGTTCTTGTCCTTATTTTACACCCAAATAACGGGAAAAAAAAAACAAAAAGTTATTTGAAATATTTTGTTTTTCTGTTTTTGTCCTTATTTTGCACCCAAATAACGGGAAAAAAATAAAAAAAAAGTTATTTGAAATATTTTGGTTTTCTGTTTTTATCCTTATTTTGCATCCAAATAACGGGAAAAAATAAAAAAAAAGTTATTTGAAATATTTTGGGTTACTGTTTTTGTCCTTATTTTGCACCCAAATAACGGGAAAAAATAAAAATAAAAGTTATTTGAAATATTTTAGTTTTCTGTTTTTGCCCTTATTTTGCACACAAATAACGGGAAAAAATAAAAAAAAAGTTATCTGAAATATTTTGGTTTTCTGTTTTTGTCCTTATTTTGCACCCAAATAACGGGAAAAAATAAAAAAAAAGTTATCTGAAATATTTTGGTTTTCTGGTTTTGTCCTTATTTTGCACCCAAATTACGGGAAAAAACGAAAATACAAGTTGTCTGAAATATTTTGATTTTCTGTTTTGTCCTTATTTTGCACCCAAATAACGGGAAAAAATAAAAATAAAAGTTATTTGAAATATTTTAGTTTTCTGTTTTTGCCCTTATTTTGCACCCAAATAACGGGAAAAAATAAAAAAAAGGTTATTTGAAATATTTTGATTTTCTGTTTTTGTCCTTATTCTGCACCCAAATGACGGGAAAAAAGAAAAAAAAAGTTATTTAAAATATTTTGGTTTTCTGTTTTTGTCCTTATTTAGCACCCAAATAACGGGAAAAAATAAAAAAAAAGTTATCTGAAATATCTTGGTTTTCTATTTTTGTCCTTATTTTGCAACCACATAACGGGAAACAAGAAAAAAAAAGTTATTTGAAAAATTTTGGTTTTCTGTTTTTGTCCTTATTTTGCACCCAAATAACGGGAAAAAAGAAAAAAAAGTTATCTGAAATATTTTGGTTTTCTGTTTTTGTCCTTATTTTGCACCCAAATAACGGGAAAAAAGAAAATAAAAGTTGTCTGAAATATTTTGGTTTTCTATTTTTGTCCTTATTTTGCACCCAATTAACGGGAAAAAATAAAAAAAAGGTTATTTGAAATATTTTGGTTTTCTGTTTTTGCCTTATTTTGCACCGAAATAACGGGAAAAAAGAAAAAAAAAGTTATTTGAAATATTTTGGTTTTCTGTTTTTGTCCTTATTTTGCACCCAAGTAACGGGAAAAAGAAAAAAAAAGTTATTTGAAATATTTTGGTTTTCTGTTTTTGTCCTTATCTGGCACCCAAATAACGGAAAAAAAAAAAGTTATTTGAAATATTTTAGTTTTGCTGTTTTTGTCTTGATTTTGCACCCAAATAACGGGAAAAAATAAAAAAAAAGTTATTTGAAATATTTTGGTTTTCTGTTTTTGTCTTTATTTTGCACCCAAATAACGGGAAAAAATAAAAAAAAAGTTATCTGAAATATTTTGGTTTTCTGTTTTTGTCCTTATTTTGCACCCAAATAACGGGAAAAAATAAAAAAAAGTTATCTGAAATATTTTGGTTTTCTGTTTTTGTCCTTATTTTGCACCCAAATAACGGGAAAAAAGAAAATACAAGTTGTCTGAAATATTTTGGTTTTCTGTTTTTGTCCTTATTTTGCACCCAAATAACGGGAAAAAATAAAAAAAAGGTTATTTGAAATATTTTGGTTTTCTGTTTTTGTCCTTATTCTGCACCCAAATAACGGAAAAAAAGAAAAAAAAAGTTATTTGAAATATTTTGGTTTTCTGTTTTTGTCCTTATTTTGCACCCAAATAACGGGAAAAAATAAAAAAAAAGTTATCTGAAATATTTTGGTTTTCTGTTTTGGTCCTTATTTTGCACATACATAACGGGAAAAAAGAAAAAAAAAGTTATTTGAAAAATTTTGGTTTTCTGTTTTTGTCCTTATTTTGCACTTAAATAACGGGAAAAAATAAAAAAAAATTATCTGAAATATTTTGGTTTTCTGTTTTTGTCCTTATTTTGCACCCATATAATGGGAAAAAAGAAAAAAAAAGTTATTTGAAATATTTTGGTTTTCTGTTTTAATCCTTATTTTGCACCCAAATAACGGGAAAAATTAAAAATAAGTTATCGGAAATATTTTGGTTTTCTGTTTTTGTCCTTATTTTGCACCCAAATAACGGAAAAAAAGAAAATAAAAGTTGTCTGAAATATATTGGTTTTCTGTTTTTGTCCTTATTTTGTACCCAAATAACGGGAAAAAATAAAAAAAAGGTTATTTGAAATATTTTGGTTTTCTGTTTTTGTCCTTATTTTGCACCGACATAACGGGAAAAAAGAAAAAAAAAGTTATTTGAAATATTTTGGTTTTCTGTTTTTGTCCTTATTTTGCACCCAAGTAACGAGAAAAAAGGGAGGTCAACAGCGGCAAGCCGCCGACCACTAGTGATGTCCCAGAATCAAAAAAATGATCATATAAAGATCATTCAGGCGAACCTCCACAGAGCAGCAGCGGCAATGGACGTATTAGCATGGAGGTTCGTCAAAGAGGAGATGCAGGTGGCTCTAATCCAAGAACCTTGGGCCACAAAAGGTAAACTTCTCGGTATCCCTCTAACAACAGGTAAGCAAATCTTTGATAAATCTAGCTGCAGACCAAGAGCAGCAATCATTTTATCTCAAAAAATTAATTATCTTACCATTCCTCTTTTCATCCGTACAGATTTAGTTGCTATACTGGCGAAAATACCAACTCCAGGAGGTTTTCAAGAGGTGATAATTGCCTCAGCTTACCTCCCTGGAGAGGAGCTAGAAGCTCCACCAGATTGCGTCAAAGACCTAGTGAGGTATAGCAAAGATCATGGACTTCCTATCATCCTAGGATGTGACGCAAACGCTCACCACATTGTATGGGGAAGTAGTAACAATAATAAAAGAGGTGAGTCACTTTTAGAATACCTTACTACTAATAACCTAGATATACTAAATAGGGGCTGTGCCCCCACCTTTATTAACAAAATCAGGCAGGAAGTACTTGACCTAACAATAACAAGCCCCTGCTTAGCGTATAAATGTTTAAAGTGGCACGTTTCTAAGGAAGCTTCCCTTTCAGACCACAAACATATATGCTTCGAAATTCAAGCGTCCCAATCTGAAGAAAAAAAGTTTAGGAACCCCAAACGTACAAACTGGACACAATACCAGACAATACTTAAGTACGAAACATGTAACTTGGAGGATACAATAAGCAGCCCAGACTGCATTGACCTACAAGCTAATCAACTTGTTTATAACATGATTAATGCTTATGAACAGAGTTGTCCTATCTCCAAGAAAAAAGGTAACAAACAACTACCTTGGTGGAACGAGGAACTAGCAACCAAACGCAAAGAAACTAGGAAATTGTTCAATAGAGCAAAAACCTTTGGTAACTGGGAAGAATATAAAAAATCCCTTACCGAATTTAATAACCTCTTAAAGAAGTCTAAAAGGGAATCATGGAGGAAACTATGTGAAGAGATCAATGAACTCCCAGTTGCCTCCAGACTCCAAAAGGTACTATCAAAGGATACACCTATTGATATTGGACTTCTAGAGAAACCAGATGGTTCTCCAACAACAAGCAGCTCAGAAACATTAGAAGTATTACTGGCGACTCACTTTCCAGGCTGTAAAATCATAGAAAATCAAGAAGATGAATACACAGAGGAAAGGATTCAACGTCCTTCTCCACACAGTAGCAGCTTAGCTGCCAAGATCTTCACTCCAGAAAAGATTAAATGGGCTATAAACTCATTTAAACCCTTTAAATCAGCTGGAGTAGACAAAGTCTTCCCGGCACTACTTCAGCAGGGATTAGAGATTCTTATGCCAGCCATAATAAGAATCTTTAAAGCAAGTTTTATATGGGGCTACATCCCAAAAATATGGAGGAAAGCTAGGGTGGTATTTATACCAAAGGCAGGGAACCGTCCCATCGAAAAACCTAAGTCATACCGTCCTATCAGCCTCACATCATTCTTCGTTAAAACAATGGAGAAATTAGTGGATTACCACATCAGAACTGGACCAAGTAAAGTCCGATTACATCCTAAGCAACATGCTTACCAAAAAGGAAAATCAACCGAATCAGCCCTTCATGATCTAGTTAGAAACATTGAAAAGGCGATAGAATTCAAAGAAATAGCACTATGCGCTTTCTTGGATATAGAAGGAGCCTTTGATAATACTCCACATGACGCAATCATAGCGGCAGCCAGGAAAAAAGGTATAGAGCCTGCGACCACTAAATGGATTCATGCCATGCTAAAAAGCCGAATGACAACGGCGGCCATAGGCAACAGCACATTAACAGCACAAACCTATAGGGGATGTCCCCAAGGAGGAGTACTATCTCCACTACTTTGGTCTATTGTTGTTGATGAGCTCCTAGATCGCCTTACAACGCAAGGTTTCGAGACCATAGGATACGCCGACGATCTCGTCATAATCATAAGAGGCAAACATGACTTTGTCATCTCTGAGAGGCTACAATTGGCCTTAAACTTGATTATGAACTGGTGTCAGTCTAAGAATCTTAACATTAATCCAACAAAAACCGACATCATACCATTTACAAATAGAAGAAAGATACATATCACAGCACCTTCATTAAATGGCATAACAATACCCTGTTCCAATAAAGTCAAATATCTAGGTATTACACTGGATAGAAAACTAAATTGGAACAGTCACCTAGAAACGACTCATGCTAAAGCACTAAGGGCGATGTGGGCCTGTAAAAGCTTATTTGGCAGAAAATGGGGGCTACAACCCAAGATGATTTACTGGTGTTACAGAACAATCATTCTACCAATAGTGACATATGGCGCCACGGTGTGGTGGACTAAAACGCTACAACTTAAAGCACAAGTTATGCTACAAAAAATACAACGACTAGCATGTCTTGGAATAACAGGTGCGATGAAAACCTGTCCAACTGCATCAATGGAAATGCTCCTAAATCTCCCACCGATACATCTTCAAATTAAAAAAGAAGCGGCAAGGGGCATGATCCGAATTCAGAAGGAAAAACAATACTTACCAGGAGATTTTAGAGGACACCTCAGAATTTTAAACAATAAAATAATAGAGGCAACGACCTCGCTTTTAACGGACATAATGCCGACAACTTATAACTTTGAAATACCATTCAAAGTTATAATCAATGAACGCAAGGACTGGCAATCCAAGCTTCATGAATTAGAAGAAGGTTCGACCATCTGGTACACAGATGGTTCAAGAACCAAAGATGGTACAGGAGCCGGTGTGAAAGGACCAAACTTCGCACTATCCAAACCACTCGGTAAAGAAGCAACAATCTTCCAGGCCGAACTTATTGCGATGGAGCTATGCATCCAAGAGATTATTAGGAGGGCTCACCGCAACCAAACAATTTATATACTATCAGACAGCCAAGCAGTCCTTAAAGCTCTCTTATCCCACAAACAGGAGTCCAAATTGGTATGGAGCTGTCTTCAAAACCTAAAGATCCTGGCTAAAAGGAACAAAGTAACCTTAATGTGGGTACCAGGACATATAGGTGTTGAAGGAAATGAAGAGGCGGACCGCCTTGCAAAGGAGGGTGCAACTACAAAGTTCACTGGACCAGAACCATTCTGTGGCAAACCCAGAGGGCACTCAAAACTCATAATTCACAGGTGGGTCGAACAAGAGCCCAGACTCTACTGGAACAGACTACCAGGTCTGAAGGTATCAAAAAAATTTATCCAGCCACAAAAACTCAAAGTGGATAAACTACTAAATCTCAGCAAAAAGGACATCAGAACCTTAACAGGTCTCATAACAGGACACCACCCTGTCAACTACCACCTTAAAAAAATGGGACTAGCTGAAGATGATAAATGCCGTCTCTGTCTGTCAGACAAAGAGACTACAGAGCATCTACTCTGCACCTGTGAAGCAGCAGGACGGAGGAGACTGGATCATTTGGGAAAAGGAATCCTTACCACAAATGAATTGGCCGAAAAGGCCCCCGAACACATACTAAGATTTTACAAATCTCTAGAAATGGGCTAGGGTTTAGGGCAATATGTACAATAGATCTTTAGGTCGCGGTACTCTCGAGTCCCTTTATAAAAAAAAAAAAAAAAAAAAAAAAACGGGAAAAAATACAAAAAAAAGTTATTTGAAATATTTTGGTTTTGCTGTTTTTGTCTTGATTTTGCACCCAAATAACGGGAAAAAATAAAAAAAAAGTTATTTGAAATATTTTGGTTTTCTGTTTTTGTCTTTATTTTGCACCCAAATAACGGGAAAAAATAAAAAAAAAGTTATCTGAAATATTTTGGTTTTCTGTTTTTGTCCTTATTGTGCACCGAAATAACGGGAAAAAAGAAAAAAAAAGTTAGTTGAAATATTTTGGTTTTCTGTTTTTGTCCTTATTTTGCACCCAAATAACTGGAAAAAAGAAAAAAAAAGTTATCTGAAATATTTTGGTTTTCTGTTTTTGTCCTTGTTTTGTACCCAAATAACGGGAAAAAATAAAAAAAAAGTTATTTGAAATATTTTGGTTTTCTGTTTTTGTCCTTATTTTGCACCCAAATAACGGGAAAAAAGAAAAAAAGTTATCTGAAATATTTTGGTTTTCTGTTTTGGTCCTTATTTTGCACCTAAATAACGGGAAAAAAGAAAAAAAAAGTTATTTGAAATATTTTGGTTTTCTGTTTTTGTCCTTATTTTGCACCCAAATAACGGGGCAAAAAAAAAAAGTTATTTGAAATATTTTGGTTTTCTGTTTTTATCCTTATTTTGCACCCAATTAACGGGAAAAAAGAAAAAAAAAGTTATTTGAAATATTTTAGTTTTCTGTTTTTGTCCTTATCTTTTGTCCTTACCCAAATAACGGGAAAAAATAAAAAAAAAGTTATTTGAAATATTTTGGTTTTCTGTTTTTGTCCTTATTTTGCACCGAAATAACGGGAAAAAAAAAAAAAAGTTATTTGAAATATTTTGGTTTTCTGTTTTTGTCCTTATTTTGCACCCAAATAACTGGAAAAAAGAAAAAAAAAGTTATCTGAAATATTTTGGTTTTCTGTTTTTGTCCTTGTTTTGCACCCAAATAACGGGAAAAAAGAAAAAAAAAGTTATCTGAAATATTTTGGATTTCTGTTTTGGTCCTTATTTTGCACCTAAATAACGGGAAAAAAGAAAAAAAAAGTTATTTGAAATATTTTGGTTTTCTGTTTTTGTCCTTATTTTGCACCCAAATAACTGGAAAAAAAAAAAAAGTTATCTGAAATATTTTGGTTTTCTGTTTTTGTCCTTGTTTTGCACCCAAATAACAGGAAAAAAAAAACAAAAAGTTTTTTGAAATATTTTGGTTTTCTGTTTTTGTCCTTATTTTGCACCCAAGTAACGGGAAAAAATAAAAAAAAAGTTATTTGAAATATTTTGGTTTTCTGTTTTTGTCCTTATTTTGCACCCAAAAAACGGGAAAAAATAAAAAAAAAGTTATTTGAAATATTTTGGTTTTCTGTTTTTGTCCTTATTTTGCACCCAAATAACAGGAAAAAAAAAATATTATTTGAAATATTTTAGTTTTCTGTTTTGTCCTTATTTTACCCAAATAACGGGAAAAAATAAAAAAAAGTTATTTGTAATATTTTGGTTTTCTGTTTTTGTCCTTATTTTGCACCCAAATAACGGGAAAAATAAAAAAAAGTTATCTGAAATATTTTAGTTTTCTGTTTTTGTCCTTATTTCGCACCCAAATAACGGGAAAAAATAAAAAAAAAGTTATTTGAAATATTTTGGTTTTCTGTTTTTGTCCTTATTTTGCACCCAAATAACGGGAAAAATAAAAAAAAAGTTATTTGAAATATTTTGGTTTTGTGTTTTTGTCCTTATTTTGCACCCAAATAACGGGAAAAATTAAAAAAAAAGTTATTTAAATATATATTTGGGTCTTCTGTTTTTGTCCTTATTTTGCACCCAAATAACAGGAAAAAAGAAAAAAAAAGTTATTTGAAATATTTTGGTTTTCTGTTTTTGTCCTTATTCTGCACCCAAGTAACAGGAAAAAAGAAAAAAAAAGTTAGTTGAAATATTTTGGTTTTCTGTTTTTGTCCTTATTTTGCACCCAAATAACGGGGGAAAAAAAAAAGTTATCTGAAATATTTTGGTTTTCTGTTTTTGTCCTTATTTTGCAACCACATAACGGGAAAAAAGAAAAAAAAAGTTATTTGAAAAATTTTGATTTTCTGTTTTTGTCCTTATTTTGCACCCAAATAAGGGGAAAAAGAAAAATAAAGTTATTTGAAATATTTCGGTTTTCTGTTTTTGTCCTTATTTTGCACCCAAATAACGGGAAAAAATAAAAAAAAGTTATCTGAAATATTTTGGTTTTCTGTTTTTGTCCTTATTTTGCACCCAAATAACGGGAAAAAACAATATAAAAGTTATCTGAAATATTTTGGTTTTCTGTTTTTGTCCTTATTTTGCACCCAAATAACGGGAAAAAAGAAAATAAAAGTTGTCTGAAATATTTTGGTTTTCTGTTTTTGTCCTTATTTTGCACCCAAATAACGGGAAAAAATAAAAAAAGGTTATTTGAAATATTTTGGTTTTCTGTTTTTGTCCTTATTTTGCACCCAAGTAACGGGAAAAAATAAAAAAAAAGTTATTTGAAATATTTTGGTTTTCTGTTTTTGTCCTTATCTTGCACCCAAATAATGGGAAAAAAGAAAAAAAAGTTATCTGAAATATTTTGGTTTTCTGTTTTGTCCTTATTTTGCACCTAAATAACGGGAAAAAAGAAAAAAAAAAGTTATTTGAAATATTTTGGTTTTCTGTTTTTGTCCTTATTTTGCACCCAAATAACTGGAAAAAAGAAAAAAAAAGTTATCTGAAATATTTTGGTTTTCTGTTTTTGTCCTTGTTTTGCACCCAAATAACAGGAAAAAGAAACAAAAAGTTATTTGAAATATTTTGGTTTTCTGTTTTTGTCCTTATTTTGCACCCAAGTAACGGGAAAAAATAAAAAAAAAGTTATTTGAAATATTTTGGTTTTCTGTTTTTGTCCTTATCTTGCACCCAAATAACGGGAAAAAATAAAAAAAAAGTTATTTGAAATATTTTGGTTTTCTGTTTTTGTCCTTATTTTGCACCGAAATAACGGGAAAAAAGAAAAAAAAGTTATTTGAAATATTTTGGTTTTCTGTTTTTGTCCTTATTTTGCACCCAAATAACTGGAAAAAAGAAAAGAAAAGTTATCTGAAATATTTTGGTTTTCTGTTTTTTGTCCTTATTTTGCACCCAAATAACGGGAAAAAATAAAAAAAAAGTTATTTGAAATATTTTGTTTTTCTGTGTTTGTCCTTATTTTGCACCCAAATAATGGGAAAAAAGAAAAAAAAGTTATCTGAAATATTTTGGTTTTCTGTTTTGTCCTTATTTTGCACCTAAATAACGGGAAAAAAGAAAAAAAAAGTTATTTGAAATATTTTGGTTTTCTGTTTTTGTCCTTATTTTGCACCCAAATAAGTGGAAAAAAGAAAAAAAAAGTTATCTGAAATATTTTGGTTTTCTGTTTTTGTCCTTGTTTTGCACCCAAATAACAGGAAAAAAAAAACAAAAAGTTATTTGAAATATTTTGGTTTTCTGTTTTTGTCCTTATTTTGCACATAAGTAACGGGAAAAAATAAAAAAAAAGTTATTTGAAATATTTTGGTTTTCTGTTTTTGTCCTTATTTTGCACCCAAATAACGGGAAAAAATAAAAAAAAGTTATTTGAAATATTTTGGTTTTCTGTTTTTGTCCTTATTTTGCACCCAAATAACGGGAAAAATAAAAAAAAAGTTATTTGAAATATTTTGGTTTTGTGGTTTTGTCCTTATTTTGCACCCAAATAACGGGAAAAATTAAAAAAAAGTTATTTAAATATATATTTGGGTTTTCTCTTTTTGTCCTTATTTTGCACCCAAATAACAGGAAAAAAGAAAAAAAAAGTTATTTGAAATATTTTGGTTTTCTGTTTTTGTCCTTATACTGCACCCAAATAACAGCAAAAATAAAAAAAAGTTATTTGAAATATTATGGTTTTCTGTTTTTTTCCTTATTTTGCACCCAAATAACGGGAAAAAAAAATATAAAAAAAGTTATTTGAAATATTTTAGTTTTCTGTTTTTGTCCTTATTTTGCACCCAAATAACGGGAAAAAATAAAAAAAAGTTATTTGAAATATTTTGGTTTTCTGTTTTTGTCCTTATTTTGCACCCAAATAACGGGAAAAATAAAAAAAAGTTATCTGAAATATTTTGGTTTTCTGTTTTTGTCCTTATTTTGCACCCAAATAACGGGAAAAAATAAAAAAAAAGTTATTTGAAATATTTTGGTTTTCTGTTTTTGTCCTTATTTTGCACCCAAATAACGGGAAAAATTAAAAAAAAAGTTATTTAAATATATATTTGGGTTTTCTGTTTTTGTCCTTATTTTGCACCCAAATAACAGGAAAAAAGAAAAAAAAAGTTATTTGAAATATTTTGGTTTTTTGTTTTTGTCCTTATTCTGCACCCAAATAACAGGAAAAAAGAAAAAAAAAGTTATTTGAAATATTTCGGTTTTCTGTTTTTGTCCTTATTTTGCACCCAAATAACGGGAAAAATAAAAAAAAGTTATCTGAAATATTTTGGTTTTCTGTTTTTGTCCTTATTTTGCACCCAAATAACGGGAAAAATAAAAAAAAGTTATCTGAAATATTTTGGTTTTCTGTTTTTGTCCTTATTTTGCACCCAAATAACGGGAAAAAATAAAAAAAAAGTTATTTGAAATATTTTGGTTTTCTGTTTTTGTCCTTATTTTGCACCCAAATAACGGGAAAAATTAAAAAAAAAGTTATTTAAATATATATTTGGGTTTTCTGTTTTTGTCCTTATTTTGCACCCAAATAACGGGAAAAAATAAAAAAAAGTTATTTGAAATATTTTGGTTTTCTGTTTTTGTCCTTATTTTGCACCCAAATAACGGGAAAAATAAAAAAAAAGTTATTTGAAATATTTTGGTTTTGTGGTTTTGTCCTTATTTTGCACCCAAATAACGGGAAAAATTAAAAAAAAGTTATTTAAATATATATTTGGGTTTTCTCTTTTTGTCCTTATTTTGCACCCAAATAACAGGAAAAAAGAAAAAAAAAGTTATTTGAAATATTTTGGTTTTCTGTTTTTGTCCTTATACTGCACCCAAATAACAGGAAAAAATAAAAAAAAGTTATTTGAAATATTTTGGTTTTCTGTTTTTGTCCTTATTTTGCACCCAAATAACGGGAAAAAAAAATATAAAAAAAGTTATTTGAAATATTTTAGTTTTCTGTTTTTGTCCTTATTTTGCACCCAAATAACGGGAAAAAATAAAAAAAAGTTATTTGAAATATTTTGGTTTTCTGTTTTTGTCCTTATTTTGCACCCAAATAACGGGAAAAATAAAAAAAAGTTATCTGAAATATTTTGGTTTTCTGTTTTTGTCCTTATTTTGCACCCAAATAACGGGAAAAAATAAAAAAAAAGTTATTTGAAATATTTTGGTTTTCTGTTTTTGTCCTTATTTTGCACCCAAATAACGGGAAAAATTAAAAAAAAAGTTATTTAAATATATATTTGGGTTTTCTGTTTTTGTCCTTATTTTGCACCCAAATAACAGGAAAAAAGAAAAAAAAAGTTATTTGAAATATTTTGGTTTTCTGTTTTT
The DNA here is from genome assembly GCA_963932195.1 of Empis livida. Lineage (NCBI taxonomy): Eukaryota > Metazoa > Arthropoda > Insecta > Diptera > Empididae > Empis > Empis livida. The sequence goes on along the minus strand of OZ010649.1, from coordinate 27,655,489 downwards.
GTCCTTATTCTGCACCCAAATAACAGGAAAAAAGAAAAAAAAAGTTATTTGAAATATTTCGGTTTTCTGTTTTTGTCCTTATTTTGCACCCAAATAACGGAAAAAATAAAAAAAAGTTATCTGAAATATTTTGGTTTTCTGTTTTTGTCCTTATTTTGCACCCAAATAACGGGAAAAAATAATAAAAAAGTTATCTGAAATATTTTGGTTTTCTGTTTTTGTCCTTATTTTGCACCCAAATAACGGGAAAAAAGAAAATAACAGTTGTCTGAAATATTTTGGTTTTCTGTTTTTGTCCTTATTTTGCGCCCAAATAACGGGAAAAAATAAAAAAAAGGTTATTTGAAATATTTTGGTTTTCTGTTTTTGTCCTTATTTTGCACCCAAGTAACGGGAAAAAAGAAAAAAAAGTTATTTGAAATATTTTGGTTTTCTGTTTTTGTCTTTATTTTGCACCCAAATAACGGGAAAAAATAAAAAATAGTTATCTGAAATATTTTGGTTTTCTGATTTTGTCCTTATTTTGCACCCAAATAACGGGAAAAAAGAAAAAAAAAGTTATTTGAAATATTTTGGTTTTCTGTTTTTGTCCTTATTTTGCACCCAAATAACGGGAAAAAATAAAAAAAAAGTTATCTGAAATATTTTGGTTTTCTGTTTTTGTCCTTATTTTGCACCCAAATAACGGGAAAAAAGAAAATAAAAGTTGTCTGAAATATATTGGTTTTCTGTTTTTGTCCTTATTTTGCACCCAAATAACGGGAAAAAATTAAAAAAAAGTTATTTGAAATATTTTGGTTTTGCTGTTTTTGTCTTGATTTTGCACCCAAATAACGGGAAAAAATACAAAAAAAAGTTATTTGAAATATTTTGGTTTTCTGTTTTGTCCTTAATTTGCACCGAAATAACGGGAAAAAATAAAAAAAAGTTGAAATATTTTGGTTTTCTGTTTTTGTCCTTATTTTGCACCCAAATAATAGGAAAAAAGAAAAAAAAAGTTATTTGAAATATTTTGGTTTTCTGTTTTTATCCTTATTTTGCACCCAAGTAACGGGAAAAAAGAAGAAAAAAGTTATTTGAATTTTTTTTGGTTTTCTGTTTTTGCCCTTCTTTTGCACCCAAATAACAGGAAAAATTAAAAAAAAAATTATTTGAAATATTTTGGTTTTCTGTTTTTGTCCTTATTTTGCACCCAAATAACGGGAAAAAATAAAAAAAAGTTATCTGAAATATTTTGGTATTCTGTTTTTGTCCTTATTTTGCACCCAAATAACTGGAAAAAAGAAAAAAAAAGTTATCTGAAATATTTTGGTTTTCTGTTTTTGTCCTTGTTTTGCACACAAATAACGGGAAAAAATAAAAAAAAAGTTATTTGAAATATTTTGGTTTTCTGTTTTTGTCCTTATTATGCACCCAAATAACGGGAAAAAAGAAAATAAGAGTTATCTGAAATATTTTGGTTTTCTGTTTTGGTCTTTATTTTGCACCCAAATAACGGGAAAAAAGAAAAAAAAATTTATTTGAAATATTTTGTTTTTCTGTTTTTGTCCTTATTTTGCACCCAAATAACTGGAAAAAAGAAAAAAAAAGTTATCTGAAATATTTTGGTTTTCTGTTTTTGTCCTTATTTTGCACCCAAATAACTGGAGAAAAGAAAAAAAAAGTTATTTGAAATATTTTGTTTTTCTGTTTTTGTCCTTATTTTGCACCCAAATAACTGGAAAAAATAAAAAAAAAGTTATCTGAAATATTTTGGTTTTCTGTTTTTGTACTTATTTTGCACCCAAATAACGGGAAAAAAGGAAATAAAAGTTGTCTGAAATATTTTGGTTTTCTGTTTTTGTCCTTATTTTGCACCCAAATAACAGGAAAAAATAAAAAAAAGGTTATTTGAAATATTTTGGTTTTCTGTGTTTGTCCTTATTTTGCACCCAAGTAACGGGAAAAAAGAAGAAAAAAGTTATTTGAATTATTTTGGTTTTCTGTTTTTGCCCTTATTTTGCACCCAAATAACAGGAAAAAATAAAAAAAAAGTTATTTGAAATATTTTGGTTTTCTGTTTTTGTCCTTATTTTGCACCCAAATAACGGGAAAAAATAAAAAAAAGTTATCTGAAATATTTTGGTTTTCTGTTTTTGTCCTTACTTTGCACCGAAATAACGGGAAAAAATAAAAAAAAAGTTGAAATATTTTGGTCTTCTGTTTTTGTCCTTATTTTGCACCCAAATAACGGGAAAAAAGAAAAAAAAAGTTATTTGAAATATTTTGGTTTTCTGTTTTTGTCCTTAATTTGCACCCAACTAACGGGAAAAAATAAATAAAAAGTTATTTGAAATATTTTGGTTTTCTGTTTTTGTCCTTATTTTGCACCCAAATAACGGGAAAAAATAATAAAAAAGTTATTTGAAATATTGTGGTTTTCTGTTTTTGTCCTTATTTTGCACCCAAATAACGGGAAAAAATACAAAAAAAGTTATCTGAAATATTTTGGTTTTCTGTTTTTGTCCTTATTTTGCACCCAAGTAACGGGAAAAAAGAAAAAAAAAAGTTATTTGAAATATTTTGGTTTTCTGTTTTTGTCCTTATTTTGCACCCAAATAACGGGAAAAAAGAAAATAAAAGTTGTCTGAAATATTTTGGTTTTCTGTTTTTGTCGTTATTTTGCACCCAAATAACGGGAAAAAAGAAAAAAAAAGTTATTTGAAATATTTTGGTTTTCTGTTTTTGTCCTTATTTTGCACCCAAATAACGGGAAAAAATAAAAAAAAGGTTATTTGAAATATTTTGGTTTTCTGTTTTTGTCCTTATTTTGCACCCAAATAACTGGAAAAAAGAAAAAAAAAGTTATCTGAAATATTTTGGTTTTCTGTTTTTGTCCTTATTTTGCACCCCAATAACTGGAAAAAAGAAAAAAAAATGTATCTGAAATATTTTGGTTTTCTGTTTTTGTCCTTGTTTTGCACCCAAATAACGGGAAAAAATAAAAAAAAGTTATTTAAATATATATTTGGGTTTTCTCTTTTTGTCCTTATTTTGCACCCAAATAACAGGAAAAAAGAAAAAAAAAGTTATTTGAAATATTTTGGTTTTCTGTTTTTGTCCTTATACTGCACCCAAATAACAGGAAAAAATAAAAAAAAGTTATTTGAAATATTTTGGTTTTCTGTTTTTGTCCTTATTTTGCACCCAAATAACGGGAAAAAAAAATATAAAAAAAGTTATTTGAAATATTTTAGTTTTCTGTTTTTGTCCTTATTTTGCACCCAAATAACGGGAAAAAATAAAAAAAAGTTATTTGAAATATTTTGGTTTTCTGTTTTTGTCCTTATTTTGCACCCAAATAACGGGAAAAATAAAAAAAAGTTATCTGAAATATTTTGGTTTTCTGTTTTTGTCCTTATTTTGCACCCAAATAACGGGAAAAAATAAAAAAAAAGTTATTTGAAATATTTTGTTTTTCTGTGTTTGTCCTTATTTTGCACCCAAATAATGGGAAAAAAGAAAAAAAAGTTATCTGAAATATTTTGGTTTTCTGTTTTGTCCTTATTTTGCACCTAAATAACGGGAAAAAAGAAAAAAAAAGTTATTTGAAATATTTTGGTTTTCTGTTTTTGTCCTTATTTTGCACCCAAATAAGTGGAAAAAAGAAAAAAAAAGTTATCTGAAATATTTTGGTTTTCTGTTTTTGTCCTTGTTTTGCACCCAAATAACAGGAAAAAAAAAACAAAAAGTTATTTGAAATATTTTGGTTTTCTGTTTTTGTCCTTATTTTGCACATAAGTAACGGGAAAAAATAAAAAAAAAGTTATTTGAAATATTTTGGTTTTCTGTTTTTGTCCTTATTTTGCACCCAAATAACGGGAAAAAATAAAAAAAAGTTATTTGAAATATTTTGGTTTTCTGTTTTTGTCCTTATTTTGCACCCAAATAACGGGAAAAATAAAAAAAAAGTTATTTGAAATATTTTGGTTTTGTGGTTTTGTCCTTATTTTGCACCCAAATAACGGGAAAAATTAAAAAAAAGTTATTTAAATATATATTTGGGTTTTCTCTTTTTGTCCTTATTTTGCACCCAAATAACAGGAAAAAAGAAAAAAAAAGTTATTTGAAATATTTTGGTTTTCTGTTTTTGTCCTTATACTGCACCCAAATAACAGCAAAAATAAAAAAAAGTTATTTGAAATATTATGGTTTTCTGTTTTTTTCCTTATTTTGCACCCAAATAACGGGAAAAAAAAATATAAAAAAAGTTATTTGAAATATTTTAGTTTTCTGTTTTTGTCCTTATTTTGCACCCAAATAACGGGAAAAAATAAAAAAAAGTTATTTGAAATATTTTGGTTTTCTGTTTTTGTCCTTATTTTGCACCCAAATAACGGGAAAAATAAAAAAAAGTTATCTGAAATATTTTGGTTTTCTGTTTTTGTCCTTATTTTGCACCCAAATAACGGGAAAAAATAAAAAAAAAGTTATTTGAAATATTTTGGTTTTCTG
>OZ010649.1:27598243-27650795 GCA_963932195.1 Empis livida | reverse complement strand
GAAATATTTTGGTTTTCTGTTTTGGTCCTTATTTTGCACCCAAATAACGGGGAAAAAAGAAAAAAAAAGTTATTTGAAATATTTTAGTTTTCTGTTTTTGTCCTTATTTTGCACCCAAATAACGGGAAAAAAGAAAAAACAAGTTATTTGAAATATTTTGGTTTTCTGTTTTTGTCCTTATTTTCCATCCAAATAACGGCAAAAAAGAAAAAAAAGTTATCTGAAATATTTTGGTTTTCTGTTTTTGTCCTTCTTTTGCACCCAAATAACGGGAAAAAAGAAAAAAAAAGTTATTTGAAATATTTTAGTTTTCTGTTTTTGTCCTTATTTTGCACCCAAATAACGGGAAAAAAGAAAAAAAAAGTTATTTGAAATATTTTGGTTTTCTGTTTTTGTCCTTATTTTGCACCCAAATAACGGGAAAAAAGAAAAAAAAAGTTATTTGATATATTTTAGTTTTCTGTTTTTGTCTTTATTTTGCACCCAAATAACGGGAAAAAATAAAAAAAAGTTATTTGAAATATTTTGGTTTTGCTGTTTTTGTCTTGATTTTGCACCGAAATAACGGGAAAAAAGAAAAAAAAAGTTAGTTGAAATATTTTGGATTTCTGTTTTTGTCCTTATTTTGCACCCAAATAACTGGAAAAAAGAAAAAAAAAGTTATCTGAAATATTTTGGTTTTCTGTTTTTGTCCTTGTTTTGCACCCAAATAACGGGAAAAAAGAAAAAAAAAGTTATTTGAAATATTGTGGTTTTCTGTTTTTGTCCTTATTCTGCACCCAAATAACAGGAAAAAATAAAAAAAAGTTATTTGAAATATTTTGGTTTTCTGTTTTTGTCCTTATTTTGCACCCAAATAACGGGAAAAAAAATATAAAAAAAGTTATTTGAAATATTTTAGTTTTCTGTTTTTGTCTTTATTTTGCACCCAAATAACGGGAAAAAATAAAAAAAAGTTATTTGAAATATTTTGGTTTTCTGTTTTTGTCCTTATTTTGCACCCAAATAACGGGAAAAATAAAAAAAAGGTATCTGAAATATTTTGGTTTTCTGTTTTTGTCCTTATTTTGCACCCAAATAACGGGTAAAAATAAAAAAAAAGTTATTTGAAATATTTTGGTTTTCTGTTTTTGTCCTTATTTTGCACCCAAATAACGGGAAAAAAGAAAAAAAAAGTTATTTGAAATATTTTGGTTTTCTGTTTTTGTCCTTGTTTTGCACTCAAATAACGGGAAAAAATAAAAAAAAAGTTATTTGAAATATTTTGGTTTTCTGTTTTTGTCCTTATTATGCACCCAAATAACGGGTAAAAAGAAAAAAAAAGTTATTTGAAATATTTTGGTTTTCTGTTTTTGTCCTTATTTTGCACCCAAATAACTGGAAAAAAGAAAAAAAAAGTTATTTGAAATATTTTGGTTTTCTGTTTTTGTCCTTATTATGCACCCAAATAACGGGAAAAAAGAAAAAAAAAGTTATTTGAAATATTTTGGTTTTCTGTTTTTGTCCTTATTTTGCACCCAAATAACTGGAAAAAAGAAAAAAAAAGTTATCTGAAATATTTTGGTTTTCTGTTTTTGTCCTTATTTTACACCCAAATAACTGGAGAAAAGAAAAAAAAGTTAGTTGAAATATTTTGGTTTTCTGTTTTTGTCCTTAATTTGCACCGAAATAACGGGAAAAAATAAAAAAAAGTTGAAATATTTTGGTTTTCTGTTTTTGTCCTTATTTTGCACCCAAATAACAGGAAAAAAGAAAAAAAAAGTTATTTGAAATATTTTGGTTTTCTGTTTTTGTCCTTATTTTGCACCCAAGTAACGGGAAAAAAGAAGAAAAAAGTTATTTGAATTATTTTGGTTTTCTGTTTTTGCCCTTATTTTGCACCCAAATAACAGGAAAAAATAAAAAAAAAGTTATTTGAAATATTTTGGTTTTCTGTTTTTGTCCTTATTTTGCACCCAAATAACGGGAAAAAAGAAAAAAAAAGTTATTTGAAATATTTTGGTTTTCTGTTTTTGTCCTTATTTTGCACCCAAATAACGGGAAAAAAGAAAAAAAAAGTTATTTGAAATATTTTGGTTTTCTGTTTTTGTCCTTATTTTGCACCCAAATAATGGGAAAAAAGAAAATAAAAGTTGTCTGAAATATTTTGGTTTTCTGTTTTTGTCCTTATTTTGCACCCAAATAACGGGAAAAAAGAAAAAAAAAGTTATTTGAAATATATTGGTTTTCTGTTTTTGTCCTTATTTTGCACCCAAATAACGGGAAAAAAGAAAAAAAAAGTTATCTGAAATATTTTGGTTTTCTGTTTTTGTCCTTATTTTGCACCCAAATAACGGGAAAAAATAAAAAAAAAGTTATCTAGAATATTTTGGTTTTCTGTTTTTGTCCTTATTTTGCACCCAAGTAACGGGAAAAAAGAAAAAAAAAGTTATTTGAAATATTTTGGTTTTCTGTTTTTGTCCTTATTTTGCACCCAAATAACGGGAAAAAATAAAAAAAAGTTATCTGAAATATTTTAGTTTTCTGTTTTTGTCCTTATTTTGCATCCACATAACGGGAAAAACGAAAAAAAAAGTTATTTGAAATATTTTGGTTTTCTGTTTTTTCCTTATTTTGCACCCAACTAACGGGAGAAAATAAATAAAAAGTTATTTGAAATATTTTGGTTTTCTGTTTTTGTCCTTGTTTTGCACACAAATAACGGGAAAAAATAAAAAAAAAGTTATTTGAAATATTTTGGTTTTCTGTTTTAGTCCTTATTATGCACCCAAATAACGGGAAAAAAGAAAAAAAGAGTTATCTGAAATATTTTGGTTTTCTGTTTTGGTCTATATTTTGCACCCAAATAACGGGGAAAAAAAAAAAAGTTATTTGATATATTTTGGTTTTCTGCTTTTGTCTTTATTTTGCACCCAAATAACTGGAAAAAAGAAAAAAAAAGTTATCTGAAATATTTTGGTTTTCTGTTTTTGTCCTTGTTTTGCACCCAAATAACGGGAAAAAAGAAAAATAAAGTTATTTGAAATATTTTGGTTTTCTGTTTTTGTCCTTATTTTCCATCCAAATAACAGGAAGAAAGAAAAAAAAAAGTTATCTGAAATATTTTGGTTTTCTGTTTTTGTCCTTCTTCTGCACCCAAATAACGGGAAAAAAGAAAAAAAAAGTTATTGGATATATTTTGGTTTTCTGCTTTTGTCTTTATTTTGCACCCAAATAACTGGAAAAAAGAAAAAAAAAGTTATCTGAAATATTTTGGTTTTCTGTTTGTGTCCTTGTTTTGCACCCAAATAACGGGAAAAAAGAAAAATAAAGTTATTTGAAATATTTTGGTCTTCTGTTTTTGTCCTTATTTTCCATCCAAATAACAGGAAGAAAGAAAAAAAAAAGTTATCTGAAATATTTTGGTTTTCTGTTTTTGTCCTTCTTCTGCACCCAAATAACGGGAAAAAAGAAAAAAAAAGTTATTTGAAATATTTTAGTTTTCTGTTTTTGTCCTTATTTTGCACCCAAATAACGGGAAAAAAGAAAAAAAAAGTTATTTGAAATATTTTGGTTTTCTGTTCTTGTCCTTATTTTGCACCCAAATAACGGGAAAAAAGAAAAAAAAAGTTATTTGATATATTTTGGTTTTCTGTTTTTGTCTTTATTTTGCACCCAAATAACGGGAAAAAATAAAAAAAAAGTTATTTGAAATATTTTGGTTTTGCTGTTTTTGTCTTGATTTTGCACCCAAATAACGGGAAAAAATAATAAAAAAGTTATTTGAAATATTTTCGTTTTCTGTTTTTGTCTTTATTTTGCACCCAAATAACGGGAAAAAATAAAAAAAAAGTTATCTGAAATATTTTGGTTTTCTGTTTTTGTCCTTCTTCTGCACCCAAATAACGGGAAAAAAGAAAAAAAAAGTTATTTGATATATTTTGGTTTTCTGCTTTTGTCTTTATTTTGCACCCAAATAACTGGAAAAAAGAAAAAAAAAGTTATCTGAAATATTTTGGTTTTCTGTTTGTGTCCTTGTTTTGCACCCAAATAACGGGAAAAAAGAAAAAAAAAGTTAGTTGAAATATTTTGGATTTCTGTTTTTGTCCTTATTTTGCACCCAAATAACTGGAAAAAAGAAAATAAAAGTTATTTGAAATATTTTGGTTTTCTGTTTTTGTCCTTGTTTTGCACCCAAATAACGGGAAAAAAGATAAAAAAAGTTATTTGAAATATTTTGGTTTTCTGTTTTTGTCCTTATTTTGCACCCAAGTAACGGGAAAAAAGAAAAAAAAAGTTATTTGAAATATTTTGGTTTTCTGTTTTTGTCCTTATTTTGCACCCAAATAACGGGAAAAAAGAAAATACAAGTTGTCTGAAATATTTTGGTTTTCTGTTTTTGTCCTTATTTTGCACCCAAATAACGGGAAAAAATAAAAAAAGGTTATATGAAATATTTTGGTTTTCTGTTTTTGTCCTTATTCTGCACCTAAATAACGGGAAAAAAGAAAAAAAAAGTTATTTGAAATATTTTGGTTTTCTGTTTTTGTCCTTATTTTGCACCCAAATATCGGGAAAAAATAAAAAAAAAGTTATCTGAAATATTTTGGTTTTCTGTCTTTGTCCTTATTTTGCACCCACATAATGGGAAAAACGAAAAAAAAAGTTATTTGAAATATTTTGGTTTTCTGTTTTTTCCTTATTTTGCACCCAACTAACGGGAAAAAATAAATAAAAAGTTATTTAAAATATTTTGGTTTTCTGTTTTTGTCCTTCTTCTGCACCCAAATAACGGGAAAAAAGAACAAAAGAGTTATCTGAAATATTTTGGTTTTCTGTTTTGGTCCTTATTTTGCACCCAAATAACGGGGAAAAAAGAAAAAAAAAGTTATTTGAAATATTTTAGTTTTCTGTTTTTGTCCTTATTTTGCACCCAAATAACGGGAAAAAAGAAAAAAAAAGTTATTTGAAATATTTTGGTTTTCTGTTTTTGTCCTTATTTTCCATCCAAATAACGGGAAAAAAGAAAAAAAAAGTTATCTGAAATATTTTGGTTTTCTGTTTTTGTCCTTCTTTTGCACCCAAATAACGGGAAAAAAGAAAAAAAAAGTTATTTGAAATATTTTAGTTTTCTGTTTTTGTCCTTATTTTGCACCCAAATAACGGGAAAAAAGAAAAAAAAAGTTATTTGAAATATTTTGGTTTTCTGTTCTTGTCCTTATTTTGCACCCAAATAACGGGAAAAAAGAAAAAAAAAGTTATTTGATATATTTTGGTTTTCTGTTTTTGTCTTTATTTTGCACCCAAATAACGGGAAAAAATAAAAAAAAAGTTATTTGAAATATTTTGATTTTGCTGTTTTTGTCTTGATTTTGCACCGAAATAACGGGAAAAAAGAAAAAAAAAGTTAGTTGAAATATTTTGGATTTCTGTTTTTGTCCTTATTTTGCACCCAAATAACTGGAAAAAAGAAAAAAAAAGTTATCTGAAATATTTTGGTTTTCTGTTTTTGTCCTTGTTTTGCACCCAAATAACGGGAAAAAAGAAAAAAAAAGTTATTTGAAATATTTTGGTTTTCTGTTTTTGTCCTTATTTTGCACCCAAATAACAGGAAAAAAAAAACAAAAAGTTATTTGAAATATTTTGGTTTTCTGTTTTTGTCCTTATTTTGCACCCAAGTAACGGGAAAAAATAAAAAAAAAGTTATATGAAATATTTTGGTTTTCTGTTTTTGTCCTTGTTTTGCACCCAAATAACGGGAAAAAAGAAAAAACAAGTTATTTGAAATATTTTGGTTTTCTGGTTTTGTCCTTATTTTGCACCCAAATAACTGGAAAAAAAAAATATAAAAAAAGTTATTTGAAATATTTTAGTTTTCTGTTTTTGTCCTTATTTTGCACCCAAATAACGGGAAAAAAGAAAAAAAAAGTTATTTGAAATATTTTGGTTTTCTGTTTTTGTCCTTATTTTGCACCCAAATAACGGGAAAAAAGAAAAAAAAAGTTATTTGATATATTTTGGTTTTCTCTTTTTGTCCTTATTTTGCACCCAACTAACGGGAAAAAATAAATAAAAAGTTATTTGAAATATTTTGGTTTTCTGTTTTTGTCCTTATTTTCCATCCAAATAACGGGAAAAAAGAAAAAAAAAGTTATCTGAAATATTTTGGTTTTCTGTTTTTGTCCTTCTTTTGCACCCAAATAACGGGAAAAAAGAAAAAAAAAGTTATTTGAAATATTTTAGTTTTCTGTTTTTGTCCTTATTTTGCACCCAAATAACGGGAAAAAAGAAAAAAAAAGTTATTTGAAATATTTTGGTTTTCTGTTTTTGTCTTTATTTTGCACCCAAATAACGGGAAAAAATAAAAAAAAAGTTATTTGAAATATTTTGGTTTTGCTGTTTTTGTCTTGATTTTGCACCGAAATAACGGGAAAAAAGAAAAAAAAGTTAGTTGAAATATTTTGGATTTCTGTTTTTGTCCTTATTTTGCACCCAAATAACTGGAAAAAAGAAAAAAAAAGTTATCTGAAATGTTTTGGTTTTCTGTTTTTGTCCTTGTTTTGCACCCAAATAACGGGAAAAAAGTTATTTGAAATATTTTGGTTTTCTGGTTTTGTCCTTATTTTGCACCCAAATAACTGGAAAAAAAAAATATAAAAAAAGTTATTTGAAATATTTCTGTTTTTGTCCTTATTTTGCACCCAAATAACGGGAAAAAATAAAAAAAAGTTATTTGAAATATTTTGGTTTTCTGTTTTTGTCCTTATTTTGCACCCAAATAACTGGAAAAAAAAAATATAAAAATGTTATTTGAAATATTTTGGTTTTCTGTTTTTGTCCTTGTTTTGCACCCAAATAACGGGAAAAAATAAAAAAAAAGTTATTTGAAATATTTTGGTTTTCTGTTTTTGTCCTTATTTTGCACCCAAATAATGGGAAAAAAGAAAAAAAAAGTTATCTGAAATATTTTGGTTTTCTGTTTTGGTCCTTATTTTGCACCTAAATAACGGGAAAAAAGAAAAAAAAAAGTTATTTGAAATATTTTGGTTTTCTGTTTTTGTCCTTATTTTGCACCCAAATAAAAAAAAAGTTATTTGAAATATTTCGGTTTTCTGTTTTTGTCCTTATTTTGCACCCAAATAACGGGAAAAAATAAAAAAAAGTTATCTGAAATATTTTGGTTTTCTGTTTTTGTCCTTATTTTGCACCCAAATAACGGGAAAAAAGAAAAAAAAAGTTTTTTGAAATATTTTGGTTTTCTGTTTTTGTCCTTATTTTGCACCCAAATAACGGGAAAAAATAAAAAAAAAGTTATCTGAAATATTTTGGTTTTCTGTTTTTGTCCTTATTTTGCACCCAAATAACGGGAAAAAAGAAAATAAAAGTTGTCTGAAATATTTTGGTTTTCTGTTTTTGTCCTTATTTTGCACCCAAATAACGGGAAAAAATAAAAAAAAGTTATTTGAAATATTTTGGTTTTGCTGTTTTTGTCTTGATTTTGCACCCAAATAACGGGAAAAAATACAAAAAAAAAGTTATTTGAAATATTTTGGTTTTCTGTTTTTGTCCTTATTTTGCACCCAAATAACGGGAAAAAATAAAAAAAAAGTTATCTGAAATATTTTGGTTTTCTGTTTTTGTCCTTATTTTGCACCGAAATAACGGCAAAAAATAAAAAAAAGTTGAAATATTTTGGATTTCTGTTTTTGTCCTTATTTTGCACCCAAGTAACGGGAAAAAAGAAGAAAAAAGTTATTTGAATTATTTTGGTTTTCTGTTTTTGCCCTTATTTTGCACCCAAATAACAGGAAAAAATAAAAAAAAAGTTATTTGAAATATTTTGGTTTTCTGTTTTTGTCCTTATTTTGCACCCAAATAACGGGAAAAAATAACAAAAAGTTATCTGAAATTTTTTGGTTTTCTGTTTTTGTCCTTATTTTGCACCCAAATAACTGGAAAAAGAAAAAAAAAGTTATCTGAAATATTTTGTTTTTCTGTTTTTGTCCTTATTTTGCACCCAAATAACGGGAAAAAATAAAAAAAAAGTTATCTGAAATATTTTGGTTTTCTCTTTTTGTCCTTATTTTGCACCCAAATAACTGGAAAAAGAAAAAAAAGGTTATCTGAATTATTTTGGTTTTCTGTTTTTGTCCTTATTTTGCACCCAAATAACGGGAAAAAATAAAAAAAAAGTTATCTGAAATATTTTGGTTTTCTCTTTTTGTCCTTATTTTGCACCCAACTAACGGGAAAAAATAAATAAAAAGTTATTTGAAATATTTTGGTTTTCTGTTTTTGTCCTTATTTTGCACCCAAATAACGGGAAAAAATAATAAAAAAGTTATTTGAAATATTGTGGTTTTCTGTTTTTGTCCTTATTTTGCACCCAAATAACGGGAAAAAATAAAAAAAAAGTTATCTGAAATATTTTGGTTTTCTGTTTTTGTCCTTATTTTGCACCCAAGTAACGGGAAAAAAGAAAAAAAAAGTTATTTGAAATATTTTGGTTTTCTGTTTTTGTCCTTAGTTTCCATCCAAATAACGGGAAAAAAGAAAAAAAAAAAGTTATCTGAAATATTTTGGTTTTCTGTTTTTGTCCTTCTTTTGCACCCAAATAACGGGAAAAAAGAAAAAAAAAGTTATTTGATATATTTTGGTTTTCTGTTTTTGTCCTTATTTTGCACCCAAATAACGGGAAAAAATAAAAAAAAAGTTATTTGAAATATTTTGGTTTTGCTGTTTTTGTCTTGATTTTGCACCGAAATAACGGGAAAAAAGAAAAAAAAAGTTAGTTGAAATATTTTGGATTTCTGTTTTTGTCCTTATTTTGCACCCAAATAACTGGAAAAAAGAAAAAAAAAGTTATCTGAAATATTTTGGTTTTCTGTTTTTGTCCTTGTTTTGCACCCAAATAACGGGAAAAAAGAAAAAAAAAGTTATTTGAAATATTTTGGTTTTCTGTTTTTGTCCTTATTTTGCACCCAAATAACAGGAAAAAAAAAACAAAAAGTTATTTGAAATATTTTGGTTTTCTGTTTTTGTCCTTATTTTGCACCCAAGTAACGGGAAAAAATAAAAAAAAAGTTATATGAAATATTTTGGTTTTCTGTTTTTGTCCTTGTTTTGCACCCAAATAACGGGAAAAAAGAAAACACAAGTTATTTGAAATATTTTGGTTTTCTGGTTTTGTCCTTATTTTGCACCCAAATAACTGGAAAAAAAAAATATAAAAAAAGTTATTTGAAATATTTTAGTTTTCTGTTTTTGTCCTTATTTTGCACCCAAATAACGGGAAAAAAGAAAAAAAAAGTTATTTGAAATATTTTGGTTTTCTGTTTTTGTCCTTATTTTGCACCCAAATAACGGGAAAAAAGAAAAAAAAAGTTATTTGATATATTTTGGTTTTCTCTTTTTGTCCTTATTTTGCACCCAACTAACGGGAAAAAATAAATAAAAAGTTATTTGAAATATTTTGGTTTTCTGTTTTTGTCCTTATTTTCCATCCAAATAACGGGAAAAAAGAAAAAAAAAGTTATCTGAAATATTTTGGTTTTCTGTTTTTGTCCTTCTTTTGCACCCAAATAACGGGAAAAAAGAAAAAAAAAGTTATTTGAAATATTTTAGTTTTCTGTTTTTGTCCTTATTTTGCACCCAAATAACGGGAAAAAAGAAAAAAAAAGTTATTTGAAATATTTTGGTTTTCTGTTTTTGTCCTTATTTTGCACCCAAATAACGGGAAAAAAGAAAAAAAAAGTTATTTGATATATTTTGGTTTTCTGTTTTTGTCTTTATTTTGCACCCAAATAACGGGAAAAAATAAAAAAAAAGTTATTTGAAATATTTTGGTTTTGCTGTTTTTGTCTTGATTTTGCACCGAAATAACGGGAAAAAAGAAAAAAAAGTTAGTTGAAATATTTTGGATTTCTGTTTTTGTCCTTATTTTGCACCCAAATAACTGGAAAAAAGAAAAAAAAAGTTATCTGAAATATTTTGGTTTTCTGTTTTTGTCCTTGTTTTGCACCCAAATAACGGGAAAAAAGAAAAAAAAAGTTATTTGAAATATTTTGGTTTTCTGGTTTTGTCCTTATTTTGCACCCAAATAACTGGAAAAAAGAAAAAAAAAGTTATTTGATATATTTTGGTTTTCTCTTTTTGTCCTTATTTTGCACCCAACTAACGGGAAAAAATAAATAAAAAGTTATTTGAAATATTTTGGTTTTCTGTTTTTGTCCTTATTTTCCATCCAAATAACGGGAAAAAAGAAAAAAAAAGTTATTTGAAATATTTTGGTTTTCTGTTTTTGTCCTTATTTTGCACCCAAATAACTGGAAAAAAGAAAAAAAAAGTTATCTGAAATATTTTGGTTTTCTGTTTTTGTCCTTGTTTTGCACCCAAATAACGGGAAAAAAGAAAAAACAAGTTATTTGAAATATTTTGGTTTTCTGGTTTTGTCCTTATTTTGCACCCAAATAACTGGAAAAAAAAAATATAAAAAAAGTTATTTGAAATATTTTAGTTTTCTGTTTTTGTCCTTATTTTGCACCCAAATAACGGGAAAAAAGAAAAAAAAAGTTATTTGAAATATTTTGGTTTTCTGTTTTTGTCCTTATTTTGCACCCAAATAACGGGAAAAAAGAAAAAAAAAGTTATTTGATATATTTTGGTTTTCTCTTTTTGTCCTTATTTTGCACCCAACTAACGGGAAAAAATAAATAAAAAGTTATTTGAAATATTTTGGTTTTCTGTTTTTGTCCTTATTTTCCATCCAAATAACGGGAAAAAAGAAAAAAAAAGTTATCTGAAATATTTTGGTTTTCTGTTTTTGTCCTTCTTTTGCACCCAAATAACGGGAAAAAAGAAAAAAAAAGTTATTTGAAATATTTTAGTTTTCTGTTTTTGTCCTTATTTTGCACCCAAATAACGGGAAAAAAGAAAAAAAAAGTTATTTGAAATATTTTGGTTTTCTGTTTTTGTCTTTATTTTGCACCCAAATAACGGGAAAAAATAAAAAAAAAGTTATTTGAAATATTTTGGTTTTGCTGTTTTTGTCTTGATTTTGCACCGAAATAACGGGAAAAAAGAAAAAAAAGTTAGTTGAAATATTTTGGATTTCTGTTTTTGTCCTTATTTTGCACCCAAATAACTGGAAAAAAGAAAAAAAAAGTTATCTGAAATATTTTGGTTTTCTGTTTTTGTCCTTGTTTTGCACCCAAATAACGGGAAAAAAGAAAAAAAAAGTTATTTGAAATATTTTGGTTTTCTG
This sequence comes from Empis livida, assembly GCA_963932195.1. Lineage (NCBI taxonomy): Eukaryota > Metazoa > Arthropoda > Insecta > Diptera > Empididae > Empis > Empis livida. The sequence continues at coordinate 27,639,553 of OZ010649.1, read as the reverse complement.
GTTTTGTCCTTATTTTGCACCCAAATAACTGGAAAAAAAAAATATAAAAAAAGTTATTTGAAATATTTCTGTTTTTGTCCTTATTTTGCACCCAAATAACGGGAAAAAATAAAAAAAAGTTATTTGAAATATTTTGGTTTTCTGTTTTTGTCCTTATTTTGCACCCAAATAACTGGAAAAAAAAAATATAAAAATGTTATTTGAAATATTTTGGTTTTCTGTTTTTGTCCTTGTTTTGCACCCAAATAACGGGAAAAAATAAAAAAAAAGTTATTTGAAATATTTTGGTTTTCTGTTTTTGTCCTTATTTTGCACCCAAATAATGGGAAAAAAGAAAAAAAAAGTTATCTGAAATATTTTGGTTTTCTGTTTTGGTCCTTATTTTGCACCTAAATAACGGGAAAAAAGAAAAAAAAAAGTTATTTGAAATATTTTGGTTTTCTGTTTTTGTCCTTATTTTGCACCCAAATAAAAAAAAAGTTATTTGAAATATTTCGGTTTTCTGTTTTTGTCCTTATTTTGCACCCAAATAACGGGAAAAAATAAAAAAAAGTTATCTGAAATATTTTGGTTTTCTGTTTTTGTCCTTATTTTGCACCCAAATAACGGGAAAAAAGAAAAAAAAAGTTTTTTGAAATATTTTGGTTTTCTGTTTTTGTCCTTATTTTGCACCCAAATAACGGGAAAAAATAAAAAAAAAGTTATCTGAAATATTTTGGTTTTCTGTTTTTGTCCTTATTTTGCACCCAAATAACGGGAAAAAAGAAAATAAAAGTTGTCTGAAATATTTTGGTTTTCTGTTTTTGTCCTTATTTTGCACCCAAATAACGGGAAAAAATAAAAAAAAGTTATTTGAAATATTTTGGTTTTGCTGTTTTTGTCTTGATTTTGCACCCAAATAACGGGAAAAAATACAAAAAAAAAGTTATTTGAAATATTTTGGTTTTCTGTTTTTGTCCTTATTTTGCACCCAAATAACGGGAAAAAATAAAAAAAAAGTTATCTGAAATATTTTGGTTTTCTGTTTTTGTCCTTATTTTGCACCGAAATAACGGCAAAAAATAAAAAAAAGTTGAAATATTTTGGTTTTCTGTTTTTGTCCTTATTTTGCACCCAAGTAACGGGAAAAAAGAAGAAAAAAGTTATTTGAAATATTTTGGTTTTCTGTTTTTGTCCTTATTTTGCACCCAAATAACGGGAAAAAATAACAAAAAGTTATCTGAAATTTTTTGGTTTTCTGTTTTTGTCCTTATTTTGCACCCAAATAACTGGAAAAAGAAAAAAAAAGTTATCTGAAATATTTTGTTTTTCTGTTTTTGTCCTTATTTTGCACCCAAATAACGGGAAAAAATAAAAAAAAAGTTATCTGAAATATTTTGGTTTTCTCTTTTTGTCCTTATTTTGCACCCAAATAACTGGAAAAAGAAAAAAAAGGTTATCTGAATTATTTTGGTTTTCTGTTTTTGTCCTTATTTTGCACCCAAATAACGGGAAAAAATAAAAAAAAAGTTATCTGAAATATTTTGGTTTTCTCTTTTTGTCCTTATTTTGCACCCAACTAACGGGAAAAAATAAATAAAAAGTTATTTGCAATATTTTGGTTTTCTGTTTTTGTCCTTATTTTGCACCCAAATAACGGGAAAAAATAATAAAAAAGTTATTTGAAATATTGTGGTTTTCTGTTTTTGTCCTTATTTTGCACCCAAATAACGGGAAAAAATAAAAAAAAAGTTATCTGAAATATTTTGGTTTTCTGTTTTTGTCCTTATTTTGCACCCAAGTAACGGGAAAAAAGAAAAAAAAAGTTATTTGAAATATTTTGGTTTTCTGTTTTTGTCCTTAGTTTCCATCCAAATAACGGGAAAAAAGAAAAAAAAAAGTTATCTGAAATATTTTGGTTTTCTGTTTTTGTCCTTCTTTTGCACCCAAATAACGGGAAAAAAGAAAAAAAAAGTTATTTGATATATTTTGGTTTTCTGTTTTTGTCCTTATTTTGCACCCAAATAACGGGAAAAAATAAAAAAAAAGTTATTTGAAATATTTTGGTTTTGCTGTTTTTGTCTTGATTTTGCACCGAAATAACGGGAAAAAAGAAAAAAAAAGTTAGTTAAAATATTTTGGATTTCTGTTTTTGTCCTTATTTTGCACCCAAATAACTGGAAAAAAGAAAAAAAAAGTTATCTGAAATATTTTGGTTTTCTGTTTTTGTCCTTGTTTTGCACCCAAATAACGGGAAAAAAGAAAAAAAAAGTTATTTGAAATATTTTGGTTTTCTGTTTTTGTCCTTATTTTGCACCCAAATAACAGGAAAAAAAAAACAAAAAGTTATTTGAAATATTTTGGTTTTCTGTTTTTGTCCTTATTTTGCACCCAAGTAACGGGAAAAAATAAAAAAAAAGTTATATGAAATATTTTGGTTTTCTGTTTTTGTCCTTGTTTTGCACCCAAATAACGGGAAAAAAGAAAAAACAAGTTATTTGAAATATTTTGGTTTTCTGGTTTTGTCCTTATTTTGCACCCAAATAACTGGAAAAAAAAAATATAAAAAAAGTTATTTGAAATATTTTAGTTTTCTGTTTTTGTCCTTATTTTGCACCCAAATAACGGGAAAAAAGAAAAAAAAAGTTATTTGAAATATTTTGGTTTTCTGTTTTTGTCCTTATTTTGCACCCAAATAACGGGAAAAAAGAAAAAAAAAAGTTATTTGATATATTTTGGTTTTCTGTTTTTGTCCTTATTTTGCACCCAACTAACGGGAAAAAATAAATAAAAAGTTATTTGAAATATTTTGGTTTTCTGTTTTTGTCCTTATTTTCCATCCAAATAACGGGAAAAAAGAAAAAAAAAGTTATCTGAAATATTTTGGTTTTCTGTTTTTGTCCTTCTTTTGCACCCAAATAACGGGAAAAAAGAAAAAAAAAGTTATTTGAAATATTTTAGTTTTCTGTTTTTGTCCTTATTTTGCACCCAAATAACGGGAAAAAAGAAAAAAGAAGTTATTTGAAATATTTTGGTTTTCTGTTTTTCTTCTTATTTTGCACCCAAATAACGGGAAAAAAGAAAAAAAAAGTTATTTGATATATTTTGGTTTTCTGTTTTTGTCTTTATTTTGCACCCAAATAACGGGAAAAAATAAAAAAAAAGTTATTTGAAATATTTTGGTTTTGCTGTTTTTGTCTTGATTTTGCACCGAAATAACGGGAAAAAAGAAAAAAAAGTTAGTTGAAATATTTTGGATTTCTGTTTTTGTCCTTATTTTGCACCCAAATAACTGGAAAAAAGAAAAAAAAAGTTATCTGAAATATTTTGGTTTTCTGTTTTTGTCCTTGTTTTGCACCCAAATAACGGGAAAAAAGAAAAAAAAAGTTATTTGAAATATTTTGGTTTTCTGGTTTTGTCCTTATTTTGCACCCAAATAACTGGAAAAAAAAAATATAAAAAAAGTTATTTGAAATATTTCTGTTTTTGTCCTTATTTTGCACCCAAATAACGGGAAAAAATAAAAAAAAGTTATTTGAAATATTTTGGTTTTCTGTTTTTGTCCTTATTTTGCACCCAAATAACTGGAAAAAAAAAATATAAAAATGTTATTTGAAATATTTTGGTTTTCTGTTTTTGTCCTTGTTTTGCACCCAAATAACGGGAAAAAATAAAAAAAAAGTTATTTGAAATATTTTGGTTTTCTGTTTTTGTCCTTATTTTGCACCCAAATAATGGGAAAAAAGAAAAAAAAAGTTATCTGAAATATTTTGGTTTTCTGTTTTGGTCCTTATTTTGCACCTAAATAACGGGAAAAAAGAAAAAAAAAAGTTATTTGAAATATTTTGGTTTTCTGTTTTTGTCCTTATTTTGCACCCAAATAAAAAAAAAGTTATTTGAAATATTTCGGTTTTCTGTTTTTGTCCTTATTTTGCACCCAAATAACGGGAAAAAATAAAAAAAAGTTATCTGAAATATTTTGGTTTTCTGTTTTTGTCCTTATTTTGCACCCAAATAACGGGAAAAAAGAAAAAAAAAATTTTTTCAAAAATATTTTGGTTTTCTGTTTTTGTCCTTATTTTGCACCCAAATAACGGGAAAAAATAAAAAAAAAGTTATCTGAAATATTTTGGTTTTCTGTTTTTGTCCTTATTTTGCACCCAAATAACGGGAAAAAAGAAAATAAAAGTTGTCTGAAATATTTTGGTTTTCTGTTTTTGTCCTTATTTTGCACCCAAATAACGGGAAAAAATAAAAAAAAGTTATTTGAAATATTTTGGTTTTGCTCTTTTTGTCTTGATTTTGCACCCAAATAACGGGAAAAAATACAAAAAAAAAGTTATTTGAAATATTTTGGTTTTCTGTTTTTGTCCTTATTTTGCACCCAAATAACGGGAAAAAATAAAAAAAAAGTTATCTGAAATATTTTGGTTTTCTGTTTTTGTCCTTATTTTGCACCGAAATAACGGCAAAAAATAAAAAAAAGTTGAAATATTTTGGTTTTCTGTTTTTGTCCTTATTTTGCACCCAAGTAACGGGAAAAAAGAAGAAAAAAGTTATTTGAATTATTTTGGTTTTCTGTTTTTGCCCTTATTTTGCACCCAAATAACAGGAAAAAATAAAAAAAAAGTTATTTGAAATATTTTGGTTTTCTGTTTTTGTCCTTATTTTGCACCCAAATAACGGGAAAAAAGAAAAAAAAAGTTATTTGATATATTTTGGTTTTCTGTTTTTGTCCTTATTTTGCACCCAAATAACTGGAAAAAGAAAAAAAAAGTTATCTGAAATATTTTGTTTTTCTGTTTTTGTCCTTATTTTGCACCCAAATAACGGGAAAAAATAAAAAAAAAGTTATCTGAAATATTTTGGTTTTCTCTTTTTGTCCTTATTTTGCACCCAAATAACTGGAAAAAGAAAAAAAAAGTTATCTGAATTATTTTGGTTTTCTGTTTTTGTCCTTATTTTGCACCCAAATAACGGGAAAAAATAAAAAAAAAGTTATCTGAAATATTTTGGTTTTCTCTTTTTGTCCTTATTTTGCACCCAACTAACGGGAAAAAATAAATAAAAAGTTATTTGAAATATTTTGGTTTTCTGTTTTTGTCCTTATTTTGCACCCAAATAACGGGAAAAAATAATAAAAAAGTTATTTGAAATATTGTGGTTTTCTGTTTTTGTCCTTATTTTGCACCCAAATAACGGGAAAAAATAAAAAAAAAGTTATCTGAAATATTTTGGTTTTCTGTTTTTGTCCTTATTTTGCACCCAAGGTTAGGTTAGGTTAGGAGTGGCGGTCAGATGACCACGCATAAACCACTACGGGTCCTTAGCGATACCACTGTGTACGGTTATTAAACATTTGACGAGTTGTCACCCATCAGGTCCAGGAAGTTGGTGGCCTCCGCGAATTTGAGAAGAACTCTCAATCCACATTTGGCCGCCTCCTCCAGACCTGTGAGGAATGCGGTGCCAAGGAGTTGCAATCTTCTGCGTGCTAGGGCCGGGCAGTAGCACAGAAGATGCTCTAAGGTTTCTTCTTGCCCCGTAACGTTACAGTACCTGCAGAGGCTTGTGTTTATGAGACCCATTCTATGTGCGTGCTTGCCGATCATGCAGTGGCCGGTAGAGATACCTACTGCTTTTCTACAATGTGCGCGTGATAGGTTGAGGATTGTAGCGGTTTTTCTTGCGTCGTACGTGCCCCACATGATTTTTGTTAACCGGCACGTTGTTATTTTATTCCAGCGCAACCTAGCCTGACCTAAGGCCTTGCTTTCGAGATTTCTTTTCTGCGATTGTAGAGAAGGTAGAACACGTTCATGCGTGGCCCCCAAGAGGTTTGCGCCTCTCTTGGCAAGCTTGTCCGCTGTTTCATTGCCTACAATATCACAGTGCCCGGGCACCCAGCACAGCACTACGTTCTTGTTAGTACTTAGTGACTGAAGAGCTAGATGACATTCGAGCACCAGTTTAGATTTAATGTACGCGCTAGCCAGAGCCTTAGTGGCGGCTTGACTATCTATGTAGAGGTAAACGTTCTTGCGAGTGTTGACGCAACTACGAGCAGCTTCCGCAGCTTTTTGGATAGCCAAAATTTCCGCTTGGAAGATGCTGCAGTGGTCTGGTAGTCTGTAACTTAGGTTGATCTCAAGTTCCGGAGAGTGTACTGCCGCACCCACTCCAGTGTCCATCTTGGATCCATCCGTGTAGATGTTGGTCGAGTCATCGGGATCTGGGCCTCTATTTGCCCAATATTCCCTGCTTGAAAGATCGATCCCGTATTTGCGACGTAGTGAGAGGAGGGGAATCATGTAATCGGTTTCACCTTTTAGGGTTAGACCGATCCTTGAGTGTCCGAACTCTCTAGAGTTAAGCTGACCTGATTGCTTCAAACGGAGCGCGCCTTTAGCCGCCACACACTTAGCAAATATGTCAACCGGTTCGAGATAGAGTATTGTGTTTAGTGCGTCCGAGGATGTGGTTTTCAACGCGCCAGTAATCCCCAGTCCCGCTAGCCTTTGCGTATTTTCGAGTTTAGATCTGTACACTTTTTTCTCCATGGCCGGCCACCATACTAGGACCCCGTATAGCATTATTGGTCTGACTATGGCTGTGTAGATCCAGCGAGTTAACTCAGGTCTTAGACCCCAGGTTTTTCCAAACATACATTTGCAAGCGTAGAACGCATTGTTCGCTTTGAGCACGCGTTCTTCTATGGTTAAATTCCAGCTTAGTTTGCTGTCCAAAATAAGACCAAGAAATTTAGCCTTTTTGGAGAGCGTTAGAGTAGTGTTGTTCACCTTAGGAACACGGAATTCCGGAATCCTGTATCTCCTTGAAAAGAGCACAAGTTCCGTTTTCTGCGGGTTAACTTTGAGTCCACTGGCCTTTGCCCATTTGCTGAGCTTATCCAGGGCACCTTCAATTAGTTCGCTGAGTGTGTTTAGGTATTTACCTACGGCAAGTACCACCACATCATCCGCGTAAGCAATTAGTTTAACGCCGCTAGTTTGCAGTGTTTTTAGGATTTCGTTTAGAACCAGGTTCCAGAGAAGTGGTGATAGGACCCCGCCTTGTGGTGTGCCACAGGTAACCCTGATGGTAGCGGTAGTGCCCCCCCATTGTGACGTAATTGATCTATTTTTCAGGAGTTCCTCTATCCAACCGCTAACAACTTTGTTTATGCGTGCCGAATTGAGGGCCCTGACAATCGACTCTATCGTGACATTATTGAAAGCCCCCTCTATATCTAGAAAGGCTCCCAAGGTGTATTCTTTGTAGTGAAGGCTTTTTTCAATGACTGAGACTGTCTCGTGAAGAGCCGTCTCGACAGATCTACCTTTTGTGTACGCGTGTTGAGCCTTGGATAGTACACGAGGGTCTATGCTCTCTTTTATGTACGCATCAAGGACTCTTTCCATACTTTTTAGCATGAAAGAGGTTAAGCTGATTGGCCGATAGTCTTTTGGGTCAGCATGACTTATCTTGCCCGCTTTTGGTATGAAGATAACAGTGGCATCGTTCCATGACTTAGGCACATGGTTAAGCCTTAGGCATCCCTTAAAAATCACCATCATCCATGGGATCACCAGAGCAGCTGCTTTCTGCAGCATGGCCGGTATTATTCCGTCCGGACCCGGTGACTTGTAAGGGTCGAAAGTGCTTACCGCCCAGCATAAACGGTTCCTAGTAAGTAAGTTGGGATCGAGTTTTATCCGATTTGTTTTCGTGGTTTTTGGATCGACCATTTGTCCAGACAGATTGGTACAGCCCGGAAAGTGAGCTTCCAGAAGAACCTCCAACGTTTCTTTACTGTCCTCTGTCCAGGATCCGTTCGATCTTTTCAGAAGTGCCGATTGAGTAGGTGCTTTTTTTAGAATCTTGCTGAGCCTGGCTGTCTCAGAGGTATTCTCCATATCATTGCAGAATGTCCTCCAGCTCATTCTCTTCGCGATTCTGAGTTCTTTCTTAAAGGATTTTAGGTTGGCCTTGTACTCAACCCATAAACCCGGATCGTTACTGCGTTTTGCCTGAGCAAACGATTTGTGGACCTTGTCGCGTACGTTTTTCAGGTTTTTATTCCACCAGGGTGGAGAGGTGTTACTAGAGGGTTTACTAAGAGGGCAGGCTTGTTCAAAACTTGCTCTCAGAGTTTTGGTGAGAAATTGGACAGTAGCTTCCAGAGTTTGTACATTCCAGATAGCTACAGGACATTTGTTTGCGAGTTTTAGCTCAACCAGTTCCACATACAGATCCCAGTTTGTTTTAACCGGATTTCTGAATGGTTTGGGAGTACTATTAGATTTAAAGTTTATATCAAACCTTATGTACCTGTGGTCTGACATTGATGGTTTCTCTAACACCATCCAATTGTCAAGGATACAGGTATCATTGTCTGAGTAGAGGGTGATGTCCAGAACATTTTCACTGGTCAGGCCTATATACGTTGATACATTACCCCGATTGGCTATTGATAAGTTGGAGCATAAAATGTAATTAAGTAGTAACTCACCCCTTGTATTGACATCTTTACTGCCCCAGATCTTGTGATGAGCGTTTGCGTCACCTCCAACCACAAGGTTGTGCTTTTTTGTCGAAGCATCATCCACTAGTGTTTGAAGTTCCGACGGCGGTGATTCCCTGTCATGCGCCATGTAAGCTGATGCGATGAGGAGTGGTTTTTGACCGTCACTGCCTTCACACAGGGCCACCGTTAAGTCGGTCGTGCTGTAATTAGACTTTAGAAAGATATTAAGGTTCTTTTTGGCCAATATGGCTGAACGTTTCTTACCTTCTTGTTGTGAGTGTAATAGTTTGTATTTGCGTGACGCTAGTCCCTTGATATCTCCTTTGCCGGAGATCCACGGCTCCTGTATAAGCGCCACGTCATAGTTCCCTTCTTCGAGGGTTAGGAGTAGTTCAGCCGAAGCTGAGCTACTGTGGTGTAAGTTGTTCTGAATCACTCGCAACATCCAGTGGTGCTGCAATCTGATCAGTGGGGACCGGAGCGACGTCTAGTTCCATGCTAGCACTTAGACTGTCCACTTCCGGCCCCAGAGTGATGTTGGCTGTGGCTGCGGAGATCAGACCTAGGTCTTTCTCCACCTCCAGATTCTCCAGCGTGTTGTGGTTTTCATCGTTTGGTCGACGCTTCTTGAGACGCAGAAAAACACTTCCACATCCCCAAACCATCTTACCAAACCTAGGGTACAATATATCTTCCGCTTCTTTATTGATTTGGAGGATAAATTGTTGTCCACCATCCACAGCTACCGGTTCACAAACCTTCAGTATCTTCCAGTCGCTGGAGGGTACATCCGGATTTTGCCTCTGCAGTAGTCTGAGGGTGCTTTCAGGTGGGAGTACTCTTGGGATTAGCACTTTAGCATTCGGAATTGATGGAATCTCCGATCTCTCCACTATGGCTAATTCCGCGTTATTCCAGGTGCCTTTGAGGAGCGGAACCGTCCTCTTGCACCATTCGAGAGTGTAGAGATCTTTGCATTTGATCATCTTAACGTCTCTGAGCCAGCCTGCTCCATCAAACGTTGGCATAACTTGGTCAGTCTCGGTTAAGTTGATCATCTCTTCCAGTAGCTTCATCTCCACAATTTTCCACCTTTCCAAGGACATACGTCCAAGGGGATCACTGCGGTCAATTAAAGCCACCAGAAGTTGATTCTTCAGCATGTCCGCCATCGTAGGTGCCGTCTTGCCGGTATTTTGTTTTAGTTTCTTCGGCAAGTCCGCCATTGTAGATGCCGTCTTGCTGGTGTTGGTTCTGAGAGCAGAGGGACCACCTTGTGGAATGCTGCTGCGCGGCTTTTTCTGAGTCGCTGGTGATGTTTCCTCAGCAGATCTCAGACGCTTCTTCTCAGACAGCTTACCACTGGTGATCTCCTCTACTATGTTGAAGAAGGCTGGGTCCTTTGCACTGCAACCTTTCTTCTTTTCAAAGTGAGCTCTGCTTTCAGCAATCACTCCTCTTGCCCACGTCAAATCCACCGACTCTTTGGTCGTGAGGTCCGACTTATGACCAAGATTTGCTTCAAGCTTCAGCGCCGCCCTGTATTTAGCAAGAGCTTGCCTGCCCACCCGTGTTGGTCTGGGTCTGGAGGTACTAGGCCTTCCGGTATCCATACCAACCCTTGGTGAGCGAAGCAGCTCCTCTTCGTCGTGGCTGAAAAGAGATGATTTGGCACTTTCCTGATCAGAGTGATCGGCAGTGTCCGTTAGTAAATGTATGCCAGTATCTAGACCACTAGTACAGCCTGACAAGCTCGCCGTACTAGTTGTGGAGTCAGTAGTTATACTACTAACACGACCTGCTCCAATCATCGTGTTAGAAGGGTTACCTGTGAGGCTACTGGCGACATGAGGTTTTACCCCCATGCCACTGCCGAAGTTCGCAGCCACGACCTCCTCCGACAGTTGTACTGATATCCCAGTACGCTTTTTATCTTTATCGTTGTCCATGTTCATTCCGTTTTCAGGGTCCTCTTGGTTTCAGTACCTTCATCAATCTTCTGACCTTTGTGGCATGGTTGGACCTACCGAGAATGTTGCCATTCCCCCCACCATAGCTCAGAAGATCTCCGGTCCTTACTCAAGCCCCCCCACCACGTCAAGGTGAGGACCCACAGGGGGGAAACACCCAAGTAACTTGCACCCAAGTAACGGGAAAAAAGAAAAAAAAAGTTATTTGAAATATTTTGGTTTTCTGTTTTTGTCCTTATTTTCCATCCAAATAACGGGAAAAAAGAAAAAAAAAAAGTTATCTGAAATATTTTGGTTTTCTGTTTTTGTCCTTCTTTTGCACCCAAATAACGGGAAAAAAAGAAAAAAAAAGTTATTTGAAATATTTTAGTTTTCTGTTTTTGTCCTTATTTTGCACCCAAATAACGGGAAAAAAGAAAAAAAAAGTTATTTGAAATATTTTGGTTTTCTGTTTTTGTCCTTATTTTGCACCTAAATAACGGGAAAAAAGAAAAAAAAAGTTAAGTTTTCTGTTTTTGTCTTTATTTTGTACCCAAATAACTGGAAAAAAGAAAAAAAAAAGTTATCTGAAATATTTTGGTTTTCTGTTTTTGTCCTTCTTTTGCACCCAAATGACGGGAAAATATAAAAAAAAAGTTAATTGAAATATTTTGGTTTTCTGTTTTTGTCCTTATTTTGCACCCAAATAACGGGAAAAAAGAAAAAAAAAAGTTATTTGAAACATTTTGGTTTTCTGTTCTTGTCCTTATTTTGCACCCAAATAACGGGAAAAAAAAAACAAAAAGTTATTTGAAATATTTTGGTTTACTGTTCTCCTTATTTTTAACGGGAAAAAATAAAAAAAAAAGTTATTTGAAATATTTTGGTTTTCTGTTTTTGTCCTTATTTTGCACCCAAATAAGGGGAAAAAATATAAAAACATTATTTGAAATATTTTAGTTTTCTGTTTTTGTCCTTATTTTGCACCCAAATTACGGGAAAAAATAAAAAAAAGTTATTTGAAATATTTTGGTTTTCTGTTTTTACCTTATTTTGCACCCAAATAACGGAAAAATAAAAAAAAAGTTATCTGAAATATTTTGGTTTTCTGTTTTTTGTCCTTATTTTGCACCCAAATAACGGGAAAAAATAAAAAAAAAGTTATCTGAAATATTTTGGTTTTCTGTTTTTGTCCTTATTTTGCACCCAAATAACGGGCAAAAATAAAAAAAAAGTTATTTGAAATATTTTGGTTTTCTTGTTTTGTCCCTATTTTGCACCCAAATAACGGGAAAAAAGAAAAAAAAAGTTACGGGAAAAAAGAAAAAAAAAGTTATTTGAAATATTTTGGTTTTCTGTTTTTGTCCTTATTTTGCACCAAAATTACGGGAAAAAATAAAAAAAAGTTATTTGAAATATTTTGGTTTTCTGTTTTTGTTTTTATTTTGCACCCAAATAACGGGAAAAAAGAAAAAAAAAGTTATTTGAAATATTTTGGTTTTCTGTTTTTGTCCTTATTTTGCACCCAAATAACGGGAAAAAAGAAAAAAAAAGTTATTTGAAATATTTTGGTTTTCTTTTTTTGTCCTTATTTTGAACCCAAATACGGGAAAAAATAAAAAAAAAGTTATCTGAAATATTTTGGTTTTCTGTTTTTGTCCTTATTTTGCACCCAAATAACGGGAAAAAGAAAAAAAAAGTTATTTGAAATATTTTGGTTTTCTGTTTTTGTCCTTATTTTGCACCAAAATTACGGCAAAAAATAAAAAAAAGTTATTTGAAATATTTTGGTTTTCTGTTTTTGTTTTTATTTTGCACCCAAATAACGGGAAAAAAGAAAAAAAAAGTTATTTGAAATATTTTGGTTTTCTGTTTTTGTCCTTATTTTGCACCCAAATAACGGGAAAAAAGAAAAAAAAAGTTATTTGAAATATTTTGGTTTTCTGTTTTTGTCCTTATTTTGCACCCAAATACGGGAAAAAATAAAAAAAAAGTTATCTGAAATATTTTGGTTTTCTGTTTTTGTCCTTATTTTGCACCCACATAACGGGAAAAAATAAAAACAAGTTATTTTAAATATTTTGGTTTTCTGTTTTTGTCGTTATTTTGCACCCAAATAACGGGAAAAAGAAAAAAAAAGTTATTTGAAATATTTTGGTTTTCTGTTTTTGTCCTTATTTTGCACCAAAATTACGGGAAAAAATAAAAAAAAAGTTATTTGAAATATTTTGGTTTTCTGTTTTTGTGTTTATTTTGCACCCAAATAACGGGAAAAAAGAAAAAAAAAGTTATTTGAAATATTTTGGTTTTCTGTTTTTGTCCTTATTTTGCACCCAAATAACGGGAAAAAAGAAAAAAAAAGTTATTTGAAATATTTTGGTTTTCTGTTTTTGTCCTTATTTTGCACCCAAATACGGGAAAAAATAAAAAAAAAGTTATCTGAAATATTTTGGTTTTTAGCTTTTGTCCTTATTTTGCACCTAAATAACGGGAAAAAATAAAAACAAGTTATTTTAAATATTTTGGTTTTCTGTTTTTTTCCTTATTTTGCACCCAAATAACGGGAAAAAAGAAACAAAAAGTTATTTGAAATATTTTGGTTTTCTGTTTTTGTCCTTATTCTGCACCCAAATAACGGGAAAAAAAAAAAAAAAGTTATTTGAAATATTTTGGTTTTCTGTTTTTTTCCTTATTTTGCACCCAAATAAAGGGAAAAAATAAAAAAAAGTTATTTGAAATATTTTGGTTTTCTGTTTTTGTCCTTATTATGCACCCAAATAACGGGAAAAAAGAAAAAATAAGTTATTTGAAATATTTTGGTTTTCTGTTTTTGTCCTTATTTTGCACCAAAATTACGGGAAAAAATAAAAAAAAAGTTATTTGAAATATTTTGGTTTTCTGTTTTTGTTTTTATTTTGCACCCAAATAACGGGAAAAAAGAAAAAAAGAGTTATCTGAAATATTTTGGTTTTCTGTTTTTGTCCTTTGCACCCACATAACGGGAAAAAAGAAAAAATAAGTTATTTGAAATATTTTGGTTTTCTGTTTTTGTCCTTATTTTGCACCAAAATTACGGGAAAAAATAAAAAAAAGTTATTTGAAATATTTTGGTTTTCTGTTTTTGTTTTTATTTTGCACCCAAATAACGGGAAAAAAAAACAAAAAGTTATTTGAAATATTTTGGTTTACTGTTCTCCTTATTTTTAACGGGAAAAAATAAAAAAAAAAGTTATTTGAAATATTTTGGTTTTCTGTTTTTGTCCTTATTTTGCACCCAAATAAGGGGAAAAAATATAAAAACATTATTTGAAATATTTTAGTTTTCTGTTTTTGTCCTTATTTTGCACCCAAATAACGGGAAAAAATAAAAAAAAGTTATTTGAAATATTTTGGTTTTCTGTTTTTACCTTATTTTGCACCCAAATAACGGAAAAATAAAAAAAAAGTTATCTGAAATATTTTGGTTTTCTGTTTTTGTCCTTATTTTGCACCCAAATAACGGGAAAAAATAAAAAAAAAGTTATCTGAAATATTTTGGTTTTCTGTTTTTGTCCTTATTTTGCACCCAAATAACGGGCAAAAATAAAAAAAAAGTTATTTGAAATATTTTGGTTTTCTTGTTTTGTCCCTATTTTGCACCCAAATAACGGGAAAAAAGAAAAATAAAGTTACGGGAAAAAAGAAAAATAAAGTTATTTGAAATATTTTGGTTTTCTGTTTTTGTCCTTATTTTGCACCAAAATTACGGGAAAAAATAAAAAAAAGTTATTTGAAATATTTTGGTTTTCTGTTTTTGTTTTTATTTTGCACCCAAATAACGGGAAAAAAGAAAAAAAAAGTTATTTGAAATATTTTGGTTTTCTGTTTTTGTCCTTATTTTGCACCCAAATAACGGGAAAAAAGAAAAAAAAAGTTATTTGAAATATTTTGGTTTTCTTTTTTTGTCCTTATTTTGCACCCAAATACGGGAAAAAATAAAAAAAAAGTTATCTGAAATATTTTGGTTTTCTGTTTTTGTCCTTATTTTGCACCCACATAACGGGAAAAAAGAAAAAAAAAGTTATTTGAAAAATTTTGGTTTTCTGTTTTTGTCCTTATTTTGCACCCAAATAACGGGAAAAAGAAAAAAAAAGTTATTTGAAATATTTTGGTTTTCTGTTTTTTTCCTTATTTTGCACCAAAATTACGGCAAAAAATAAAAAAAAGTTATTTGAAATATTTTGGTTTTCTGTTTTTGTTTTTATTTTGCACCCAAATAACGGGAAAAAAGAAAAAAAAAGTTATTTGAAATATTTTGGTTTTCTGTTTTTGTCCTTATTTTGCACCCAAATAACGGGAAAAAAGAAAAAAAAAGTTATTTGAAATATTTTGGTTTTCTGTTTTTGTCCTTATTTTGCACCCAAATACGGGAAAAAATAAAAAAAAAGTTATCTGAAATATTTTGGTTTTCTGTTTTTGTCCTTATTTTGCACCCACATAACGGGAAAAAATAAAAACAAGTTATTTTAAATATTTTGGTTTTCTGTTTTTGTCGTTATTTTGCACCCAAATAACGGGAAAAAGAAAAAAAAAGTTATTTGAAATATTTTGGTTTTCTGTTTTTGTCCTTATTTTGCACCAAAATTACGGGAAAAAATAAAAAAAAAGTTATTTGAAATATTTTGGTTTTCTGTTTTTGTGTTTATTTTGCACCCAAATAACGGGAAAAAAGAAAAAAAAAGTTATTTGAAATATTTTGGTTTTCTGTTTTTGTCCTTATTTTGCACCCAAATAACGGGAAAAAAGAAAAAAAAAGTTATTTGAAATATTTTGGTTTTCTGTTTTTGTCCTTATTTTGCACCCAAATACGGGAAAAAATAAAAAAAAAGTTATCTGAAATATTTTGGTTTTTAGCTTTTGTCCTTATTTTGCACCTAAATAACGGGAAAAAATAAAAACAAGTTATTTTAAATATTTTGGTTTTCTGTTTTTGTCCTTATTTTGCACACAAATAACGGGAAAAAAGAAACAAAAAGTTATTTGAAATATTTTGGTTTTCTGTTTTTGTTCTTATTCTGCACCCAAATAACGGGAAAAAAGAAAAAAAAAGTTATTTGAAATATTTTGGTTTTCTGTTTTTGTCCTTATTTTGCACCCAAATACGGGAAAAAATAAAAAAAAAGTTATCTGAAATATTTTGGTTTTTAGCTTTTGTCCTTATTTTGCACCTAAATAACGGGAAAAAATAAAAACAAGTTATTTTAAATATTTTGGTTTTCTGTTTTTGTCCTTATTTTGCACACAAATAACGGGAAAAAAGAAACAAAAAGTTATTTGAAATATTTTGGTTTTCTGTTTTTGTCCTTATTCTGCACCCAAATAACGGGAAAAAAGAAAAAAAAAGTTATCTGAAATATTTTGGTTTTTAGCTTTTGTCCTTATTTTGCACCTAAATAACGGGAAAAAATAAAAACAAGTTATTTTAAATATTTTGGTTTTCTGTTTTTGTCCTTATTTTGCACACAAATAACGGGAAAAAAGAAACAAAAAGTTATTTGAAATATTTTGGTTTTCTGTTTTTGTCCTTAATTTGCACCCAAATACGGGAAAAAATAAAAAAAAAGTTATCTGAAATATTTTGGTTTTTAGCTTTTGTCCTTATTTTGCACCTAAATAACGGGAAAAAATAAAAACAAGTTATTTTAAATATTTTGGTTTTCTGTTTTTGTCCTTATTTTGCACACAAATAACGGGAAAAAAGAAACAAAAAGTTATTTGAAATATTTTGGTTTTCTGTTTTTGTCCTTATTCTGCACCCAAATAAAGGGAAAAAATAAAAAAAAGTTATTTGAAATATTTTGGTTTTCTGTTTTTGTCCTTATTATGCACCCAAATAACGGGAAAAAAGAAAAAATAAGTTATTTGAAATATTTTGGTTTTCTGTTTTTGTCCTTATTTTGCACCAAAATTACGGGAAAAAATAAAAAAAAGTTATTTGAAATATTTTGGTTTTCTGTTTTTGTTTTTATTTTTCACTTAAAAAGCGGGAAAAAGAAAAAAAAGTTATTTGAAATATTTTGGTTTTCTGTTTTTGTCCTTATTTTGCACCCAAATAACGGGAAAAAAGAAAAAAAAAGTTATTTGAAAAATTTTGGTTTTCTGTTTTTGTCCTTATTTTGCACTCAAATAACGGGAAAAAATAAAAACAAGTTATTTTAAATATTTTGGTTTTCTGTTTTTGTCCTTATTTTGCACCCAAATAACGGGAAAAAAGAAACAAAAAGTTATTTGAAATATTTTGGTTTTCTGTTTTTGTCCTTATTCTGCACACAAATAACGGGAAAAAGAAAAAAAAAGTTATTTGAAATATTTTGGTTTTCTGTTTTTGTCCTTATTTTGCACCAAAATTACGGGAAAAAATAAAAAAAAAGTTATTTGAAATATTTTGGTTTTCTGTTTTTGTGTTTATTTTGCACCCAAATAACGGGAAAAAAGAAAAAAAAAGTTATTTGAAATATTTTGGTTTTCTGGTTTTGTCCTTATTTTGCACCCACATAACGGGAAAAAAGAAAAAAAAAAGTTATTTGAAAAATTTTGGTTTTCTGTTTTTGTCCTTATTTTGCACCCAAATACGGGAAAAAATAAAAAAAAAGTTATTTGAAATATTTTGGTTTTCTGTTTTTGTCCTTATTTTGCACCCAAATAACGGGAAAAAACAAAAAAACAGTTATTTGACAAATTCTGGTTTTTAGCTTTTGTCCTTATTTTGCACCTAAATAACGGGAAAAAAGAAAAAAAAAGTTATCTGAAATATTTTGGTTTTCTGTTTTTGTCCTTATTTTGCACCCACATAACGGGAAAAAAGAAAAAAAAAGTTATTTGAAAAATTTTGGTTTTCTGTTTTTGTCCTTATTTTGCACTCAAATAACGGGAAAAAATAAAAACTAGTTATTTTAAATATTTTGGTTTTCTGTTTTTGTCCTTATTTTGCACCCAAATAACGGGAAAAAAGAAACAAAAAGTTATTTGAAATATTTTGGTTTTCTGTTTTTGTCCTTATTCTGCACCCAAA
Organism: Empis livida; assembly: GCA_963932195.1. Lineage (NCBI taxonomy): Eukaryota > Metazoa > Arthropoda > Insecta > Diptera > Empididae > Empis > Empis livida. Next base: position 27,622,047 of record OZ010649.1, on the reverse strand, counting down.
TAACGGGAAAAAAGAAAAAAAAAGTTATTTGAAATATTTTGGTTTTCTGTTTTTGTCCTTATTTTGCACCCAAATAACGGGAAAAAAGAAAAAAAAGTTATCTGAAATATTTTGGTTTTCTGTTTTTGTCCTTATTATGCACCCAAATAACGGGAAAAAAGAAAAAAAGAGTTATCTGAAATATTTTGGTTTTCTGTTTTGGTCCGTATTTTGCACCCAAATAACGGGAAAAAAGAAAAAAAAAGTTATTTGATATATTTTGGTTTTCTGTTTTTGTCTTTATTTTGCACCCAAATAACTGGAAAGAAGAAAAAAAAAGTTATCTGAAATATTTTGGTTTTCTGTTTTTGTCCTTGTTTTGCACCCAAATAACGGGAAAATATAAAAAAAAGTTATTTGAAATATTTTGGTTTTCTGTTTTTGTCCTTATTTTGCACCCAAATAACGGGAAAAAAGAAAAAAAAAAATTATTTGAAATATTTTGGTTTTCTGTTCTTGTCCTTATTTTGCACCCAAATAACGGGAAAAAAAACAAAAAGTTATTTGAAATATTTTGGTTTTCTGTTTTTGTCCTTATTTTGCACCCAATTAACGGGAAAAAATAAAAAAAAAGTTATTTGAAATATTTTGGTTTTCTGTTTTTGTCCTTATTTTGCACCCAAATAAGGGGAAAAAATATAAAAAAATTATTTGAAATATTTTAGTTTTCTGTTTTTGTCCTTATTTTGCACCCAAATAACGGGAAAAAATAAAAAAAAGTTATTTGAAATATTTTGGTTTTCTGTTTTTACCTTATTTTGCACCCAAATAACGGAAATATAAAAAAAAAGTTATCTGAAATATTTTGGTTTTCTGTTTTTGTCCTTATTTTGCACCCAAATAACGGGAAAAAATAAAAAAAAAGTTATCTGAAATATTTTGGTTTTCTGTTTTTGTCCTTATTTTGCACCCAAATAACGGGAAAAATAAAAAAAAGTTATCTGAAATATTTTGGTTTTCTGTTTTTGTCCTTATTTTGCACCCAAATAACGGGCAAAAATTAAAAAAAAGTTATTTGAAATATGTTGGTTTTCTTGTTTTGTCCCTATTTTGCACCCAAATAACGGGAAAAAAGAAAAAAAAAGTTATTTGAAATATTTTGGTTTTCTGTTTTTGTCCTTATTTTGCACCAAAATTACAGGAAAAAATAAAAAAAAACGTTATTTGAAATATTTTCGTTTCCTTTTTTTGTTTTTATTTTGCACCCAAATAACGGGAAAAAAGAAAAAAAAACTTATTTGAAATATTTTGGTTTTCTGTTTTTGTCCTTATTTTGCACCCAAATAACGGGAAAAAAGGAAAAAAAAGTTATTTGAAATATTTTGGTTTTCTGTTTTTGTCCTTATTTTGCACCCAAATACGGGAAAAAATAAAAAAAAAGTTATCTGAAATATTTTGGTTTTCTGTTTTTGTCCTTATTTTGCACCCAAATGACGGGAAAAAAGAAAAAAAAAGTTATTTGAAAAATTTTGGTTTTCTGTTTTTGTCCTTATTTTGCACCCAAATAACGGGAAAAAATAAAAAAAATTTATTTGAAATATTTTGGTTTTCTGTTTTTACCTTATTTTGCACCCAAATAACGGAAAAATAAAAAAAAAGTTATTTGATATATTTTGGTTTTCTGTTTTTGTCCTTATTTTGCACCCAAATAACGGGCAAAAATAAAAAAAAAGTTATTTGAAATATTTTGGTTTTCTTGTTTTGTCCCTATTTTGCACCCAAATAACGGGAAAAAAGAAAAAAAAAGTTATTTGAAATATTTTGGTTTTCTGTTTTTGTCCTTATTTTGCACCCAAATAACGGGAAAAATAAAAAAAAGTTATTTGAAATATTTTGGTTTTCTGTTTTTACCTTATTTTGCACCCAAATCACGGAAAAATAAAAAAAAGTTATCTGAAATATTTTGGTTTTCTGTTTTTGTCCTTATTTTGTACCCACATAACGGGGGAAAAAAAAAAAAGTTACTTGAAATATTTTGGTTTTCTGTTTTTGTCCTTATTTTGCACCCACATAACGGGAAAAAAAAAAAAAAAGTTACTTGAAATATTTTGGTTTTCTGTTTTTGTCGTTAATTTTCAACAAAATTACGAGAAAAAATTAAAAAAAAGTTATTTGAAATATTTTGGTTTTCTGTTTTTGTTTTTATTTTGCACCCAAATAACGGGAAAAAAGAAAAAAAAAATTATTTGAAAAATTTTGGTTTTCTGTTTTTGTCCTTATTTTGCACCCAAATAACGGGAAAAAAGAAAAAAAAAGTTATTTGAAATATTTTGGTTTTCTGTTTTTGTACTTATTTTGCACCAAAATTACGGGAAAAAATAAAAAAAAACGTTATTTGAAATATTTTCGTTTCCTTTTTTTGTTTTTATTTTGCACCCAAATAACGGGAAAAAAGAAAAAAAAAGTTATTTGAAATATTTTGGTATTCTGTTTTTGTCCTTATTTTGCAACCAAATAACGGGAAAAAAGGAAAAAAAAGTTATTTGAAATATTTTGGTTTTCTGTTTTTGTCCTTATTTTGCACCCAAATACGGGAAAAAATAAAAAAAAAGTTATCTGAAATATTTTGGTTTTCTGTTTTTGTCCTTATTTTGCACCCAAATGACGGGAAAAAAGAAAAAAAAAGTTATTTGAAAAATTTTGGTTTTCTGTGTTTGTCCTTATTTTGCACCCAAATAACGGGAAAAAATAAAAAAAAGTTATTTGAAATATTTTGGTTTTCTGTTTTTACCTTATTTTGCACCCAAATAACGGAAAAATAAAAAAAAAGTTATCTGAAATATTTTGGTTTTCTGTTTTTGTCCTTATTTTGCACCCACATAACGGGAAAAAAGAAAAAAAAAGTTATTTGAAAAATTTTGGTTTTCTGTTTTTGTCCTTATTGTGCAGCCAAATAACGGGAAAAAAGAAAAAAAAAGTTATTTGAAATATTTTGGTTTTCTGTTTTTGTCCTTATTTTGCACCCAAATAACGGGAAAAAACAAAAAAAAAAGTTATTTGAAATATTTTGGTTTTCGGTTTTTGGCCTTATTTTGCACCCAAATAACGGGAAAAATAAAAAAAAAGTAATTTGAAAAATTTTGGTTTTCTGTTTTTGTCCTTATTTTGCACCCAAATAACGGGAAAAAACAAAAAAAAAGTTATTTGGCAAATTCTGGTTTTTAGCTTTTGTCCTTATTTTGCACCTAAATAACGGGAAAAAAGAAAAAAAAAGTTATCTGAAATATTTTGGTTTTCTGTTTTTGTCCTTATTTTGCACTCACATAACGGGAAAAAAGAAAAAAAAAGTTATTTGAAATATTTTGGTTTTCTGTTTTGGTCCTTATTTTGCACCCAAATAACGGGAAAAAAGAAAAAAAAAGTTATTTGATATATTTTGGTTTTCTGTTTTTGTCCTTATTTTGCACCCAAATAACGGGAAAATATAAAAAAAAAGTTATTTGAAAAATTTTGGTTTTCTGTTTTTGTCCTTATTTTGCACCCAAATAACGGGAAAAAAGAAAAAAAAAGTTATTTGATATATTTTGGTTTTCTGTTTTTGTCCTTATTTTGCACCCAAATAACGGGAAAATATAAAAAAAAAGTTATTTGAAAAATTCTGGTTTTTAGCTTTTGTCCTTATTTTGCAGCTAAATAACGGGAAAAAATAAAAAAAAAGTTATTTGAAATATTCTGGTTTACTGTTTTTGTCCCTATTTTGCACCCAAATAACGGAAAAAAAGAAAAAAAAAGTTATCTGAAATATTTTGGTTTTCTGTTTTGGTCCGTATTTTGCACCCAAATAACGGGAAAAAAGAAAAAAAAAGTTATTTGATATATTTTGGTTTTCTGTTTTTGTGTTTATTTTGCACCCAAATAACTGGAAAGAAGAAAAAAAAAGTTATCTGAAATATTTTGGTTTTCTGTTTTTGTCCTTGTTTTGCACCCAAATAACGGGAAAATATAAAAAAAAGTTATTTGAAATATTTTGGTTTTCTGTTTTTGTCCTTATTTTGCACCCAAATAATGGGAAAAAAGAAAAAAAAAAATTATTTGAAATATTTTGGTTTTCTGTTCTTGTCCTTATTTTGCACCCAAATAACGGGAAAAAAAAACAAAAAGTTATTTGAAATATTTTGGTTTTCTGTTTTTGTCCTTATTTTGCACCCAATTAACGGGAAAAAATAAAAAAAAAGTTATTTGAAATATTTTGGTTTTCTGTTTTTGTCCTTATTTTGCACCCAAATAAGGGGAAAAAATATAAAAAAATTATTTGAAATATTTTAGTTTTCTGTTTTTGTCCTTATTTTGCACTTAAATAACGGGAAAAAATAAAAAAAAGTTATTTGAAATATTTTGGTTTTCTGTTTTTACCTTATTTTGCACCCAAATAACGGAAATATAAAAAAAAAGTTATCTGAAATATTTTGGTTTTCTGTTTTTGTCCTTATTTTGCACCCAAATAACGGGAAAAATAAAAAAAAGTTATCTGAAATATTTTGGTTTTCTGTTTTTGTCCTTATTTTGCACCCAAATAACGGGCAAAAATTAAAAAAAAGTTATTTGAAATATGTTGGTTTTCTTGTTTTGTCCCTATTTTGCACCCAAATAACGGGAAAAAAGAAAAAAAAAGTTATTTGAAATATTTTGGTTTTCTGTTTTTGTCCTTATTTTGCACCAAAATTACGGGAAAAAATAAAAAAAAACGTTATTTGAAATATTTTCGTTTCCTTTTTTTGTTTTTATTTTGCACCCAAATAACGGGAAAAAAGAAAAAAAAACTTATTTGAAATATTTTGGTTTTCTGTTTTTGTCCTTATTTTGCACCCAAATAACGGGAAAAAAGGAAAAAAAAGTTATTTGAAATATTTTGGTTTTCTGTTTTTGTCCTTATTTTGCACCCAAATACGGGAAAAAATAAAAAAAAAGTTATCTGAAATATTTTGGTTTTCTGTTTTTGTCCTTATTTTGCACCCAAATGACGGGAAAAAAGAAAAAAAAAGTTATTTGAAAAATTTTGGTTTTCTGTTTTTGTCCTTATTTTGCACCCAAATAACGGGAAAAAATAAAAAAAAGTTATTTGAAATATTTTGGTTTTCTGTTTTTACCTTATTTTGCACCCAAATAACGGAAAAATAAAAAAAAAGTTATCTGATATATTTTGGTTTTCTGTTTTTGTCCTAATTTTGCACCCAAATAACGGGCAAAAATAAAAAAAAAGTTATTTGAAATATTTTGGTTTTCTTGTTTTGTCCCTATTTTGCACCCAAATAACGGGAAAAAAGAAAAAAAAAGTTATTTGAAATATTATGGTTTTCTGTTTCTGACCTTATTTTGCACCCAAATAACGGGAAAAATAAAAAAAAGTTATTTGAAATATTTTGGTTTTCTGTTTTTACCTTATTTTGCACCCAAATCACGGAAAAATAAAAAAAAGTTATCTGAAATATTTTGGTTTTCTGTTTTTGTCCTTATTTTGCACCCACATAACGGGGGAAAAAAAAAAAAAGTTACTTGAAATATTTTGGTTTTCTGTTTTTGTCCTTATTTTGCACCCACATAACGGGAAAAAAAAAAAAAAGTTACTTGAAATATTTTGGTTTTCTGTTTTTGTCCTTATTTTTCACCAAAATTACGAGAAAAAATTAAAAAAAAGTTATTTGAAATATTTTGGTTTTCTGTTTTTGTTTTTATTTTGCACCCAAATAACGGGAAAAAAGAAAAAAAAAATTATTTGAAAAATTTTGGTTTTCTGTTTTTGTCCTTATTTTGCACCCAAATAACGGGAAAAAAGAAAAAAAAGTTATTTGAAATATTTTGGTTTTCTGTTTTTGTACTTATTTTGCACCAAAATTACGAGAAAAAATTAAAAAAAAGTTATTTGAAATATTTTGGTTTTCTGTTTTTGTTTTTATTTTGCACCCAAATAACGGGAAAAAAGAAAAAAAAAATTATTTGAAAAATTTTGGTTTTCTGTTTTTGTCCTTATTTTGCACCCAAATAACGGGAAAAAAGAAAAAAAAAGTTATCTGAAATATTTTGGTTTTCTGTTTTGGTCCGTATTTTGCACCCAAATAACGGGAAAAAAGAAAAAAAAAGTTATTTGATATATTTTGGTTTTCTGTTTTTGTGTTTATTTTGCACCCAAATAACTGGAAAGAAGAAAAAAAAAGTTATCTGAAATATTTTGGTTTTCTGTTTTTGTCCTTGTTTTGCACCCAAATAACGGGAAAATATAAAAAAAAGTTATTTGAAATATTTTGGTTTTCTGTTTTTGTCCTTATTTTGCACCCAAATAATGGGAAAAAAGAAAAAAAAAAATTATTTGAAATATTTTGGTTTTCTGTTCTTGTCCTTATTTTGCACCCAAATAACGGGAAAAAAAACAAAAAGTTATTTGAAATATTTTGGTTTTCTGTTTTTGTCCTTATTTTGCACCCAATTAACGGGAAAAAAATAAAAAAAAAGTTATTTGAAATATTTTGGTTTTCTGTTTTTGTCCTTATTTTGCACCCAAATAAGGGGAAAAAATATAAAAAAATTATTTGAAATATTTTAGTTTTCTGTTTTTGTCCTTATTTTGCACCCAAATAACGGGAAAAAATAAAAAAAAGTTATTTGAAATATTTTGGTTTTCTGTTTTTACCTTATTTTGCACCCAAATAACGGAAAAATAAAAAAAAAGTTATCTGAAATATTTTGGTTTTCTGTTTTTGTCCTTATTTTGCACCCACATAACGGGAAAAAAGAAAAAAAAAGTTATTTGAAAAATTTTGGTTTTCTGTTTTTGTCCTTATTGTGCAGCCAAATAACGGGAAAAAAGAAAAAAAAAGTTATTTGAAATATTTTGGTTTTCTGTTTTTGTCCTTATTTTGCACCCAAATAACGGGAAAAAACAAAAAAAAAAGTTATTTGAAATATTTTGGTTTTCGGTTTTTGGCCTTATTTTGCACCCAAATAACGGGAAAAATAAAAAAAAAGTAATTTGAAAAATTTTGGTTTTCTGTTTTTGTCCTTATTTTGCACCCAAATAACGGGAAAAAACAAAAAAAAAGTTATTTGGCAAATTCTGGTTTTTAGCTTTTGTCCTTATTTTGCACCTAAATAACGGGAAAAAAGAAAAAAAAAGTTATCTGAAATATTTTGGTTTTCTGTTTTTGTCCTTATTTTGCACTCACATAACGGGAAAAAAGAAAAAAAAAGTTATTTGAAATATTTTGGTTTTCTGTTTTGGTCCTTATTTTGCACCCAAATAACGGGAAAAAAGAAAAAAAAAGTTATTTGATATATTTTGGTTTTCTGTTTTTGTCCTTATTTTGCACCCAAATAACGGGAAAATATAAAAAAAAAGTTATTTGAAAAATTTTGGTTTTCTGTTTTTGTCCTTATTTTGCACCCAAATAACGGGAAAAAAGAAAAAAAAAGTTATTTGATATATTTTGGTTTTCTGTTTTTGTCCTTATTTTGCACCCAAATAACGGGAAAATATAAAAAAAAAGTTATTTGAAAAATTCTGGTTTTTAGCTTTTGTCCTTATTTTGCAGCTAAATAACGGGAAAAAATAAAAAAAAAGTTATTTGAAATATTCTGGTTTACTGTTTTTGTCCCTATTTTGCACCCAAATAACGGAAAAAAAGAAAAAAAAAGTTATCTGAAATATTTTGGTTTTCTGTTTTGGTCCGTATTTTGCACCCAAATAACGGGAAAAAAGAAAAAAAAAGTTATTTGATATATTTTGGTTTTCTGTTTTTGTGTTTATTTTGCACCCAAATAACTGGAAAGAAGAAAAAAAAAGTTATCTGAAATATTTTGGTTTTCTGTTTTTGTCCTTGTTTTGCACCCAAATAACGGGAAAATATAAAAAAAAGTTATTTGAAATATTTTGGTTTTCTGTTTTTGTCCTTATTTTGCACCCAAATAATGGGAAAAAAGAAAAAAAAAAATTATTTGAAATATTTTGGTTTTCTGTTCTTGTCCTTATTTTGCACCCAAATAACGGGAAAAAAAAACAAAAAGTTATTTGAAATATTTTGGTTTTCTGTTTTTGTCCTTATTTTGCACCCAAATAACGGGAAAAAATAAAAAAAAAGTTATTTGAAATATTTTGGTTTTCTGTTTTTGTCCTTATTTTGCACCCAAATAAGGGGAAAAAATATAAAAAAATTATTTGAAATATTTTAGTTTTCTGTTTTTGTCCTTATTTTGCACTTAAATAACGGGAAAAAATAAAAAAAAGTTATTTGAAATATTTTGGTTTTCTGTTTTTACCTTATTTTGCACCCAAATAACGGAAATATAAAAAAAAAGTTATCTGAAATATTTTGGTTTTCTGTTTTTGTCCTTATTTTGCACCCAAATAACGGGAAAAATAAAAAAAAGTTATCTGAAATATTTTGGTTTTCTGTTTTTGTCCTTATTTTGCACCCAAATAACGGGCAAAAATTAAAAAAAAGTTATTTGAAATATGTTGGTTTTCTTGTTTTGTCCCTATTTTGCACCCAAATAACGGGAAAAAAGAAAAAAAAAGTTATTTGAAATATTTTGGTTTTCTGTTTTTGTCCTTATTTTGCACCAAAATTACGGGAAAAAATAAAAAAAAACGTTATTTGAAATATTTTCGTTTCCTTTTTTTGTTTTTATTTTGCACCCAAATAACGGGAAAAAAGAAAAAAAAACTTATTTGAAATATTTTGGTTTTCTGTTTTTGTCCTTATTTTGCACCCAAATAACGGGAAAAAAGGAAAAAAAAGTTATTTGAAATATTTTGGTTTTCTGTTTTTGTCCTTATTTTGCACCCAAATACGGGAAAAAATAAAAAAAAAGTTATCTGAAATATTTTGGTTTTCTGTTTTTGTCCTTATTTTGCACCCAAATGACGGGAAAAAAGAAAAAAAAAGTTATTTGAAAAATTTTGGTTTTCTGTTTTTGTCCTTATTTTGCACCCAAATAACGGGAAAAAATAAAAAAAAGTTATTTGAAATATTTTGGTTTTCTGTTTTTACCTTATTTTGCACCCAAATAACGGAAAAATAAAAAAAAAGTTATCTGATATATTTTGGTTTTCTGTTTTTGTCCTTATTTTGCACCCAAATAACGGGCAAAAATAAAAAAAAAGTTATTTGAAATATTTTGGTTTTCTTGTTTTGTCCCTATTTTGCACCCAAATAACGGGAAAAAAGAAAAAAAAAGTTATTTGAAATATTTTGGTTTTCTGTTTTTGTCCTTATTTTGCACCCAAATAACGGGAAAAATAAAAAAAAGTTATTTGAAATATTTTGGTTTTCTGTTTTTACCTTATTTTGCACCCAAATCACGGAAAAATAAAAAAAAGTTATCTGAAATATTTTGGTTTTCTGTTTTTGTCCTTATTTTGCACCCACATAACGGGGGAAAAAAAAAAAAAGTTAGTTGAAATATTTTGGTTTTCTGTTTTTGTCCTTATTTTGCACCCACATAACGGGAAAAAAAAAAAAAAGTTACTTGAAATATTTTGGTTTTCTGTTTTTGTCCTTATTTTTCACCAAAATTACGAGAAAAAATTAAAAAAAAGTTATTTGAAATATTTTGGTTTTCTGTTTTTGTTTTTATTTTGCACCCAAATAACGGAAAAATAAAAAAAAAGTTATCTGAAATATTTTGGTTTTCTGTTTTTGTCCTTATTTTGCACCCACATAACGGGAAAAAAGAAAAAAAAAGTTATTTGAAAAATTTTGGTTTTCTGTTTTTGTCCTTATTTTGCAGCCTAATAACGGGAAAAAAGAAAAAAAAAGTTATTTGAAATATTTTGGTTTTCTGTTTTTGTCCTTATTTTGCACCCAAATAACGGGAAAAAACAAAAAAAAAAGTTATTTGAAATATTTTGGTTTTCGGTTTTTGGCCTTATTTTGCACCCAAATAACGGGAAAAATAAAAAAAAAGTAATTTGAAAAATTTTGGTTTTCTGTTTTTGTCCTTATTTTGCAACCAAATAACGGGAAAAAAGGAAAAAAAAGTTATTTGAAATATTTTGGTTTTCTGTTTTTGTCCTTATTTTGCACCCAAATACGGGAAAAAATAAAAAAAAAGTTATCTGAAATATTTTGGTTTTCTGTTTTTGTCCTTATTTTGCACCCAAATGACGGGAAAAAAGAAAAAAAAGTTATTTGAAAAATTTTGGTTTTCTGTGTTTGTCCTTATTTTGCACCCAAATAACGGGAAAAAATAAAAAAAAGTTATTTGAAATATTTTGGTTTCCTGTTTTTACCTTAATTTGCACCCAAATAACGGAAAAATAAAAAAAAAGTTATCTGAAATATTTTGGTTTTCTGTTTTTGTCCTTATTTTGCACCCACATAACGGGAAAAAAGAAAAAAAAAGTTATTTGAAAAATTTTGGTTTTCTGTTTTTGTCCTTATTTTGCAGCCAAATAACGGGAAAAAAGAAAAAAGAAGTTATTTGAAATATTTTGGTTTTCTGTTTTTGTCCTTATTTTGCACCCAAATAACGGGAAAAAACAAAAAAAAAAGTTATTTGAAATATTTTGGTTTTCGGTTTTTGGCCTTATTTTGCACCCAAATAACGGGAAAAATAAAAAAAAAGTAATTTGAAATATTTTGGTTTTCTGTTTTTGTCCTTATTTTGCACTCACATAACGGGAAAAAAGAAAAAAAAAGTTATTTGAAATATTTTGGTTTTCTGTTTTTGTCCTTATTTTGCACCCAAATAACGGGAAAAAACAAAAAAAAAAGTTATTTGAAATATTTTGGTTTTCGGTTTTTGGCCTTATTTTGCACCCAAATAACGGGAAAAATAAAAAAAAAGTAATTTGAAAAATTTTGATTTTCTGTTTTTGTCCTTATTTTGCACCCAAATAACGGGAAAAAACAAAAAAAAAGTTATTTGACAAATTCTGGTTTTTAGCTTTTGTCCTTATTTTGCACCTAAATAACGGGAAAAAAGAAAAAAAAAAGTTATCTGAAATATTTTGGTTTTCTGTTTTTGTCCTTATTTTGCACTCACATAACGGGAAAAATGAAAAAAAAAGTTATTTGAAAAATTTTGGTTTTCTGTTTTTGTCCTTATTTTTCACTCAAATAACGGGAAAAAAGAAAAAAAAAGTTATTTGAAATATTTTGGTTTTCTGTTTTTGTCCTTATTTTGCACCCAAATAACGGGAAAAAATAAAAAAAAGTTATTTGAAATATTTTGGTTTTCTGTTTTTGTCCTTATTATGCACCCAAATAACGGGAAAAAAGAAAAAAAGAGTTATCTGAAATATTTTGGTTTTCTGTTTTGGTCCTTATTTTGCACCCAAATAACGGGAAAAAAGAAAAAAAAAAGTTATTTGATATATTTTGGTTTTCTGTTTTTGTCCTTATTTTGCACCCAAATAACGGGAAAATATAAAAAAAGAGTTATTTGAAAAATTTTGGTTTTCTGTTTTTGTCCTTATTTTGCACCCAAATAACGGGAAAAAAGAAAAAAAAAGTTATTTGAAATATTTTGGTTTTCTGTTTTTGTCCTCATTTTGCACCCAAATAACGGGAAAAAACAAAAAAAAAGTTATTTGACAAATTCTGGTTTTTAGCTTTTGTCCTTATTTTGCACCTAAATAACGGGAAAAAATAAAAAAAAAGTTATTTGAAATATTCTGGTTTACTGTTTTTGTCCCTATTTTGCACCCAAATAACGGAAAAAAAGAAAAAAAAAGTTATTTGAAATATTTTGGTTTTCTGTTTTTGTCCTTATTTTGCACCAAAATTACGGGAAAAAATAAAAAAAAAGTTATTTGAAATATTTTGGTTTTCTGTTTTTGTTTTTATTTTGCACCCAAATAACAGGAAGGAAGAAAAAAAAAGTTATCTGAAATATTTTGGTTTTCTGTTTTTGTCCTTGTTTTGCACCCAAATAACTGGAAAATATAAAAAAAAAGTTATTTGAAAAATTTTGGTTTTCTGTTTTTGTCCTTATTTTGCACCCAAATAACGGGAAAAAAGAAAAAAAAAGTTATTTGAAATATTTTGGTTTTCTGTTTTTGTCCTTATTTTGCACCCAAATAACGGGAAAAAACAAAAAAAAAGTTATTTGACAAATTCTGGTTTTTAGCTTTTGTCCTTATTTTGCACCTAAATAACGGGAAAAAATAAAAAAAAAGTTATTTGAAATATTCTGGTTTACTGTTTTTGTCCCTATTTTGCAACCAAATAACGGAAAAAAAGAAAAAAAAAGTTATTTGAAATATTTTGGTTTTCTGTTTTTGTCCTTATTTTGCACCAAAATTACGGGAAAAAATAAAAAAAAAGTTATTTGAAATATTTTGGTTTTCTGTTTTTGTTTTTATTTTCCACCCAAATACCGGGAAAAAAGAAAAAAAAAGTTATTTGAAATATTTTGGTTTTCTGTTTTTGTCCTTATTTTGCACCCAAATAACGGGAAAAAAGAAAAAAAAAGTTATTTGAAATATTTTGGTTTTCTGTTTTTGTCCTTATTTTGCACCCAAATACGGGAAAAAATAAAAAAAAAGTTATCTGAAATTTTTTGGTTTTCTGTTTTTGTCCTTATTTTGCACCCACATAACGGGAAAAAAGAAAAAAAAAGTTATTTGAAAAATTTTGGTTTTCTGTTTTTGTCCTTATTTTGCACCCAAATAACGGGAAAAAAGAAAAAAAAAGTTATTTGAAATATTTTGGTTTTCTGTTTTTGTCCTTATTTTGCACCCAAATAACGGGAAAAAACAAAAAAAAAGTTATTTGACAAATTCTGGTTTTTAGCTTTTGTCCTTATTTTGCACCTAAATAACGGGCAAAAAGAAAAAAAAAGTTATCTGAAATATTTTGGTTTTCTGTTTTTGTCCTTATTTTGCACTCACATAACGGGAAAAAAGAAAAAAAAAGTTATTTGAAAAATTTTGGTTTTCTGTTTTTGTCCTTATTTTTCACTCAAATAACGGGAAAAAAGAAAAAAAAAGTTATTTGAAATATTTTGGTTTTCTGTTTTTGTCCTTATTTTGCACCCAAATAACGGGAAAAAATAAAAAAAAGTTATTTGAAATATTTTGGTTTTCTGTTTTTGTCCTTATTATGCACACAAATAACGGGAAAAAAGAAAAAAAGAGTTATCTGAAATATTTTGGTTTTCTGTTTTGGTCCTTATTTTGCACCCAAATAACGGGAAAAAAGAAAAGAATAGTTATTTGATATATTTTGGTTTTCTGTTTTTGTCTTTATTTTGCACCCAAATAACTGGAAGGAAGAAAAAAAAAGTTATCTGAAATATTTTGGTTTTCTGTTTTTGTCCTTGTTTTGCACCCAAATAACGGGAAAATATAAAAAAAAAGTTATTTGAAATATTTTGGTTTTCTGTTTTTACCTTATTTTGCACCCAAATCACGGAAAAATAAAAAAAAAGTTATCTGAAATATTTTGGTTTTCTGCTTTTGTCCTTATTTTGCACCCAAATAACGGGAAAAAATAAAAAAAAAGTTATCTGAAATATTTTGGTTTTCTGTTTTTGTCCTTATTTTGCACCCACATAACGGGAAAAAAGAAAAAAAAAGTTATTTGAAATATTTTGGTTTTCTGTTTTTGTCCTTATTTTGCACCAAAATTACGGGAAAAAATAAAAAAAAAGTTATTTGAAATATTTTGGGTTTCTGTTTTTGTTTTTATTTTGCACCCAAATAACGGGAAAAAAGAAAAAAAAAGTTATTTGAAATATTTTGGTTTTCTGTTTTTGTCCTTATTTTGCACCCAAATAACGGGAAAAAAGAAAAAAAAAGTTATTTGAAATATTTTGGTTTTCTTTTTTTGTCCTTATTTTGCACCCACATAACGGGAAAAAAGAAAAAAAAAAGTTATTTGAAATATTTTGGTTTTCTGTTTTTGTCCTTATTTTGCACCCAAATAACGGGAAAAAAGGAAAAAAAAGTTATTTGAAATATTTTGGTTTTCTGTTTTTGTCCTTATTTTGCACCCAAATACGGGAAAAAATAAAAAAAAAGTTATCTGAAATATTTTGGTTTTCTGTTTTTGTCCTTATGACGGGAAAAAAGAAAAAAAAAGTTATTTGAAAATTTTTGGTTTTCTGTTTTTGTCCTTATTTTGCACCCAAATAACGGGAAAAAATAAAAAAAAGTTATTTGAAATATTTTGGTTTTCTGTTTTTACCTTATTTTGCACCCAAATAACGGAAAAATAAAAAAAAAGTTATCTGAAATATTTTGGTTTTCTGTTTTTGTCCTTATTTTGCACTCACATAACGGGAAAAAAGAAAAAAAAAGTTATTTGAAAAATTTTGGTTTTCTGTTTTTGTCCTTATTTTGCACCCAAATAACGGGAAAAAAGAAAAAATAAGTTATTTGAAATATTTTGGTTTTCTGTTTTTGTCCTTATTTTGCACCCAAATAACGGGAAAAAACAAAAAAAAAGTTATTTCACAAATTCTGGTTTTTAGCTTTTGTCCTTATTTTGCACCTAAATAACGGGAAAAAAGAAAAAAAAAGTTATCTGAAATATTTTGGTTTTCTGTTTTTGTCCTTATTTTGCACCCAAATAACGGGAAAAAATTAAAAAAAAGTTAGTTGAAATATTTTGGTTTTCTGTTTTTGTCCTTATTTTGCACCCAAATAACGGGAAAAAAGAAAATAAAAGTTGTCTGAAATATTTTGGTTTTCTGTTTTTGTCCTTATTTTGCACCCAAATAACGGGAAAAAATAAAAAAAAAAGTTATTTGAAATATTTTGGTTTTCTGTTTTTGGCCTTATTTTGCACCCAAATAACGGGAAAAATAAAAAAAAAGTAATTTGAAATATTTTGGTTTTCTGTTTTTGTCCTTATTTTGCACACAAATAACGGGAAAAAATAAAAAAAAAGTTATTTGAAATATGCTGGTTTACTGTTTTTGTCCCTATTTTGCACCCAAATAACGGAAAAAAAGAAAAAAAAAGTTATTTGAAATATTTTGGTTTTCTGTTTTTGTCCTTATTTTGCACCAAAATTACGGGAAAAAACAAAAAAAAAGTTATTTGAAATATTTTGGTTTTCTGTTTTTGTTTTTATTTTGCACCCAAATAACGGGAAAAAATAAAAAAAAAGTTATCTGAAATATTTTGGTTTTCTGTTTTTGTCCTTATTTTGCACCCACATAACGGGAAAAAAGAAAAAAAAAGTTATTTGAAATATTTTGGTTTTCTGTTTTTGTCCTTATTTTGCACCAAAATTACGGGAAAAAATAAAAAAAAAGTTATTTGAAATATTTTGGGTTTCTGTTTTTGTTTTTATTTTGCACCCAAATAACGGGAAAAAAGAAAAAAAAAGTTATTTGAAATATTTTGGTTTTCTGTTTTTGTCCTTATTTTGCATCCAAATAACGGGAAAAAAGAAAAAAAAAGTTATTTGAAATATTTTGGTTTTCTTTTTTTGTCCTTATTTTGCACCCAAATACGGGAAAAAAATAAAAAAAAACGTTATTTGAAATATTTTGGTTTTCTGTTTTTGTCCTTATTTTGCACCCACATAACGGGAAAAAAGAAAAAAAAAAGTTATTTGAAATATTTTGGTTTTCTGTTTTTGTCCTTATTTTGCACCCAAATAACGGGAAAAAAGGAAAAAAAAGTTATTTGAAATATTTGGTTTTCTGTTTTTGTCCTTATTTTGCACCCAAATACGGGAAAAAATAAAAAAAAAGTTATCTGAAATGTTTTGGTTTTCTGTTTTTGTCCTTATTTTGCACCCAAATGACGGGAAAAAAGAAAAAAAAAGTTATTTGGAAAATTTTGGTTTTCTGTTTTTGTCCTTATTTTGCACCCAAATAACGGGAAAAAATAAAAAAAAGTTATCTGAAATGTTTTGGTTTTCTGTTTTTACCTTATTTTGCACCCAAATAACGGAAAAATAAAAAAAAAGTTATCTGAAATATTTTGGTTTTCTGTTTTTGTCCTTATTTTGCACCCACATAACGGGAAAAAAGAAAAAAAAAGTTATTTGAAAAATTTTGGTTTTCTGTTTTTGTCCTTATTTTGCACCCAAATAACGGGAAAAAAGAAAAAATAAGTTATTTGAAATATTTTGGTTTTCTGTTTTTGTCCTTATTTTGCACCCAAATAACGGGAAAAAACAAAAAAAAAGTTATTTCACAAATTCTGGTTTTTAGCTTTTGTCCTTATTTTGCACCTAAATAACGGGAAAATAGAAAAAAAAAGTTATCTGAAATATTTTGGTTTTCTGTTTTTGTCCTTATTTTGCACCCAAATAACGGGAAAAAATTAAAAAAAAGTTAGTTGAAATATTTTGGTTTTCTGTTTTTGTCCTTATTTTGCACCCAAATAACGGGAAAAAAGAAAATAAAAGTTGTCTGAAATATTTTGGTTTTCTGTTTTTGTCCTTATTTTGCACCCAAATAACGGGAAAAAATAAAAAAAAAAGTTATTTGAAATATTTTGGTTTTCTGTTTTTGGCCTTATTTTGCACCCAAATAACGGGAAAAATAAAAAAAAAGTAATTTGAAATATTTTGGTTTTCTGTTTTTGTCCTTATTTTGCACACAAATAACGGGAAAAAATAAAAAAAAAGTTATTTGAAATATGCTGGTTTACTGTTTTTGTCCCTATTTTGCACCCAAATAACGGAAAAAAAGAAAAAAAAAGTTATTTGAAATATTTTGGTTTTCTGTTTTTGTCCTTATTTTGCACCAAAATTACGGGAAAAAACAAAAAAAAAGTTATTTGAAATATTTTGGTTTTCTGTTTTTGTTTTTATTTTGCACCCAAATAACGGGAAAAAAGAAAAAAAAGTTATTTGAAATATTTTGGTTTTCTGTTTCTGTCCTTATTTTGCACCCAAATAACGGGAAAAGAGAAAAAAAAAGTTATTTGAAATATTTTGGTTTTCTGTTTTTGTCCTTATTTTGCACCCAAATACGGGAAAAAATAAAAAAAAAGTTATCTGAAATATTTTGGTTTTCTGTTTTTGTCCTTATTTTGCACCCAAATAACGGGAAAAAAGAAAAAAAAAAGTTATTTGAAATATTTTGGTTTTCTGTTTTTGTCCTTATTTTGCACCCAAATAACGGGAAAAAAGGAAAAAAAAGTTATTTGAAATATTTGGTTTTCTGTTTTTGTCCTTATTTTGCACCCAAATACGGGAAAAAATAAAAAAAAAGTTATCTGAAATGTTTTGGTTTTCTGTTTTTGTCCTTATTTTGCACCCAAATGACGGGAAAAAAGAAAAAAAAAGTTATTTGGAAAATTTTGGTTTTCTGTTTTTGTCCTTATTTTGCACCCAAATAACGGGAAAAAATAAAAAAAAGTTATCTGAAATGTTTTGGTTTTCTGTTTTTACCTTATTTTGCACCCAAATAACGGAAAAATAAAAAAAAAGTTATCTGAAATATTTTGGTTTTCTGTTTTTGTCCTTATTTTGCACCCACATAACGGGAAAAAAGAAAAAAAAAGTTATTTGAAAAATTTTGGTTTTCTGTTTTTGTCCTTATTTTGCACCCAAATAACGGGAAAAAAGAAAAAATAAGTTATTTGAAATATTTTGGTTTTCTGTTTTTGTCCTTATTTTGCACCCAAATAACGGGAAAAAACAAAAAAAAAGTTATTTCACAAATTCTGGTTTTTAGCTTTTGTCCTTATTTTGCACCTAAATAACGGGAAAAAAGAAAAAAAAAGTTATCTGAAATATTTTGGTTTTCTGTTTTTGTCCTTATTTTGCACCCAAATAACGGGAAAAAATTAAAAAAAAGTTAGTTGAAATATTTTGGTTTTCTGTTTTTGTCCTTATTTTGCACCCAAATACGGGAAAAAATAAAAAAAAAGTTATCTGAAATGTTTTGGTTTTCTGTTTTTACCTTATTTTGCACCCAAATAACGGAAAAATAAAAAAAAAGTTATCTGAAATATTTTGGTTTTCTGTTTTTGTCCTTATTTTGCACCCACATAACGGGAAAAAAGAAAAAAAAAGTTATTTGAAAAATTTTGGTTTTCTGTTTTTGTCCTTATTTTGCACCCAAATAACGGGAAAAAAGAAAAAATAAGTTATTTGAAATATTTTGGTTTTCTGTTTTTGTCCTTATTTTGCACCCAAATAACGGGAAAAAACAAAAAAAAAGTTATTTCACAAATTCTGGTTTTTAGCTTTTGTCCTTATTTTGCACCTAAATAACGGGAAAAAAGAAAAAAAAAGTTATCTGAAATATTTTGGTTTTCTGTTTTTGTCCTTATTTTGCACCCAAATAACGGGAAAAAATTAAAAAAAAGTTAGTTGAAATATTTTGGTTTTCTGTTTTTGTCCTTATTTTGCACCCAAATAACGGGAAAAAAGAAAATAAAAGTTGTCTGAAATATTTTGGTTTTCTGTTTTTGTCCTTATTTTGCACCCAAATAACGGGAAAAAATAAAAAAAAAAGTTATTTGAAATATTTTGGTTTTCTGTTTTTGGCCTTATTTTGCACCCAAATAACGGGAAAAATAAAAAAAAAGTAATTTGAAATATTTTGGTTTTCTGTTTTTGTCCTTATTTTGCACACAAATAACGGGAAAAAATAAAAAAAAAGTTATTTGAAATATGCTGGTTTACTGTTTTTGTCCCTATTTTGCACCCAAATAACGGAAAAAAAGAAAAAAAAAGTTATTTGAGATATTTTGGTTTTCTGTTTTTGTCCTTATTTTGCACCAAAATTACGGGAAAAAACAAAAAAAAAGTTATTTGAAATATTTTGGTTTTCTGTTTTTGTTTTCATTTTGCACCCAAATAACGGGAAAAAAGAAAAAAAAGTTATTTGAAATATTTTGGTTTTCTGTTTCTGTCCTTATTTTGCACCCAAATAACGGGAAAAAAGAAAATAAAAGTTATTTGAAATATTTTGGTTTTCTGTTTTTGTCCTTATTTTGCACCCAAATACGGGAAAAAATAAAAAAAAAGTTATCTGAAATATTTTGGTTTTCTGTTTTTGTCCTTATTTTGCACCCAAATAACGGGAAAAAAGAAAAAAAAAGTTATTTGAAATATTTTGGTTTTCTGTTTTTGTCCTTATTTTGCACCCAAATAACGGGAAAAAAGAAAAAAAAAGTTATTTGAAATATTTTGGTTTTCTGTTTTTGTCCTTATTTTGCACCCAAATAACGGGAAAAAATAAAAAAAAAGTTATCTGAAATATTTTGGTTTTCTGTTTTTGTCCTTATTTTGCACCCAAATAACGGGAAAAAATAAAAAAAAGTTATTTGAAATAATTTGGTTTTCTGTTTTTGTATTTAATTTGCACCCGAATAACGGGTAAAAATAAAAAAAAAGTTATTTGAAATATTTTGGTTTTCTGTTTTTGTCCTTATTTTGCACCCAAATAACGAAAAAAGAAAAAAAGTTGTCAGAAATATTTTGGTTTTCTGTTTTTGTCCTTATTTTGCACCCAAATGACAGGAAAAAAGAAAAAAAAAGTTATTTGAAATATTTGGTTTTCTGTTTTTTGTCCTTATTTTGCACCCAAATAACGGGGAAAAATAAAAGAAAAGTTATTTGAAATATTTGGTTTTCTGTTTTTGTCCTTATTTTGCACCCAAATAACGGGAAAAAAGAAAAAAAAAGTTATCTGAAATATTTTGGTTTCTGTTTTTGTCCTTATTTTGCACCCAAATAACGTGAAAAAATAAAAAAAAAATTATTTGAAATATTTTAGTTTTCTTTTTGTGTCCTTATTTTGCACCCAAATAACGGGGAAAAAGAAAATAAAGTTATCTGAAATATTTTCGTTTTCTGTTTTTGTCCTCAGTTTGCACCCAAATAACGGGAAAAATAAAAAAAAGTTATCTGAAATATTTTAGTTTTCAGTTTTTGTCCTTATTTTGCACCCAAATAACGGGAAAAAATAAAAAAAAAGTTATTTGAAATATTTTGGTTTTCTGTTTTTGTTCTTATTTTGCACCCAAATAACGGGAAAAAATAAAAAAAAAAGTTATTTGAAATATTTTGGTTTTCTGTATTTGTCCTTATTTTGCACCCAAATAACGGGAAAAAATAAAAAAAAAGTTTTTTGAAATATTTTGTATCTTTTTTTGTCCTTATTGTGCACCCAAATAAAGGGAAAAAAGAAAAAAAAAAATATCTGAAATATTTTGGTTTTCTGTTTTGTCCTTATTTTGCACCCATATAACGGGAAAAAAGAAAAAAAAGTTATCTGAAATATTTTGATTTTCTGTTTTTGTCCTTATTTTGCACCAAATAACGGAAAAAATAAAAAAAAAGTTATTTGAAATATTTTGGTTTTCTGTTTTTGTCCTTATTTTGCACCCAACTAACGAGAAAAAAGAAAAAAAAAGTTATTTGAAATATTTTGGTTCTCTGTTTTTATTCTTATTTTGCACCCAAATAACGGGAAAAAAGAAAAAAAAAGTTATATGAAATATTTTGGTTTTCTGTTTTGTCCTTATTTTTGCACCCAAATACCGGGAAAAAAGAAAAAAAAGTTATCTGAAATATTTTGGTTTTCTGTTTTTGTCCTTATTTTGCACCCAAATAACGGGAAAAAAATAAAAAAAAAGTTATCTGAAATATTTTTATAAATAACGGGAAAATATAAATGACGGGAAAAAAATAAAAAAAAGTTATTTGAAATATTTTGGTTTTCTGTTATTGTCCTAATTTTGCACCCAAATAACGAGAAAAAAGAAAAAAAAAGTTATTTGAAATATATTGGTTTTCTGTTTTTGTCCTTATTTTGCACCCAAATAACGGGAAAAAAGAAAAAAAAAAGTTATTTGAAATATTTTGGTTTTCTGTTTTTGTCCTTATTTTGCACCCAAATACGGGAAAAAATAAAAAAAAAAGTTATCTGAAATATTTTGGTTTTCTGTTTTTGTCCTTATTTTGCACCCAAATAACGGGAAAAAATAAAAAAAAAGTTATCTGAAATATTTTGGTTTTCTGTTTTTGTCCTTATTTTGCACCCAAATAACGGGAAAAAATAAAAAAAAGTTATTTGAAATAATTTGGTTTTTTGTTTTTGTATTTATTTTGCACCCGAATAACGGGAAAAAATAAAAAAAAGTTATTTGAAATATTTTGGTTTTCAGTTTTTGGTCCTTATTTTGCACCCAAATAACGAAAAAAGAAAAAAAAAGTTGTCAGAAATATTTTGGTTTTCTGTTTTTGTCCTTATTTTGCACCCAAATGACAGGAAAAAAGAAAAAAAAGTTATTTGAAATATTTTGGTTTTCTGTTTTTGTCCTTATTTCGCACCCAAATAACGGGAAAAAATAAAAAAAAAGTTATTTGATATATTTTGGTTTTCTGTTTTTGTCCTTATTTTGCAATTAAATAACGGGAAAAAATAAAAGAAAAGTTATTTGAAATATTTTGGTTTTCTGTTTTTGTCCTTATTTTGCACCCAAATAACGAGAAAAAAGAAAAAAAAAGTTATTTGAAATATTTTGTTTTTCTGTTTTTGTCCTTATTTTGCACCCAAATAACGTGAAAAAATAAAAAAAAATTATTTGAAATATTTTAGTTTTCTTTTTGTGTCCTTATTTTGCACCCAAATAACGGGAAAAAATAAAAAAAAAGTTATTTGAAATATTTTGGTTTTCTGTTTTTGTCCTTATTTTGCACCCAAATAACGGGAAAAATAAAAAAAAAAGTTATCTGAAATATTTTGGTTTTCTGTTTTTGTCCTTATTTTGCACCCAAATAACGGGAAAAAAGAAAAAAAAAGTTATCTGAAATATTTTGGTTTTCTGTTTTTGTCCTTATTCTGCACCCAAATAACGGGAAAAAAGAAAACAAAAGTTATTTGAAATATTTTGGTTTTCTGTTTTTGTCCTTATTTTGCACCCAAATAACGCGAAAAAATAAAAAAAAAGTTATCTGAAATATTTGGTTTTCTGTTTTTGTCCTTATTTTGCACCCAAATAACGGGAAAAAAGAAAAAAAAGCTATCTGAAATATTTTGGTTTTCTGTTTTTGTCCTTATTTTACACCCAAATAACGGGAAAAAATAAAAAAAAAAGTTATCTGAAATATTTTTATAAATAACGGGAAAAAATAAAAAAAAGTTATTTGAAATATTTTGGTTTTCTGTTTTTGTCCTTATTTTGCACCCAAATAACGGGAAAAAAGAAAAATAAAGTTATCTGAAATATTTGGTTTTCTGTTTTTGTCCTTATTTTGCACCCAAATAACTTGAAAAAAAAAAAGTTATCTGAAATATTTTGGTTTTCTGTTTTTGTCCTTATTTTACACCCAAATAACGGGAAAAAATAAAAAAAAAGTTATTTGAAATATTTTGGTTTTCTGTTTTTGTCCTTATTTTGCACCCAAATAACGGGGAAAAAGAAATAAAGTTATCTGAAATATTTCGTTTTCTGTTTTTGTCCTCAGTTTGCACCCAAATAACGGGAAAAAATAAAAAAAAGTTATCTGAAATATTTTAGTTTTCAGTTTTTGTCCTTATTTTGCACCCAAATAACGGGAAAAAATAAAAAAAAAGTTATTTGAAATATTTTGGTTTTCTGTTTTTGTTCTTATTTTGCACCCAAATAACGGGAAAAAATAAAAAAAAAAGTTATTTGAAATATTTTGGTTTTCTGTATTTGTCCTTATTTTGCACCCAAATAACGGGAAAAATAAAAAAAAGTTTTTTGAAATATTTTGGTATTCTTTTTTTGTCCTTATTGTGCACCCAAATAAAGGGAAAAAATAAAAAAAAAGTTATTTGAAATATTTTGGTTTTCTGTATTTGTCCTTATTTTGCACCCAAATAACGGGAAAAAATAAAAAAAAAGTTATTTGAAATATTTTGGTTTTCTGTTTTTGTTCTTATTTTACACCCAAATAACGGGAAAAAATAAAAAAAAAGTTATCTGAAATATTTTTATAAATAACGGGAAAAAATAAAAAAAAAGTTATTTGAAATATTTTGGTTTTCTGTTTTTGTCCTTATTTTGCACTCAAATAACGGGAAAAAAGAAAAATAAAGTTATCTGAAATATTTTGGTTTTCTGTTTTTGTCCTTATTTTGCACCCAAATAACTTGAAAAAAAAAAAGTTATCTGAAATATTTTGGTTTTCTGTTTTTGTCCTTATTTTGCACCCAAATAACGGAAAAAATAAAAAAAAGTTATTTGAAATATTTTGGTTTTCTGTTTTTGTTCTTATTTTGCACCCAAATAACGGGAAAAAATAAAAAAAAAAGTTATTTGAAATATTTTGGTTTTCTGTTTTGGTCCTTATTTTGCACCCAAATAAAGGGAAAAATAAAAAAAAAGTAATTTGAAATATTTTGGTTTCTGTTTTTTGTCCTTATTTTGCCACACAAATAACGGGAAAAAATAAAAAAAAAGTTATTTGAAATATGCTGGTTTACTGTTTTTGTCCCTATTTTGCACCCAAATAACGGAAAAAAAGAAAAAAAAGTTATTTGAGATATTTTGGTTTTCTGTTTTTGTCCTTATTTTGCACCAAAATTACGGGAAAAAACAAAAAAAAAGTTATTTGAAATATTTTGGTTTTCTGTTTTTGTTTTCATTTGCACCCAAATAACGGGAAAAAAGAAAAAAAAGTTATTTGAAATATTTTGGTTTTCTGTTTCTGTCCTTATTTTGCACCCAAATAACGGGAAAAAAGAAAAAAAAAGTTATTTGAAATATTTTGGTTTTCTGTTTTTGTCCTTATTTTGCACCCAAATACGGGAAAAAATAAAAAAAAAGTTATCTGAAATATTTTGGTTTTCTGTTTTTGTCCTTATTTTGCACCCAAATAACGGGAAAAAAGAAAAAAAAAGTTATTTGAAATATTTTGGTTTTCTGTTTTTGTCCT
>OZ010649.1:27517550-27598043 GCA_963932195.1 Empis livida | reverse complement strand
CTTATTTTGCATCCAAATAACGGGACACCTTATTTTGCATCCAAATAACGGGACAAAATAAAAAAAAAGTTATTTGAAATATTTTGGTTTTCTGTTTTTGTCCTTATTTTGCACCCAAATAACGGGAAAAAAGAAAAAAAAAGTTATTTGAAATATTTTGGGTTTTCAGTTTTTGTCCTTATTTTGCACCCAAATAACGGGAAAAAATAAAAAAAAAGTTATTTGAAATATTTTAGTTTTCTGTTTTTGTCCTTATTTTGCACCCAAATAACGGGAAAAAATAAAAAAAAACTTATTTGAAATATTTTAGTTTTCTGTTTTTGTCCTTATTTTGCACCCAAATAACGGGAAAAAAGTAAAGTTATTTGAAATATTTTGGTTTTCTGTTTTTGTTATTATTTTGCACCCAAATAACGGGAAAAATAAAAAAAGTTATCTGAAATATTTAGGTTTTCTGTATTTGTCCTTATTTTGCACCCAAATAACGGGAAAAAAGAAAAAAAAAGTTATTTGAAATATTTTGGTTTTCTGGTTTTGTCCTTATTTTGCACCCAAATAACGGGAAAAAATAAAAAAAAAGTTATTTGAAATATTTTAGTTTTCTGTTTTTGTCCTTATTATGCACCCAAATAACGGGAAAAAATAAAAAAAAAGTTATTTGAAATATTTTGGTTTTCTATTTTTGTCCTTATTTTGCACCCAAATAAGGGCAAAAAAGAAAAAAAAAGTTATCTGAAATATATTGGTTTTCCGTTTTGTCCTTATTTTGCACCCAAATAACGGGAAAAAAAGAAAAAAAAAGTTATCTGAAATATTTTGGTTTTCCGTTTTTGTCTTTATTTTGCACCCAAATAACGGGAAAAATTAAAAAAAAGTTATCTGAAATATTTTGGTTTCTGTTTCTATCCTTATTTTGCACCCAAATAACGGGAAAAAATAAAAAAAAAGTTATTTGAAATATTTTGGTTTTCTGTTTTTGTCCTTATTTTGCACCCAAATAACGGGAAAAAATAAAAAAAAAGTTACCTGAAATATTTTGGTTTTCTGTATTTGTCCTTATTTTGCACCCAAATAACGGGAAAAAAGAAAAAAAAAGTTATTTGAAATATTTTGGTTTTCTGGTTTTGTCCTTATTTTGCACCCAAATAACGGAAAAAAAAAAAGTTATTTGAAATATTTTGGTTTCCTGTTTTCGTCCTTATTTTGCACCCAAATAACTGAAAAAAAGAAAAAAAAAGTTATTTCAAATATTTTGGTTTTCTGTTTTTGTCCTTATTTTGCACCCAAATAACGGGAATAAATAAAAAAAAAGTTATTTGGAATATTTTGGTTTTCTGTTTTTGTCCTTATTTTGCACCCAAATAACGGGAAAAAATAAAAAAAAAAGTTATCTGAAATATTTTGGTTTTCTGTTTTTATCCATATTTTGCACCCAAATAACGGGAGAAGAAAAAAAGTCATCTGAAATATTTTGGTTTTCTGTTTTTGTCCTTATTTTGCACCAAAATAACGGGAAAAAAGAAAAAAAAAGTTATCTGAAATATTTTGGTTTTCTGTTTTTGTCCTTATTTTGCACCCAAATAACGGGAAAAAATAAAAAGAAGTTATCTGAAATATTTTGGTTTTCTGTTTTTGTCTTTATTTTGCACCCAAATAACGGGAAAAAATAAAAAAAAAGTTATTTGAAATATTTTGGTTTTCTATTTTTGTCCTTATTTTGCACCCAAATAACGGGAAAAAAATAAAAAAAAGTTATCTGAAATATTTTGGTTTTCTGTTTTTGTCCTTATTTTGCACCCAAATAACGGGAAAAAAGAAAAACACAGTTATTTGAAATATTTTGGTTTTCTGTTTTTGTCCTTATTTTGCACCCAAATAACGGGAAAAAATAAAAAAAAGTTATTTGAAATATTTTGGTTTTCTGTTTTTGTCCTTATTTTGCACCCAAATAACGGGAAAAAGTAAAAAAAAAGTTATCTGAAATATTTTGGTTTTCTGTTTTTGTCCTTATTTTGCACCCATATAACGGGAAAAAAGATAAAAACATTTATTTGAAATATTTTGGTTTTCTTTTTTTGTCCTTATTTGGCACCCAAATAACGGGAAAAAATAAAAAAAAGTTATTTTAAATATTAAGGTTTTCTGTTTTAGTCCTTATTTTGCATCCAAATAACGGGAAAAAATAAAAAAAAAGTTACCTGAAATATTTTGGTTTTCTGTATTTGTCCTTATTTTGCACCCAAATAACGGGAAAAAAGAAAAAAAAAGTTATTTGAAATATTTTGGTTTTCTGTTTTCGTCCTTATTTTGCACCCAAATAACTGAAAAAAAGAAAAAAAAAGTTATTTCAAATATTTTGGTTTTCTGCTTTTGTCCTTATTTTGCACCCAAATAACGGGAATAAATAAAAAAAAAGTTATTTGGAATATTTTGGTTTTCTGTTTTTGTCCTTATTTTGCACCCAAATAACGGGAAAAAATAAAAAAAAAAGTTATCTGAAATATTTTGGTTTTCTGTTTTTATCCATATTTTGCACCCAAATAACGGGAGAAAAAAAAAGTCATCTGAAATATTTTGGTTTTCTGTTTTTGTCCTTATTTTGACCCCAAATAACGGGAAAAAATAAAAACAAAGTTATTCGAAATATTTTGGTTTTCTGTTTTTGTCCTTATTTTGCACCCAAATAACGGGAAAAAATAAAAAAAAAGTTATTTGAAATATTTTGGTTTTCTGTTTTTGTCCTTATTTTGTACCCAAATAACGGGAAAAAATAAAAAAAAAGTTATCTGAAATATTTTGGTTTTCTGTTTTTGTCCTTATTTTGCACCCAAATAACGGGAAAAAAGAAAAAAAAACTGATTTAAAATATTTTGGTTTTCTGTTTGTGTCCTTATTTTGCACCCAAATAACGGGAAAAAAGAAAAAAAAAGTTATTTGAAATATTTTGGTTTTCTGTTTTTGTCCTTATTTTGCACCCAAATAACGGGAAAAAAGAAAAAAAAAGTTATTTGAAATATTTTGGTTTTCAGTTTTTGTCCTTATTTTGCACCCAAATAACGGGAAAAAATAAAAAAAAAGTTATTTGAAATATTTTAGTTTTCTGTTTTTGTCCTTATTTTGCACCCAAATAACGGGAAAAAAGTAAAGTTATTTGAAATATTTTGGTTTTCTGTTTTTGTTCTTATTTTGCACCCAAATAACGGGAAAAATAAAAAAAGAGTTATCTGAAATATTTTGGTTTTATGTTTTTGTCCTTATTTTGCACCCAAATAACGGGAAAAAAGATAAAAAAACTGATTTAAAATATTTTGGTTTTCTGTTTTTGTCCTTATTTTGTACCCAAATAACGGGAAAAAATAAAAAAAAAGTTATTTGAAATATTTTGGTTTTCTGTTTTTGTCCTTATTTTGCACCCAAATAACGGTAAACAAGAAAAAAAAAGTTATTTGAAATATTTTGGTTTTCAGTTTTTGTCCTTATTTTGCACCCAAATAACGGGAAAAAATAAAAAAAAAGTTATTTGAAATATTTTAGTTTTCTGTTTTTGTCCTTATTTTGCACCCAAATAACGGGAAAAAAGTAAAGTTATTCGAAATATTTTGGTTTTCTGTTTTTGTCCTTATTTTGCACCCAAATAACGGGAAAAAATAAAAAAAAAGTTATTTGAAATATTTTGGTTTTCTGTTTTTGTCCTTATTTTGCACCCAAATAACGGGAAAAAAGAAAAAAAAACTGATTTAAAATATTTTGGTTTTCAGTTTTTGTCCTTATTTTGCACCCAAATAACGGGAAAAAATAAAAAAAAAGTTATTTGAAATATTTTAGTTTTCTGTTTTTGTCCTTATTTTGCACCCAAATAACGGGAAAAAAGTAAAGTTATTCGAAATATTTTGGTTTTCTGTTTTTGTCCTTATTTTGCACCCAAATAACGGGAAAAATAAAAAAAAAGTTATTTGAAATATTTTGGTTTTCTGTTTTTGTTCTTATTTTGCACCCAAATAACGGGAAAAATAAAAAAAGAGTTATCTGAAATATTTTGGTTTTATGTTTTTGTCCTTATTTTGCACCCAAATAACGGGAAAAAAGATAAAAAAACTGATTTAAAATATTTTGGTTTTCTGTTTTTGTCCTTATTTTGTACCCAAATAACGGGAAAAAATAAAAAAAAAGTTATTTGAAATATTTTGGTTTTCAGTTTTTGTCCTTATTTTGCACCCAAATAACGGGAAAAAATAAAAAAAAAGTTATTTGAAATATTTTAGTTTTCTGTTTTTGTCCTTATTTTGCACCCAAATAACGGGAAAAAAGTAAAGTTATTCGAAATATTTTGGTTTTCTGTTTTTGTCCTTATTTTGCACCCAAATAACGGGAAAAAATAAAAAAAAAGTTATTTGAAATATTTTGGTTTTCTGTTTTTGTCCTTATTTTGCACCCAAATAACGGGAAAAAAGAAAAAAAAAACTGATTTAAAATATTTTGGTTTTCTGTTTTTGTCCTTATTTTGCACCCAAATAACGGGAAAAAATAAAAAAAAAGTTATTTGAAATATTTTGGTTTTCTGTTTTTGTCCTTATTTTGCACCCAAATAACGGGAAAAATAAAAAAAGAGTTATCTGAAATATTTTGGTTTTATGTTTTTGTCCTTATTTTGCACCCAAATAACGGGAAAAAAGATAAAAAAACTGATTTAAAATATTTTGGTTTTCTGTTTTTGTCCTTATTTTGCACCCAAATAACGGGAAAAAATAAAAAAAAAGTTATTTGAAATATTTTGGTTTTCTGTTTTTGTTATTATTTTGCACCCAAATAACGGGAAAAATAAAAAAAGAGTTATCTGAAATATTTTGGTTTTATGTTTTTGTCCTTATTTTGCACCCAAATAACGGGAAAAAAGATAAAAAAACTGATTTAAAATATTTTGGTTTTCTGTTTTTGTCCTTATTTTGTACCCAAATAACGGGAAAAAATAAAAAAAGAGTTATCTGAAATATTTTGGTTTTATGTTTTTGTCCTTATTTTGCACCCAAATAACGGGAAAAAAGATAAAAAAACTGATTTAAAATATTTTGGTTTTCTGTTTTTGTCCTTATTTTGCACCCAAATAACGTGAAAAATAAAAAAAGAGTTATCTGAAATATTTTGGTTTTATGTTTTTGTCCTTATTTTGCACCCAAATAACGGGAAAAAAGATAAAAAAACTGATTTAAAATATTTTGGTTTTCTGTTTTTGTCCTTATTTTGTACCCAAATAACGGGAAAAAATAAAAAAAAAGTTATTTGAAATATTTTAGTTTTCTGTTTTTGTCCTTATTTTGCACCCAAATAACGGGAAAAAAGTAAAGTTATTCGAAATATTTTGGTTTTCTGTTTTTGTCCTTATTTTGCACCCAAATAACGGGAAAAAATAAAAAAAAAGTTATTTGAAATATTTTGGTTTTCTGTTTTTGTCCTTATTTTGCACCCAAATAACGGGAAAAAAGAAAAAAAAACTGATTTAAAATATTTTGGTTTTCTGTTTTTGTCCTTATTTTGCACCCAAATAACGGGAAAAAATAAAAAAAAAGTTATTTGAAATATTTTGGTTTTCTGTTTTTGTCCTTATTTTGCACCCAAATAACGGGAAAAAAGAAAAAAAAAGTTGTTTGAAATATTTTAGTTTTCTGTTTTTGTCCTTATTTTGCACCCAAATAACGGGAAAAAAGTAAAGTTATTTGAAATATTTTGGTTTTCTGTTTTTGTTATTATTTTGCACCCAAATAACGGGAAAAATAAAAAAAAAGTTATTTGAAATATTTTAGTTTTCTGTTTTTGTCCTTATTTTGCACCCAAATAACGGGAAAAAAGATAAAAAAACTGATTTAAAATATTTTGGTTTTCTGTTTTTGTCCTTATTTTGCACCCAAATAACGGGAAAAAATAAAAAAAAAGTTATTTGAAATATTTTGGTTTTCTGTTTTTGTCCTTATTTTGCACCCAAATAACGGGAAAAAAGAAAAAAAAACTGATTTAAAATATTTTGGTTTTCTGTTTTTGTCCTTATTTTGCACCCAAATAACGGGAAAAAATAAAAAAAAAGTTATTTGAAATATTTTGGTTTTCTGTTTTTGTCCTTATTTTCCACCCAAATAACGGGAAGAAAGAAAAAAAAACTGATTTATAATATTTTGGTTTTCTGTTTTTGTCCTTATTTTGCACCCAAATAACGGGAAAAATAAAAAAAAAGTTATCTGAAATATTTTGGTTTTATGTTTTTGTCCTTATTTTGCACCCAAATAACGGGAAAAAAGATAAAAAAACTGATTTAAAATATTTTGGTTTTCTGTTTTTGGCCTTATTTTGCACCCAAATAACGGGAAAAAATAAAAAAAAAGTTATTTGAAATATTTTGGTTTTCTGTTTTTGTCCTTATTTTGTACCCAAATAACGGGAAAAAATAAAAAAAAAGTTATCTGAAATATTTTGGTTTTCTGTTTTTGTCCTTATTTTGCACCCAAATAACGGGAAAAAAGAAAAAAAAACTGATTTAAAATATTTTGGTTTTCTGTTTGTGTCCTTATTTTGCACCCAAATAACGGGAAAAAATAAAAAAAAAGTTATTTGAAATATTTTGGTTTTCTGTTTTTGTCCTTATTTTGCACCCAAATAACGGGAAAAAAGGAAAAAAAAGTTATTTGAAATATTTTGGTTTTCAGTTTTTGTCCTTATTTTGCACCCAAATAACGGAAAAAAATAAAAAAAAAGTTATTTGAAATATTTTAGTTTTCTGTTTTTGTCCTTATTTTGCACCCAAATAACGGGAAAAAAGTAAAGTTATTTGAAATATTTTGGTTTTCTGTTTTTGTTCTTATTTTGCACCCAAATAACGGGAAAAATAAAAAAAGAGTTATCTGAAATATTTTGGTTTTATGTTTTTGTCCTTATTTTGCACCCAAATAACGGGAAAAAAGATAAAAAACCTGATTTAAAATATTTTGGTTTTCTGTTTTTGTCCTTATTTTGTACCCAAATAACGGGAAAAAATAAAAAAAAAGTTATTTGAAATATTTTGGTTTTCTGTTTTTGTCCTTATTTTGCACCCAAATAACGGTAAACAAGAAAAAAAAAGTTATTTGAAATATTTTGGTTTTCAGTTTTTGTCCTTATTTTGCACCCAAATAACGGGAAAAAATAAAAAAAAAGTTATTTGAAATATTTTAGTTTTCTGTTTTTGTCCTTATTTTGCACCCAAATAACGGGAAAAAAGTAAAGTTATTCGAAATATTTTGGTTTTCTGTTTTTGTCCTTATTTTGCACCCAAATAACGGTAAACAAGAAAAAAAAAGTTATTTGAAATATTTTGGTTTTCAGTTTTTGTCCTTATTTTGCACCCAAATAACGGGAAAAAATAAAAAAAAAGTTATTTGAAATATTTTGGTTTTCTGTTTTTGTCCTTATTTTGCACCCAAATAACGGGAAAAAATAAAAAAAAAGTTATCTGAAATATTTTGGTTTTCTGTTTTTGTCCTTATTTTGCACCCAAATAACGGGAAAAAAGAAAAAAAAAACTGATTTAAAATATTTTGGTTTTCTGTTTTTGTCCTTATTTTGCACTCAAATAACGGGAAAAAAGAAAAACAAACTGATTTAAAATATTTTGGTTTTCTGTTTTTGTCCTTATTTTGCACCCAAATAACGGGAAAAAATAAAAAAAAAGTTATTTGAAATATTTTGGTTTTCTGTTTTTGTCCTTATTTTGCACCCAAATAACGGGAAAAAAGAAAAAAAAAGTTGTTTGAAATATTTTAGTTTTCTGTTTTTGTCCTTATTTTGCACCCAAATAATGGGAAAAATAAAAAAAAAGTTATCTGAAATATTTAGGTTTTCTGTTTTTGGCCTTATTTTGCACCCAAATAACGGGAAAAAAGAAAAAAAAACTGATTTAAAATATTTTGGTTTTCTGTTTTTGTCCTTATTTTGCACCCAAATAACGGGACAAAATAAAAAAAAAGTTATTTGAAATATTTTGGTTTTCTGTTTTTGTCCTTATTTTGCACCCAAATAACGGGAAAAAAGAAAAAAAAAGTTATTTGAAATATTTTGGTTTTCAGTTTTTGTCCTTATTTTGCACCCAAATAACGGGAAAACATAAAAAAAAAGTTATTTGAAATATTTTAGTTTTCTGTTTTTGTCCTTATTTTGCACCCAAATAACGGGAAAAAATAAAAAAAAAGTTATTTGAAATATTTTGGTTTTCTATTTTTGTCCTTATTTTGCACCCAAATAAGGGCAAAAAAGAAAAAAAAAGTTATCTGAAATATATTGGTTTTCCGTTTTGTCCTTATTTTGCACCCAAATAACGGGAAAAAAAGAAAAAAAAAGTTATCTGAAATATTTTGGTTTTCTGTTTTTGTCTTTATTTTGCACCCAAATAACGGCAAAAATAAAAAAAAAGTTATCTGAAATATTTTGGTTTCTGTTTTTACCTTATTTTGCACCCAAATAAC
This sequence comes from Empis livida, assembly GCA_963932195.1. Taxonomy (NCBI): domain Eukaryota; kingdom Metazoa; phylum Arthropoda; class Insecta; order Diptera; family Empididae; genus Empis; species Empis livida. Next base: position 27,589,560 of record OZ010649.1, on the reverse strand, counting down.
GGGAAAAAATAAAAAAAAAGTTATTTGAAATATTTTGGTTTTCTGTTTTTGTCCTTATTTTGCACCCAAATAACGGGAAAAAATAAAAAAAAAGTTACCTGAAATATTTTGGTTTTCTGTATTTGTCCTTATTTTGCACCCAAATAACGGGAAAAAAGAAAAAAAAAGTTATTTGAAATATTTTGGTTTTCTGGTTTTGTCCTTATTTTGCACCCAAATAACCGGAAATAAAAAAAGTTATTTGAAATATTTTGGTTTTCTGTTTTCGTCCTTATTTTGCACCCAAATAACTGAAAAAAAGAAAAAAAAAGTTATTTCAAATATTTTGGTTTTCTGTTTTTGTCCTTATTTTGCACCCAAATAACGGGAATAAATAAAAAACAAGTTATTTGGAATATTTTGGTTTTCTGTTTTTGTCCTTATTTTGCACCCAAATAACGGGAAAAAATAAAAAAAAAAGTTATCTGAAATATTTTGGTTTTCTGTTTTTATCCATATTTTGCACCCAAATAACGGGAGAAAAAAAAAGTCATCTGAAATATTTTGGTTTTCTGTTTTTGTCCATATTTTGCACCCAAATAACGGGAAAAAATAAAAAAAAAGTTATTTGAAATATTTTGATTTTCTGTTTTTGTCCTTATTTTGCACCCAAATAACGGGAGAAAATAAAATAAAAAGTTATCTGAAATATTTTGGATTTCTGTTTTTTGTCCTTATTTTGCACCAAAATAACGGGAAAAAAGAAAAAAAAAGTTATCTGAAATATTTTGGTTTTCTGTTTTTGTCCTTATTTTGCACCCAAATAACGGGAAAAAATAAAAAGAAGTTATCTGAAATATTTTGGTTTTCTGTTTTTGTCTTTATTTTGCACCCAAATAACGGGAAAAAATAAAAAAAAAGTTATTTGAAATATTTTGGTTTTCTATTTTTGTCCTTATTTTGCACCCAAATAACGGGAAAAAAATAAAAAAAAAGTTATCTGAAATATTTTGGTTTTCTGTTTTTGTCCTTATTTTGCACCCAAATAACGGGAAAAAAGAAAAACACAGTTATTTGAAATATTTTGGTTTTCTGTTTTTGTCCTTATTTTGCACCCAAATAACGGGAAAAAATAAAAAAAAGTTATTTAAAATATTTTGGTTTTCTGTTTTTGTCCTTATTTTGCACCCAAATAACGGGAAAAAGTAAAAAAAAAGTTATCTGAAATATTTTGGTTTTCTGTTTTTGTCCTTATTTTGCACCCATATAACAGGAAAAAAGATAAAAACATTTATTTGAAATATTTTGGTTTTCTTTTTTTGTCCTTATTTGGCACCCAAATAACGGGAAAAAATAAAAAAAAGTTATTTTAAATATTAAGGTTTTCTGTTTTAGTCCTTATTTTGCACCCAAATAACGGGAAAAAAGAAAAAAAAACTGATTTAAAATATTTTGGTTTTCTGTTTTTGTCCTTATTTTGCATCCAAATAACGGGACAAAATAAAAAAAAAGTTATTTGAAATATTTTGGTTTTCTGTTTTTGTCCTTATTTTGCACCCAAATAACGGGAAAAAAGAAAAAAAAAGTTATTTGAAATATTTTGGTTTTCAGTTTTTGTCCTTATTTTGTACCCAAATAACGGGAAAAAATAAAAAAAAAGTTATTTGAAATATTTTAGTTTTCTTTTTTTGTCCTTATTTTGCACCCAAATAACGGGAAAAAATAAAAAAAAACTTATTTGAAATATTTTAGTTTTCTGTTTTTGTCCTTATTTTGCACCCAAATAACGGGAAAAAAGTAAAGTTATTTGAAATATTTTGGTTTTCTGTTTTTGTTATTATTTTGCACCCAAATAACGGGAAAAATAAAAAAAAGTTATCTGAAATATTTAGGTTTTCTGTTTTTGTCCTTATTTTGCACCCAAATAACGGGAAAAAAGAAAAAAAAACTGATTTAAAATATTTTGGTTTTCTGTTTTTGTCCTTATTTTGCACCCAAATAACGGGACAAAATAAAAAAAAAGGTATCTGAAATATTTTGGTTTTCTGTTTTTGTCCTTATTTTGCACCCATATAACAGGAAAAAAGATAAAAACATTTATTTGAAATATTTTGGTTTTCTTTTTTTGTCCTTATTTGGCACCCAAATAACGGGAAAAAATAAAAAAAAGTTATTTTAAATATTAAGGTTTTCTGTTTTAGTCCTTATTTTGCACCCAAATAACGGGAAAAAAGAAAAAAAAACTGATTTAAAATATTTTGGTTTTCTGTTTTTGTCCTTATTTTGCATCCAAATAACGGGACAAAATAACAAAAAAGTTATTTGAAATATTTTGGTTTTCTGTTTTTGTCCTTATTTTACACCCAAATAACGGGAAAAAAGAAAAAAAAAGTTATTTGAAATATTTTGGTTTTCAGTTTTTGTCCTTATTTTGCACCCAAATAACGGGAAAAAATAAAAAAAAAGTTATTTGAAATATTTTAGTTTTCTGTTTTTGTCCTTATTTTGCACCCAAATAACGGGAAAAAATAAAAAAAAAGTTATTTGAAATATTTTGGTTTTCTATTTTTGTCCTTATTTTGCACCCAAATAAGGGCAAAAAAGAAAAAAAAAGTTATCTGAAATATATTGGTTTTCCGTTTTGTCCTTATTTTGCACCCAAATAACGGGAAAAAAAGAAAAAAAAAGTTATCTGAAATATTTTGGTTTTCTGTTTTTGTCATTATTTTGCACCCAAATAACGGGAAAAATTAAAAAAAAGTTATCTGAAATATTTTGGTTTCTGTTTCTATCCTTATTTTGCACCCAAATAACGGGAAAAAATAAAAAAAAAGTTATTTGAAATATTTTGGTTTTCTGTTTTTGTCCTTATTTTGCACCCAAATAACGGGAAAAAATAAAAAAAAAGTTACCTGAAATATTTTGGTTTTCTGTATTTGTCCTTATTTTGCACCCAAATAACGGGAAAAAAGAAAAAAAAAGTTATTTGAAATATTTTGGTTTTCTGGTTTTGTCCTTATTTTGCACCCAAATAACGGGAAATAAAAAAAGTTATTTGAAATATTTTGGTTTTCTGTTTTCGTCCTTATTTTGCACCCAAATAACTGAAAAAAAGAAAAAAAAAGTTATTTCAAATATTTTGGTTTTCTGTTTTTGTAATTATTTTGCACCCAAATAACGGGAATAAATAAAAAAAAAGTTATTTGGAATATTTTGGTTTTCTGTTTTTGTCCTTATTTTGCACCCAAATAACGGGATAAAATAAAAAAAAAAGTTATCTGAAATATTTTGGTTTTCTGTTTTTATCCATATTTTGCACCCAAATAACGGGAGAAGAAAAAAAGTCATCTGAAATATTTTGGTTTTCTGTTTTTGTCCTTATTTTGCACCAAAATAACGGGAAAAAAGAAAAAAAAAGTTATCTGAAATATTTTGGTTTTCTGTTTTTGTCCTTATTTTGCACCCAAATAACGGGAAAAAATAAAAAGAAGTTATCTGAAATATTTTGGTTTTCTGTTTTTGTCTTTATTTTGCACCCAAATAACGGGAAAAAATAAAAAAAGAGTTATTTGAAATATTTTGGTTTTCTATTTTTGTCCTTATTTTGAACCCAAATAACGGGAAAAAAATAAAAAAAAGTTATCTGAAATATTTTGGTTTTCTGTTTTGTCCTTATTTTGCACCCAAATAACGGGAAAAAAGAAAAACACAGTTATTTGAAATATTTTGGTTTTCTGTTTTTGTCCTTATTTTGCACCCAAATAACGGGAAAAAATAAAAAAAAGTTATTTGAAATATTTTGGTTTTCTGTTTTTGTCCTTATTTTGCACCCAAATAACGGGAAAAAGTAAAAAAAAAGTTATCTGAAATATTTTGGTTTTCTGTTTTTGTCCTTATTTTGCACCCATATAACGGGAAAAAAGATAAAAACATTTATTTGAAATATTTTGGTTTTCTTTTTTTGTCCTTATTTGGCACCCAAATAACGGGAAAAAATAAAAAAAAGTTATTTTAAATATTAAGGTTTTCTGTTTTAGTCCTTATTTTGCACCCAAATAACGGGAAAAAATAAAAAAAAAGTTACCTGAAATATTTTGGTTTTCTGTATTTGTCCTTATTTTGCACCCAAATAACGGGAAAAAAGAAAAAAAAAGTTATTTGAAATATTTTGGTTTTCTGGTTTTGTCCTTATTTTGCACCCAAATAACGGGAAAAAAGAAAAACACAGTTATTTGAAATATTTTGGTTTTCTGTTTTTGTCCTTATTTTGCACCCAAATAACGGGAAAAAATAAAAAAAAGTTATTTTAAATATTAAGGTTTTCTGTTTTAGTCCTTATTTTGCACCCAAATAACGGGAAAAAATAAAAAAAAAGTTATTTCAAATATTTTGGTTTTCTGCTTTTGTCCTTATTTTGCACCCAAATAACGGGAATAAATAAAAAAAAAGTTATTTGGAATATTTTGGTTTTCTGTTTTTGTCCTTATTTTGCACACAAATAACGGGAAAAAATAAAAAAAAAAGTTATCTGAAATATTTTGGTTTTCTGTTTTTATCCATATTTTGCACCCAAATAACGGGAGAAAAAAAAAAGTCATCTGAAATATTTTGGTTTTCTGTTTTTGTCCTTATTTTGCACCCAAATAACGGGAAAAAATAAAAAAAAAGTTATTTGAAATATTTTGATTTTCTGTTTTTGTCCTTATTTTGCACACAAATAACGGGAAAAAATAAAAAAAAAAGTTATCTGAAATATTTTGGTTTTTTGTTTTTATCCATATTTTGCACCCAAATAACGGGAGAAAAAAAAAAGTCATCTGAAATATTTTGGTTTTCTGTTTTTGTCCTTATTTTGCACCCAAATAACGGGAAAAAATAAAAAAAAAGTTATTTGAAATATTTTGATTTTCTGTTTTTGTCCTTATTTTGCACCCAAATAACGGGAGAAAATAAAATAAAAAGTTATCTGAAATATTTTGGATTTCTGTTTTTTGTCCTTATTTTGCACCAAAATAACGGGAAAAAAGAAAAAAAAAGTTATCTGACATATTTTGGTTTTCTGTTTTTGTCCTTATTTTGCACACAAATAACGGGAATAAATAAAAAAAAAGTTATTTGGAATATTTTGGTTTTCTGTTTTTGTCCTTATTTTGCACACAAATAACGGGAAAAAATAAAAAAAAAAGTTATCTGAAATATTTTGGTTTTCTGTTTTTATCCATATTTTGCACCCAAATAACGGGAAAAAATAAAAAAAAAGTTATTTGAAATATTTTGATTTTCTGTTTTTGTCCTTATTTTGCACCCAAATAACGGGAGAAAATAAAATAAAAAGTTATCTGAAATATTTTGGATTTCTGTTTTTTGTCCTTATTTTGCACCAAAATAACGGGAAAAAAGAAAAAAAAAGTTATCTGACATATTTTGGTTTTCTGTTTTTGTCCTTATTTTGCACACAAATAACGGGAATAAATAAAAAAAAAGTTATTTGAAATATTTTGGTTTTCTATTTTTGTCCTTATTTTGCACCCAAATAAGGGCAAAAAAGAAAAAAAAAGTTATCTGAAATATATTGGTTTTCCGTTTTGTCCTTATTTTGCACCCAAATAACGGGAAAAAAAGAAAAAAAAAGTTATCTGAAATATTTTGGTTTTCTGTTTTTGTCTTTATTTTGCACCCAAATAACGGGAAAAATTAAAAAAAAGTTATCTGAAATATTTTGGTTTCTGTTTCTATCCTTATTTTGCACCCAAATAACGGGAAAAAATAAAAAAAAAGTTATTTGAAATATTTTGGTTTTCTGTTTTTGTCCTTATTTTGCACCCAAATAACGGGAAAAAATAAAAAAAAAGTTACCTGAAATATTTTGGTTTTCTGTATTTGTCCTTATTTTGCACCCAAATAGCGGGAAAAAATAAAAAAAAAGTTATTTGAAATATTTTGGTTTTCTGGTTTTGTCCTTATTTTGCACCCAAATAACGGGAAATAAAAAAAGTTATTTGAAATATTTTGGTTTTCTGTTTTCGTCCTTATTTTGCACCCAAATAACTGAAAAAAAGAAAAAAAAAGTTATTTCAAATATTTTGGTTTTCTGTTTTTGTCCTTATTTTGCACCCAAATAACGGGAATAAATAAAAAAAAAGTTACTTGGAATATTTTGGTTTTCTGTTTTTGTCCTTATTTTGCACCCAAATAACGGGATAAAATAAAAAAAAAAGTTATCTGAAATATTTTGGTTTTCTGTTTTTATCCATATTTTGCACCCAAATAACGGGAGAAGAAAAAAAGTCATCTGAAATATTTTGGTTTTCTGTTTTTGTCCTTATTTTGCACCAAAATAACGGGAAAAAAGAAAAAAAAAGTTATCTGAAATATTTTGGTTTTCTGTTTTTGTCCTTATTTTGCACCCAAATAACGGGAAAAAATAAAAAGAAGTTATCTGAAATATTTTGGTTTTCTGTTTTTGTCTTTATTTTGCACCCAAATAACGGGAAAAAATAAAAAAAGAGTTATTTGAAATATTTTGGTTTTCTATTTTTGTCCTTATTTTGAACCCAAATAACGGGAAAAAAATAAAAAAAAGTTATCTGAAATATTTTGGTTTTCTGTTTTTGTCCTTATTTTGCACCCAAATAACGGGAAAAAAGAAAAACACAGTTATTTGAAATATTTTGGTTTTCTGTTTTTGTCCTTATTTTGCACCCAAATAACGGGAAAAAATAAAAAAAAGTTATTTGAAATATTTTGGTTTTCTGTTTTTGTCCTTATTTTGCACCCAAATAACGGGAAAAAGTAAAAAAAAAGTTATCTGAAATATTTTGGTTTTCTGTTTTTGTCCTTATTTTGCACCCATATAACGGGAAAAAAGATAAAAACATTTATTTGAAATATTTTGGTTTTCTTTTTTTGTCCTTATTTGGCACCCAAATAACGGGAAAAAATAAAAAAAAGTTATTTTAAATATTAAGGTTTTCTGTTTTAGTCCTTATTTTGCACCCAAATAACGGGAAAAAATAAAAAAAAAGTTACCTGAAATATTTTGGTTTTCTGTATTTGTCCTTATTTTGCACCCAAATAACGGGAAAAAAGAAAAAAAAAGTTATTTGAAATATTTTGGTTTTCTGGTTTTGTCCTTATTTTGCACCCAAATAACGGGAAAAAAGAAAAACACAGTTATTTGAAATATTTTGGTTTTCTGTTTTTGTCCTTATTTTGCACCCAAATAACGGGAAAAAATAAAAAAAAGTTTTTTAAATATTAAGGTTTTCTGTTTTAGTCCTTATTTTGCACCCAAATAACGGGAAAAAATAAAAAAAAAGTTATTTCAAATATTTTGGTTTTCTGCTTTTGTCCTTATTTTGCACCCAAATAACGGGAATAAATAAAAAAAAAGTTATTTGGAATATTTTGGTTTTCTGTTTTTGTCCTTATTTTGCACACAAATAACGGGAAAAAATAAAAAAAAAAGTTATCTGAAATATTTTGGTTTTCTGTTTTTATCCATATTTTGCACCCAAATAACGGGAGAAAAAAAAAAGTCATCTGAAATATTTTGGTTTTCTGTTTTTGTCCTTATTTTGCACCCAAATAACGGGAAAAAATAAAAAAAAAGTTATTTGAAATATTTTGATTTTCTGTTTTTGTCCTTATTTTGCACACAAATAACGGGAAAAAATAAAAAAAAAAGTTATCTGAAATATTTTGGTTTTTTGTTTTTATCCATATTTTGCACCCAAATAACGGGAGAAAAAAAAAAGTCATCTGAAATATTTTGGTTTTCTGTTTTTGTCCTTATTTTGCACCCAAATAACGGGAAAAAATAAAAAAAAAGTTATTTGAAATATTTTGATTTTCTGTTTTTGTCCTTATTTTGCACCCAAATAACGGGAGAAAATAAAATAAAAAGTTATCTGAAATATTTTGGATTTCTGTTTTTTGTCCTTATTTTGCACCAAAATAACGGGAAAAAAGAAAAAAAAAGTTATCTGACATATTTTGGTTTTCTGTTTTTGTCCTTATTTTGCACACAAATAACGGGAATAAATAAAAAAAAAGTTATTTGGAATATTTTGGTTTTCTGTTTTTGTCCTTATTTTGCACACAAATAACGGGAAAAAATAAAAAAAAAAGTTATCTGAAATATTTTGGTTTTCTGTTTTTATCCATATTTTGCACCCAAATAACGGGAGAAAAAAAAAAGTCATTTGAAATATTTTGGTTTTCTGTTTTTGTCCTTATTTTGCACCCAAATAACGGGAAAAAATAAAAAGAAGTTATCTGAAATATTTTGGTTTTCTGTTTTTGTCTTTATTTTGCACCCAAATAACGGGAAAAAATAAAAAAAAAGTTATTTGAAATATTTTGGTTTTCTATTTTTGTCCTTATTTTGCACCCAAATAACGGGAAAAAAATAAAAAAAAAGTTATCTGAAATATTTTGGTTTTCTGTGTTTGTCCTTATTTTGCACCCAAATAACGGGAAAAAAGAAAAACACAGTTATTTGAAATATTTTGGTTTTCTGTTTTTGTCTTTATTTTGCACCCAAATAACGGGAAAAATTAAAAAAAAGTTATCTGAAATATTTTGGTTTCTCTTTCTATCCTTATTTTGCACCCAAATAACGGGAAAAAATAAAAAAAAAGTTACCTGAAATATTTTGGTTTTCTGTATTTGTCCTCATTTTGCACCCAAATAACGGGAAAAAAGAAAAAAAAAGTTATTTGAAATATTTTGGTTTTCTGGTTTTGTCCTTATTTTGCACCCAAATAACGGGAGAAAAAAAAAAGTCATCTGAAATATTTTGGTTTTCTATTTTTGTCCTTATTTTGCACCCAAATAAGGGCAAAAAAGAAAAAAAAAGTTATCTGAAATATATTGGTTTTCCGTTTTGTCCTTATTTTGCACCCAAATAACGGGAAAAAAAGAAAAAAAAAGTTATCTGAATTATTTTGGTTTTCTGTTTTTGTCTTTATTTTGCACCCAAATAACGAGAAAAATTAAAAAAAAGTTATCTGAAATATTTTGGTTTCTGTTTCTATCCTTATTTTGCACCCAAATAACGGGAAAAAATAAAAAAAAAGTTATTTGAAATATTTTGGTTTTCTGTTTTTGTCCTTATTTTGCACCCAAATAACGGGAAAAAATAAAAAAAAAGTTACCTGAAATATTTTGGTTTTCTGTATTTGTCCTTATTTTGCACCCAAATAACGGGAAAAAAGAAAAAAAAAGTTATTTGAAATATTTTGGTTTTCTGGTTTTGTTCTTATTTTGCACCCAAATAAGGGGAAATAAAAAAAGTTATTTGAAATATTTTGGTTTTCTGTTTTCGTCCTTATTTTGCACCCAAATAACTGAAAAAAAGAAAAAGAAAGTTATTTCAAATATTTTGGTTTTCTGTTTTTGTCCTTATTTTGCACCCAAATAACGGGAATAAATAAAAAAAAAGTTATTTGGAATATTTTGGTTTTCTGTTTTTGTCCTTATTTTGCACCCAAATAACGGGAAAAAATAAAAAAAAAAGTTATCTGAAATATTTTGGTTTTCTGTTTTTATCCATATTTTGCACCCAAATAACGGGAGAAGAAAAAAAGTCATCTGAAATATTTTGGTTTTCTGTTTTTGTCCTTATTTTGCACCAAAATAACGGGAAAAAAGAAAAAAAAAGTTATCTGAAATATTTTGGTTTTCTGTTTTTGTCCTTATTTTGCACCCAAATAACGGGAAAAAATAAAAAGAAGTTATCTGAAATATTTTGGTTTTCTGTTTTTGTCTTTATTTTGCACCCAAATAACGGGAAAAAATAAAAAAAAAGTTATTTGAAATATTTTGGTTTTCAGTTTTTGTCCTTATTTTGCACCCAAATAACGGGAAAAAATAAAAAAAAGTTATTTGAAATATTTTGGTTTTCTGTTTTTGTCCTTATTTTGCACCCAAATAACGGGAAAAAGTAAAAAAAAAGTTATCTGAAATATTTTGGTTTTCTGTTTTTGTCCTTATTTTGCACCCAAATAACGGGAAAAAATAAAAAAAAAGTTATTTGAAATATTTTGGTTTTCTATTTTTGTCCTTATTTTGCACCCAAATAACGGGAAAAAAATAAAAAAAAAGTTATCTGAAATATTTTGGTTTTCTATTTTTGTCCTTATTTTGCACCCAAATAACGGGAAAAAAATAAAAAAAAAGTTATCTGAAATATTTTGGTTTTCTGTGTTTGTCCTTATTTTGCACCCAAATAACGGGAAAAAAGAAAAACACAGTTATTTGAAATATTTTGGTTTTCTGTTTTTGTCTTTATTTTGCACCCAAATAACGGGAAAAATTAAAAAAAAGTTATCTGAAATATTTTGGTTTCTGTTTCTATCCTTATTTTGCACCCAAATAACGGGAAAAAATAAAAAAAAAGTTATCTGACATATTTTGGTTTTCTGTTTTTGTCCTTATTTTGCACCCAAATAACGGGAAAAAATAAAAAGAAGTTATCTGAAATATTTTGGTTTTCTGTTTTTGTCTTTATTTTGCACCCAAATAACGGGAAAAAATAAAAAAAAAGTTATTTGAAATATTTTGGTTTTCTATTTTTGTCCTTATTTTGCACCCAAATAACGGGAAAAAAATAAAAAAAAAGTTATCTGAAATATTTTGGTTTTCTGTGTTTGTCCTTATTTTGCACCCAAATAACGGGAAAAAAGAAAAACACAGTTATTTGAAATATTTTGGTTTTCTGTTTTTGTCTTTATTTTGCACCCAAATAACGGGAAAAATTAAAAAAAAGTTATCTGAAATATTTTGGTTTCTGTTTCTATCCTTATTTTGCACCCAAATAACGGGAAAAAATAAAAAAAAAGTTACCTGAAATATTTTGGTTTTCTGTATTTGTCCTCATTTTGCACCCAAATAACGGGAAAAAAGAAAAAAAAAGTTATTTGAAATATTTTGGTTTTCTGGTTTTGTCCTTATTTTGCACCCAAATAACGGGAGAAAAAAAAAAGTCATCTGAAATATTTTGGTTTTCTATTTTTGTCCTTATTTTGCACCCAAATAAGGGCAAAAAAGAAAAAAAAAGTTATCTGAAATATATTAGTTTTCCGTTTTGTCCTTATTTTGCACCCAAATAACGGGAAAAAAAGAAAAAAAAAGTTATCTGAATTATTTTGGTTTTCTGTTTTTGTCTTTATTTTGCACCCAAATAACGGGAAAAATTAAAAAAAAGTTATCTGAAATATTTTGGTTTCTGTTTCTATCCTTATTTTGCACCCAAATAACGGGAAAAAATAAAAAAAAAGTTATTTGAAATATTTTGGTTTTCTGTTTTTGTCCTTATTTTGCACCCAAATAACGGGAAAAAATAAAAAAAAAGTTACCTGAAATATTTTGGTTTTCTGTATTTGTCCTTATTTTGCACCCAAATAACGGGAAAAAAGAAAAAAAAAGTTATTTGAAATATTTTGGTTTTCTGGTTTTGTCCTTATTTTGCACCCAAATAAGGGGAAATAAAAAAAGTTATTTGAAATATTTTGGTTTTCTGTTTTCGTCCTTATTTTGCACCCAAATAACTGAAAAAAAGAAAAAAAAAGTTATTTCAAATATTTTGGTTTTCTGTTTTTGTCCTTATTTTGCACCCAAATAACGGGAATAAATAAAAAAAAAGTTATTTGGAATATTTTGGTTTTCTGTTTTTGTCCTTATTTTGCACCCAAATAACGGGAAAAAATAAAAAAAAAAGTTATCTGAAATATTTTGGTTTTCTGTTTTTATCCATATTTTGCACCCAAATAACGGGAGAAGAAAAAAAGTCATCTGAAATATTTTGGTTTTCTGTTTTTGTCCTTATTTTGCACCAAAATAACGGGAAAAAAGAAAAAAAAAGTTATCTGAAATATTTTGGTTTTCTGTTTTTGTCCTTATTTTGCACCCAAATAACGGGAAAAAATAAAAAGAAGTTATCTGAAATATTTTGGTTTTCTGTTTTTGTCTTTATTTTGCACCCAAATAACGGGAAAAAATAAAAAAAAAGTTATTTGAAATATTTTGGTTTTCTATTTTTGTACTTATTTTGCACCCAAATAACGGGAAAAAAATAAAAAAAAGTTATTTGAAATATTTTGGTTTTCTGCTTTTGTCCTTATTTTGCACCCAAATAACGGGAATAAATAAAAAAAAAGTTATTTGGAATATTTTGGTTTTCTGTTTTTGTCCTTATTTTGCACACAAATAACGGGAAAAAATAAAAAAAAAAGTTATCTGAAATATTTTGGTTTTCTGTTTTTATCCATATTTTGCACCCAAATAACGGGAGAAAAAAAAAAGTCATCTGAAATATTTTGGTTTTCTGTTTTTGTCCTTATTTTGCACCCAAATAACGGGAAAAAATAAAAAAAAAGTTATTTGAAATATTTTGATTTTCTGTTTTTGTCCTTATTTTGCACACAAATAACGGGAAAAAATAAAAAAAAAAGTTATCTGAAATATTTTGGTTTTTTGTTTTTATCCATATTTTGCACCCAAATAACGGGAGAAAAAAAAAAGTCATCTGAAATATTTTGGTTTTCTGTTTTTGTCCTTATTTTGCACCCAAATAACGGGAAAAAATAAAAAAAAAGTTATTTGAAATATTTTGATTTTCTGTTTTTGTCCTTATTTTGCACCCAAATAACGGGAGAAAATAAAATAAAAAGTTATCTGAAATATTTTGGATTTCTGTTTTTTGTCCTTATTTTGCACCAAAATAACGGGAAAAAAGAAAAAAAAAGTTATCTGACATATTTTGGTTTTCTGTTTTTGTCCTTATTTTGCACACAAATAACGGGAATAAATAAAAAAAAAGTTATTTGGAATATTTTGGTTTTCTGTTTTTGTCCTTATTTTGCACCCAAATAACGGGAAAAAATAAAAAAAAAGTTACCTGAAATATTTTGGTTTTCTGTATTTGTCCTTATTTTGCACCCAAATAACGGGAAAAAAGAAAAAAAAAGTTATTTGAAATATTTTGGTTTTCTGGTTTTGTTCTTATTTTGCACCCAAATAAGGGGAAATAAAAAAAGTTATTTGAAATATTTTGGTTTTCTGTTTTCGTCCTTATTTTGCACCCAAATAACTGAAAAAAAGAAAAAGAAAGTTATTTCAAATATTTTGGTTTTCTATTTTTGTCCTTATTTTGCACCCAAATAACGGGAATAAATAAAAAAAAAGTTATTTGGAATATTTTGGTTTTCTGTTTTTGTCCTTATTTTGCACCCAAATAACGGGAAAAAATAAAAAAAAAAGTTATCTGAAATATTTTGGTTTTCTGTTTTTATCCATATTTTGCACCCAAATAACGGGAGAAGAAAAAAAGTCATCTGAAATATTTTGGTTTTCTGTTTTTGTCCTTATTTTGCACCAAAATAACGGGAAAAAAGAAAAAAAAAGTTATCTGAAATATTTTGGTTTTCTGTTTTTGTCCTTATTTTGCACCCAAATAACGGGAAAAAATAAAAAGAAGTTATCTGAAATATTTTGGTTTTCTGTTTTTGTCTTTATTTTGCACCCAAATAACGGGAAAAAATAAAAAAAAAGTTATTTGAAATATTTTGGTTTTCAGTTTTTGTCCTTATTTTGCACCCAAATAACGGGAAAAAATAAAAAAAAGTTATTGGAAATATTTTGGTTTTCTGTTTTTGTCCTTATTTTGCACCCAAATAACGGGAAAAAGTAAAAAAAAAGTTATCTGAAATATTTTGGTTTTCTGTTTTTGTCCTTATTTTGCACCCAAATAACGGGAAAAAATAAAAAAAAAGTTATTTGAAATATTTTGGTTTTCTATTTTTGTCCTTATTTTGCACCCAAATAACGGGAAAAAAATAAAAAAAAAGTTATCTGAAATATTTTGGTTTTCTATTTTTGTCCTTATTTTGCACCCAAATAACGGGAAAAAAATAAAAAAAAAGTTATCTGAAATATTTTGGTTTTCTGTGTTTGTCCTTATTTTGCACCCAAATAACGGGAAAAAAGAAAAACACAGTTATTTGAAATATTTTGGTTTTCTGTTTTTGTCTTTATTTTGCACCCAAATAACGGGAAAAATTAAAAAAAAGTTATCTGAAATATTTTGGTTTCTGTTTCTATCCTTATTTTGCACCCAAATAACGGGAAAAAATAAAAAAAAAGTTATCTGACATATTTTGGTTTTCTGTTTTTGTCCTTATTTTGCACCCAAATAACGGGAAAAAATAAAAAGAAGTTATCTGAAATATTTTGGTTTTCTGTTTTTGTCTTTATTTTGCACCCAAATAACGGGAAAAAATAAAAAAAAAGTTATTTGAAATATTTTGGTTTTCTATTTTTGTCCTTATTTTGCACCCAAATAACGGGAAAAAAATAAAAAAAAAGTTATCTGAAATATTTTGGTTTTCTGTGTTTGTCCTTATTTTGCACCCAAATAACGGGAAAAAAGAAAAACACAGTTATTTGAAATATTTTGGTTTTCTGTTTTTGTCTTTATTTTGCACCCAAATAACGGGAAAAATTAAAAAAAAGTTATCTGAAATATTTTGGTTTCTGTTTCTATCCTTATTTTGCACCCAAATAACGGGAAAAAATAAAAAAAAAGTTACCTGAAATATTTTGGTTTTCTGTATTTGTCCTCATTTTGCACCCAAATAACGGGAAAAAAGAAAAAAAAAGTTATTTGAAATATTTTGGTTTTCTGGTTTTGTCCTTATTTTGCACCCAAATAACGGGAGAAAAAAAAAAGTCATCTGAAATATTTTGGTTTTCTATTTTTGTCCTTATTTTGCACCCAAATAAGGGCAAAAAAGAAAAAAAAAGTTATCTGAAATATATTAGTTTTCCGTTTTGTCCTTATTTTGCACCCAAATAACGGGAAAAAAAGAAAAAAAAAGTTATCTGAATTATTTTGGTTTTCTGTTTTTGTCTTTATTTTGCACCCAAATAACGGGAAAAATTAAAAAAAAGTTATCTGAAATATTTTGGTTTCTGTTTCTATCCTTATTTTGCACCCAAATAACGGGAAAAAATAAAAAAAAAGTTATTTGAAATATTTTGGTTTTCTGTTTTTGTCCTTATTTTGCACCCAAATAACGGGAAAAAATAAAAAAAAAGTTACCTGAAATATTTTGGTTTTCTGTATTTGTCCTTATTTTGCACCCAAATAACGGGAAAAAAGAAAAAAAAAGTTATTTGAAATATTTTGGTTTTCTGGTTTTGTCCTTATTTTGCACCCAAATAAGGGGAAATAAAAAAAGTTATTTGAAATATTTTGGTTTTCTGTTTTCGTCCTTATTTTGCACCCAAATAACTGAAAAAAAGAAAAAAAAAGTTATTTCAAATATTTTGGTTTTCTGTTTTTGTCCTTATTTTGCACCCAACTAACGGGAATAAATAAAAAAAAAGTTATTTGGAATATTTTGGTTTTCTGTTTTTGTCCTTATTTTGCACCCAAATAACGGGAAAAAATAAAAAAAAAAGTTATCTGAAATATTTTGGTTTTCTGTTTTTATCCATATTTTGCACCCAAATAACGGGAGAAGAAAAAAAGTCATCTGAAATATTTTGGTTTTCTGTTTTTGTCCTTATTTTGCACCAAAATAACGGGAAAAAAGAAAAAAAAAGTTATCTGAAATATTTTGGTTTTCTGTTTTTGTCCTTATTTTGCACCCAAATAACGGGAAAAAATAAAAAGAAGTTATCTGAAATATTTTGGGGTTTTCTGTTTTTGTCTTTATTTTGCACCCAAATAACGGGAAAAAATAAAAAAAAAGTTATTTGAAATATTTTGGTTTTCTATTTTTGTACTTATTTTGCACCCAAATAACGGGAAAAAAATAAAAAAAAGTTATTTGAAATATTTTGGTTTTCTGCTTTTGTCCTTATTTTGCACCCAAATAACGGGAATAAATAAAAAAAAAGTTATTTGGAATATTTTGGTTTTCTGTTTTTGTCCTTATTTTGCACACAAATAACGGGAAAAAATAAAAAAAAAGTTATCTGAAATATTTTGGTTTTCTGTTTTTATCCATATTTTGCACCCAAATAACGGGAGAAAAAAAAAAGTCATCTGAAATATTTTGGTTTTCTGTTTTTGTCCTTATTTTGCACCCAAATAACGGGAAAAAATAAAAAAAAAGTTATTTGAAATATTTTGATTTTCTGTTTTTGTCCTTATTTTGCACACAAATAACGGGAAAAAATAAAAAAAAAAGTTATCTGAAATATTTGGTTTTTTGTTTTTATCCATATTTTGCACCCAAATAACGGGAGAAAAAAAAAAGTCATCTGAAATATTTTGGTTTTCTGTTTTTGTCCTTATTTTGCACCCAAATAACGGGAAAAAATAAAAAAAAAGTTATTTGAAATATTTTGATTTTCTGTTTTTGTCCTTATTTTGCACCCAAATAACGGGAGAAAATAAAATAAAAAGTTATCTGAAATATTTTGGATTTCTGTTTTTTGTCCTTATTTTGCACCAAAATAACGGGAAAAAAGAAAAAAAAAGTTATCTGACATATTTTGGTTTTCTGTTTTTGTCCTTATTTTGCACACAAATAACGGGAATAAATAAAAAAAAAGTTATTTGGAATATTTTGGTTTTCTGTTTTTGTCCTTATTTTGCACACAAATAACGGGAAAAAATAAAAAAAAAAGTTATCTGAAATATTTTGGTTTTCTGTTTTTATCCATATTTTGCACCCAAATAACGGGAAAAAATAAAAAAAAAGTTATTTGAAATATTTTGGTTTTCTGGTTTTGTCCTTATTTTGCACCCAAATAACGGGAAAAAAGAAAAACACAGTTATTTGAAATATTTTGGTTTTCTGTTTTTGTCCTTATTTTGCACACAAATAACGGGAATAAATAAAAAAAAGTTATTTGAAATATTTTGGTTTTCTGTTTTTGTCCTTATTTTGCACACAAATAACGGGAAAAAATAAAAAAAAAAGTTATCTGAAATATTTTGGTTTTCTGTTTTTTATCCATATTTTGCACCCAAATAACGGGAATAAATAAAAAAAAAGTTATTTGGAATATTTTGGTTTTCTGTTTTTGTCCTTATTTTGCACACAAATAACGGGAAAAAATAAAAAAAAAAGTTATCTGAAATATTTTGGTTTTCTGTTTTTGTCCTTATTTTGCACCCAAATAACGGGAATAAATAAAAAAAAAGTTATTTGGAATATTTTGGTTTTCTTTTTTTGTCCTTATTTTGCACCCAAATAACGGGAAAAAATAAAAAAAAAAGTTATCTGAAATATTTTGGTTTTCTGTTTTTATCCATATTTTGCACCCAAATAACGGGAGAAAAAAAAAGTCATCTGAAATATTTTGGTTTTCTGTTTTTGTCCATATTTTGCACCCAAATAACGGGAAAAAATAAAAAAAAAGTTATTTGAAATATTTTGATTTTCTGTTTTTGTCCTTATTTTGCACCCAAATAACGGGAGAAAATAAAATAAAAAGTTATCTGAAATATTTTGGATTTCTGTTTTTTGTCCTTATTTTGCACCAAAATAACGGGAAAAAAGAAAAAAAAAGTTATCTGAAATATTTTGGTTTTCTGTTTTTGTCCTTATTTTGCACCCAAATAACGGGAAAAAATAAAAAGAAGTTATCTGAAATATTTTGGTTTTCTGTTTTTGTCTTTATTTTGCACCCAAATAACGGGAAAAAATAAAAAAAAAGTTATTTGAAATATTTTGGTTTTCTATTTTTGTCCTTATTTTGCACCCAAATAACGGGAAAAAAATAAAAAAAAAGTTATCTGAAATATTTTGGTTTTCTGTTTTTGTCCTTATTTTGCACCCAAATAACGGGAAAAAAGAAAAACACAGTTATTTGAAATATTTTGGTTTTCTGTTTTTGTCCTTATTTTGCACCCAAATAACGGGAAAAAATAAAAAAAAGTTATTTGAAATATTTTGGTTTTCTGTTTTTGTCCTTATTTTGCACCCAAATAACGGGAAAAAGTAAAAAAAAAGTTATCTGAAATATTTTGGTTTTCTGTTTTTGTCCTTATTTTGCACCCATATAACAGGAAAAAAGATAAAAACATTTATTTGAAATATTTTGGTTTTCTTTTTTTGTCCTTATTTTGCACCCAAATAACGGGAGAAAATAAAATAAAAAGTTATCTGAAATATTTTGGATTTCTGTTTTTTGTCCTTATTTTGCACCAAAATAACGGGAAAAAAGAAAAAAAAAGTTATCTGAAATATTTTGGTTTTCTGTTTTTGTCCTTATTTTGCACCCAAATAACGGGAAAAAATAAAAAGAAGTTATCTGAAATATTTTGGTTTTCTGTTTTTGTCTTTATTTTGCACCCAAATAACGGGAAAAAATAAAAAAAAAGTTATTTGAAATATTTTGGTTTTCTATTTTTGTCCTTATTTTGCACCCAAATAACGGGAAAAAAATAAAAAAAAAGTTATCTGAAATATTTTGGTTTTCTGTTTTTGTCCTTATTTTGCACCCAAATAACGGGAAAAAAGAAAAACACAGTTATTTGAAATATTTTGGTTTTCTGTTTTTGTCCTTATTTTGCACCCAAATAACGGGAAAAAATAAAAAAAAGTTATTTGAAATATTTTGGTTTTCTGTTTTTGTCCTTATTTTGCACCCAAATAACGGGAAAAAGTAAAAAAAAAGTTATCTGAAATATTTTGGTTTTCTGTTTTTGTCCTTATTTTGCACCCATATAACAGGAAAAAAGATAAAAACATTTATTTGAAATATTTTGGTTTTCTTTTTTTGTCCTTATTTGGCACCCAAATAACGGGAAAAAATAAAAAAAAGTTATTTTAAATATTAAGGTTTTCTGTTTTAGTCCTTATTTTGCACCCAAATAACGGGAAAAAATAAAAAAAAACTTATTTGAAATATTTTAGTTTTCTGTTTTTGTCCTTATTTTGCACCCAAATAACGGGAAAAAAGTAAAGTTATTTGAAATATTTTGGTTTTCTGTTTTTGTTATTATTTTGCACCCAAATAACGGGAAAAATAAAAAAAAGTTATCTGAAATATTTAGGTTTTCTGTTTTTGTCCTTATTTTGCACCCAAATAACGGGAAAAAAGAAAAAAAAACTGATTTAAAATATTTTGGTTTTCTGTTTTTGTCCTTATTTTGCACCCAAATAACGGGACAAAATAAAAAAAAAGGTATCTGAAATATTTTGGTTTTCTGTTTTTGTCCTTATTTTGCACCCATATAACAGGAAAAAAGATAAAAACATTTATTTGAAATATTTTGGTTTTCTTTTTTTGTCCTTATTTGGCACCCAAATAACGGGAAAAAATAAAAAAAAGTTATTTTAAATATTAAGGTTTTCTGTTTTAGTCCTTATTTTGCACCCAAATAACGGGAAAAAAGAAAAAAAAACTGATTTAAAATATTTTGGTTTTCTGTTTTTGTCCTTATTTTGCATCCAAATAACGGGACAAAATAAAAAAAAAGTTATTTGAAATATTTTGGTTTTCTGTTTTTGTCCTTATTTTACACCCAAATAACGGGAAAAAAGAAAAAAAAAGTTATTTGAAATATTTTGGTTTTCAGTTTTTGTCCTTATTTTGCACCCAAATAACGGGAAAAAATAAAAAAAAAGTTATTTGAAATATTTTAGTTTTCTGTTTTTGTCCTTATTTTGCACCCAAATAACGGGAAAAAATAAAAAAAAAGTTATTTGAAATATTTTGGTTTTCTATTTTTGTCCTTATTTTGCACCCAAATAAGGGCAAAAAAGAAAAAAAAAGTTATCTGAAATATATTGGTTTTCCGTTTTGTCCTTATTTTGCACCCAAATAACGGGAAAAAAAGAAAAAAAAAGTTATCTGAAATATTTTGGTTTTCTGTTTTTGTCTTTATTTTGCACCCAAATAACGGGAAAAATTAAAAAAAAGTTATCTGAAATATTTTGGTTTCTGTTTCTATCCTTATTTTGCACCCAAATAACGGGAAAAAATAAAAAAAAAGTTATTTGAAATATTTTGGTTTTCTGTTTTTGTCCTTATTTTGCACCCAAATAACGGGAAAAAATAAAAAAAAAGTTACCTGAAATATTTTGGTTTTCTGTATTTGTCCTTATTTTGCACCCAAATAACGGGAAAAAAGAAAAAAAAAGTTATTTGAAATATTTTGGTTTTCTGGTTTTGTCCTTATTTTGCACCCAAATAACGGGAAATAAAAAAAGTTATTTGAAATATTTTGGTTTTCTGTTTTCGTCCTTATTTTGCACCCAAATAACTGAAAAAAAGAAAAAAAAAGTTATTTCAAATATTTTGGTTTTCTGTTTTTGTCCTTATTTTGCACCCAAATAACGGGAATAAATAAAAAAAAAGTTATTTGGAATATTTTGGTTTTCTGTTTTTGTCCTTATTTTGCACCCAAATAACGGGATAAAATAAAAAAAAAAGTTATCTGAAATATTTTGGTTTTCTGTTTTTATCCATATTTTGCACCCAAATAACGGGAGAAGAAAAAAAGTCATCTGAAATATTTTGGTTTTCTGTTTTTGTCCTTATTTTGCACCAAAATAACGGGAAAAAAGAAAAAAAAAGTTATCTGAAATATTTTGGTTTTCTGTTTTTGTCCTTATTTTGCACCCAAATAACGGGAAAAAATAAAAAGAAGTTATCTGAAATATTTTGGTTTTCTGTTTTTGTCTTTATTTTGCACCCAAATAACGGGAAAAAATAAAAAAAGAGTTATTTGAAATATTTTGGTTTTCTATTTTTGTCCTTATTTTGAACCCAAATAACGGGAAAAAAATAAAAAAAAGTTATCTGAAATATTTTGGTTTTCTGTTTTTGTCCTTATTTTGCACCCAAATAACGGGAAAAAAGAAAAACACAGTTATTTGAAATATTTTGGTTTTCTGTTTTTGTCCTTATTTTGCACCCAAATAACGGGAAAAAATAAAAAAAAGTTATTTGAAATATTTTGGTTTTCTGTTTTTGTCCTTATTTTGCACCCAAATAACGGGAAAAAGTAAAAAAAAAGTTATCTGAAATATTTTGGTTTTCTGTTTTTGTCCTTATTTTGCACCCATATAACGGGAAAAAAGATAAAAACATTTATTTGAAATATTTTGGTTTTCTTTTTTTGTCCTTATTTGGCACCCAAATAACGGGAAAAAATAAAAAAAAGTTATTTTAAATATTAAGGTTTTCTGTTTTAGTCCTTATTTTGCACCCAAATAACGGGAAAAAATAAAAAAAAAGTTACCTGAAATATTTTGGTTTTCTGTATTTGTCCTTATTTTGCACCCAAATAACGGGAAAAAAGAAAAAAAAAGTTATTTGAAATATTTTGGTTTTCTGGTTTGTCCTTATTTTGCACCCAAATAACGGGAAAAAAGAAAAACACAGTTATTTGAAATATTTTGGTTTTCTGTTTTTGTCCTTATTTTGCACCCAAATAACGGGAAAAAATAAAAAAAAGTTATTTTAAATATTAAGGTTTTCTGTTTTAGTCCTTATTTTGCACCCAAATAACGGGAAAAAATAAAAAAAAAGTTATTTCAAATATTTTGGTTTTCTGCTTTTGTCCTTATTTTGCACCCAAATAACGGGAATAAATAAAAAAAAAGTTATTTGGAATATTTTGGTTTTCTGTTTTTGTCCTTATTTTGCACACAAATAACGGGAAAAAATAAAAAAAAAAGTTATCTGAAATATTTTGGTTTTCTGTTTTTATCCATATTTTGCACCCAAATAACGGGAGAAAAAAAAAGTCATCTGAAATATTTTGGTTTTCTGTTTTTGTCCTTATTTTGCACCCAAATAACGGGAAAAAAGAAAAAAAAAGTTATTTGAAATATTTTGATTTTCTGTTTTTGTCCTTATTTTGTACACAAATAACGGGAAAAAATAAAAAAAAAAGTTATCTGAAATATTTTGGTTTTTTGTTTTTATCCATATTTTGCACCCAAATAACGGGAGAAAAAAAAAAGTCATCTGAAATATTTTGGTTTTCTGTTTTTGTCCTTATTTTGCACCCAAATAACGGGAAAAAATAAAAAAAAAGTTATTTGAAATATTTTGATTTTCTGTTTTTGTCCTTATTTTGCACCCAAATAACGGGAGAAAATAAAATAAAAAGTTATCTGAAATATTTTGGATTTCTGTTTTTTGTCCTTATTTTGCACCAAAATAACGGGAAAAAAGAAAAAAAAAGTTATCTGACATATTTTGGTTTTCTGTTTTTGTCCTTATTTTGCACACAAATAACGGGAATAAATAAAAAAAAAGTTATTTGGAATATTTTGGTTTTCTGTTTTTGTCCTTATTTTGCACACAAATAACGGGAAAAAATAAAAAAAAAAGTTATCTGAAATATTTTGGTTTTCTGTTTTTATCCATATTTTGCACCCAAATAACGGGAAAAAATAAAAAAAAAGTTATTTGAAATATTTTGATTTTCTGTTTTTGTCCTTATTTTGCACCCAAATAACGGGAGAAAATAAAATAAAAAGTTATCTGAAATATTTTGGATTTCTGTTTTTTGTCCTTATTTTGCACCAAAATAACGGGAAAAAAGAAAAAAAAAGTTATCTGACATATTTTGGTTTTCTGTTTTTGTCCTTATTTTGCACACAAATAACGGGAATAAATAAAAAAAAAGTTATTTGAAATATTTTGGTTTTCTATTTTTGTCCTTATTTTGCACCCAAATAAGGGCAAAAAAGAAAAAAAAAGTTATCTGAAATATATTGGTTTTCCGTTTTGTCCTTATTTTGCACCCAAATAACGGGAAAAAAAGAAAAAAAAAGTTATCTGAAATATTTTGGTTTTCTGTTTTTGTCTTTATTTTGCACCCAAATAACGGGAAAAATTAAAAAAAAGTTATCTGAAATATTTTGGTTTCTGTTTCTATCCTTATTTTGCACCCAAATAACGGGAAAAAATAAAAAAAAAGTTATTTGAAATATTTTGGTTTTCTGTTTTTGTCCTTATTTTGCACCCAAATAACGGGAAAAAATAAAAAAAAAGTTACCTGAAATATTTTGGTTTTCTGTATTTGTCCTTATTTTGCACCCAAATAGCGGGAAAAAAGAAAAAAAAAGTTATTTGAAATATTTTGGTTTTCTGGTTTTGTCCTTATTTTGCACCCAAATAACGGGAAATAAAAAAAGTTATTTGAAATATTTTGGTTTTCTGTTTTCGTCCTTATTTTGCACCCAAATAACTGAAAAAAAGAAAAAAAAAGTTATTTCAAATATTTTGGTTTTCTGTTTTTGTCCTTATTTTGCACCCAAATAACGGGAATAAATAAAAAAAAAGTTATTTGGAATATTTTGGTTTTCTGTTTTTGTCCTTATTTTGCACCCAAATAACGGGATAAAATAAAAAAAAAAGTTATCTGAAATATTTTGGTTTTCTGTTTTTATCCATATTTTGCACCCAAATAACGGGAGAAGAAAAAAAGTCATCTGAAATATTTTGGTTTTCTGTTTTTGTCCTTATTTTGCACCAAAATAACGGGAAAAAAGAAAAAAAAAGTTATCTGAAATATTTTGGTTTTCTGTTTTTGTCCTTATTTTGCACCCAAATAACGGGAAAAAATAAAAAGAAGTTATCTGAAATATTTTGGTTTTCTGTTTTTGTCTTTATTTTGCACCCAAATAACGGGAAAAAATAAAAAAAGAGTTATTTGAAATATTTTGGTTTTCTATTTTTGTCCTTATTTTGAACCCAAATAACGGGAAAAAAATAAAAAAAAGTTATCTGAAATATTTTGGTTTTCTGTTTTTGTCCTTATTTTGCACCCAAATAACGGGAAAAAAGAAAAACACAGTTATTTGAAATATTTTGGTTTTCTGTTTTTGTCCTTATTTTGCACCCAAATAACGGGAAAAAATAAAAAAAAGTTATTTGAAATATTTTGGTTTTCTGTTTTTGTCCTTATTTTGCACCCAAATAACGGGAAAAAGTAAAAAAAAAGTTATCTGAAATATTTTGGTTTTCTGTTTTTGTCCTTATTTTGCACCCATATAACGGGAAAAAAGATAAAAACATTTATTTGAAATATTTTGGTTTTCTTTTTTTGTCCTTATTTGGCACCCAAATAACGGGAAAAAATAAAAAAAAGTTATTTTAAATATTAAGGTTTTCTGTTTTAGTCCTTATTTTGCACCCAAATAACGGGAAAAAATAAAAAAAAAGTTACCTGAAATATTTTGGTTTTCTGTATTTGTCCTTATTTTGCACCCAAATAACGGGAAAAAAGAAAAAAAAAGTTATTTGAAATATTTTGGTTTTCTGGTTTTGTCCTTATTTTGCACCCAAATAACGGGAAAAAAGAAAAACACAGTTATTTGAAATATTTTGGTTTTCTGTTTTTGTCCTTATTTTGCACCCAAATAACGGGAAAAAATAAAAAAAAGTTATTTTAAATATTAAGGTTTTCTGTTTTAGTCCTTATTTTGCACCCAAATAACGGGAAAAAATAAAAAAAAAGTTATTTCAAATATTTTGGTTTTCTGCTTTTGTCCTTATTTTGCACCCAAATAACGGGAATAAATAAAAAAAAAGTTATTTGGAATATTTTGGTTTTCTGTTTTTGTCCTTATTTTGCACACAAATAACGGGAAAAAATAAAAAAAAAAGTTATCTGAAATATTTTGGTTTTCTGTTTTTATCCATATTTTGCACCCAAATAACGGGAGAAAAAAAAAAGTCATCTGAAATATTTTGGTTTTCTGTTTTTGTCCTTATTTTGCACCCAAATAACGGGAAAAAATAAAAAAAAAGTTATTTGAAATATTTTGATTTTCTGTTTTTGTCCTTATTTTGCACCCAAATAACGGGAGAAAATAAAATAAAAAGTTATCTGAAATATTTTGGATTTCTGTTTTTTGTCCTTATTTTGCACCAAAATAACGGGAAAAAAGAAAAAAAAAGTTATCTGACATATTTTGGTTTTCTGTTTTTGTCCTTATTTTGCACCCAAATAACGGGAAAAAATAAAAAAAAGTTATTTTAAATATTAAGGTTTTCTGTTTTAGTCCTTATTTTGCACCCAAATAACGGGAAAAAATAAAAAAAAAGTTATTTCAAATATTTTGGTTTTCTGCTTTTGTCCTTATTTTGCACCCAAATAACGGGAATAAATAAAAAAAAAGTTATTTGGAATATTTTGGTTTTCTGTTTTTGTCCTTATTTTGCACACAAATAACGGGAAAAAATAAAAAAAAGTTATTTTAAATATTAAGGTTTTCTGTTTTAGTCCTTATTTTGCACCCAAATAACGGGAAAAAATAAAAAAAAAAGTTATTTCAAATATTTTGGTTTTCTGCTTTTGTCCTTATTTTGCACCCAAATAACGGGAATAAATAAAAAAAAAGTTATTTGGAATATTTTGATTTTCTGGTTTTGTCCTTATTTTGCACCCAAATAACGGGAAAAAAGAAAAACACAGTTATTTGAAATATTTTGGTTTTCTGTTTTTGTCCTTATTTTGCACCCAAATAACGGGAAAAAATAAAAAAAAGTTATTTTAAATATTAAGGTTTTCTGTTTTAGTCCTTATTTTGCACCCAAATAACGGGAAAAAATAAAAAAAAAGTTATTTCAAATATTTTGGTTTTCTGCTTTTGTCCTTATTTTGCACCCAAATAACGGGAATAAATAAAAAAAAAGTTATTTGGAATATTTTGGTTTTCTGTTTTTGTCCTTATTTTGCACACAAATAACGGGAAAAAATAAAAAAAAAAGTTATCTGAAATATTTTGGTTTTCTGTTTTTATCCATATTTTGCACCCAAATAACGGGAGAAAAAAAAAAGTCATCTGAAATATTTTGGTTTTCTGTTTTTGTCCTTATTTTGCACCCAAATAACGGGAAAAAATAAAAAAAAAGTTATTTGAAATATTTTGATTTTCTGTTTTTGTCCTTATTTTGCACCCAAATAACGGGAGAAAATAAAATAAAAAGTTATCTGAAATATTTTGGATTTCTGTTTTTTGTCCTTATTTTGCACCAAAATAACGGGAAAAAAGAAAAAAAAAGTTATCTGACATATTTTGGTTTTCTGTTTTTGTCCTTATTTTGCACACAAATAACGGGAATAAATAAAAAAAAAGTTATTTGGAATATTTTGGTTTTCTGTTTTTGTCCTTATTTTGCACACAAATAACGGGAAAAAATAAAAAAAAAAGTTATCTGAAATATTTTGGTTTTCTGTTTTTATCCATATTTTGCACCCAAATAACGGGAGAAAAAAAAAAGTCATTTGAAATATTTTGGTTTTCTGTTTTTGTCCTTATTTTGCACCCAAATAACGGGAAAAAATAAAAAAAAAGTTATTTGAAATATTTTGATTTTCTGTTTTTGTCCTTATTTTGCACCCAAATAACGGGAGAAAATAAAATAAAAAGTTATCTGAAATATTTTGGATTTCTGTTTTTTGTCCTTATTTTGCACCAAAATAACGGGAAAAAAGAAAAAAAAAGTTATCTGACATATTTTGGTTTTCTGTTTTTGTCCTTATTTTGCACCCAAATAACGGGAAAAAATAAAAAGAAGTTATCTGAAATATTTTGGTTTTCTGTTTTTGTCTTTATTTTGCACCCAAATAACGGGAAAAAATAAAAAAAAAGTTATTTGAAATATTTTGGTTTTCTATTTTTGTCCTTATTTTGCACCCAAATAACGGGAAAAAAATAAAAAAAAAGTTATCTGAAATATTTTGGTTTTCTGTGTTTGTCCTTATTTTGCACCCAAATAACGGGAAAAAAGAAAAACACAGTTATTTGAAATATTTTGGTTTTCTGTTTTTGTCTTTATTTTGCACCCAAATAACGGGAAAAATTAAAAAAAAGTTATCTGAAATATTTTGGTTTCTCTTTCTATCCTTATTTTGCACCCAAATAACGGGAAAAAATAAAAAAAAAGTTACCTGAAATATTTTGGTTTTCTGTATTTGTCCTCATTTTGCACCCAAATAACGGGAAAAAAGAAAAAAAAAGTTATTTGAAATATTTTGGTTTTCTGGTTTTGTCCTTATTTTGCACCCAAATAACGGGAGAAAAAAAAAAGTCATCTGAAATATTTTGGTTTTCTATTTTTGTCCTTATTTTGCACCCAAATAAGGGCAAAAAAGAAAAAAAAAGTTATCTGAAATATATTGGTTTTCCGTTTTGTCCTTATTTTGCACCCAAATAACGGGAAAAAAAGAAAAAAAAAGTTATCTGAATTATTTTGGTTTTCTGTTTTTGTCTTTATTTTGCACCCAAATAACGAGAAAAATTAAAAAAAAGTTATCTGAAATATTTTGGTTTCTGTTTCTATCCTTATTTTGCACCCAAATAACGGGAAAAAATAAAAAAAAAGTTATTTGAAATATTTTGGTTTTCTGTTTTTGTCCTTATTTTGCACCCAAATAACGGGAAAAAATAAAAAAAAAGTTACCTGAAATATTTTGGTTTTCTGTATTTGTCCTTATTTTGCACCCAAATAACGGGAAAAAAGAAAAAAAAAGTTATTTGAAATATTTTGGTTTTCTGGTTTTGTTCTTATTTTGCACCCAAATAAGGGGAAATAAAAAAAGTTATTTGAAATATTTTGGTTTTCTGTTTTCGTCCTTATTTTGCACCCAAATAACTGAAAAAAAGAAAAAGAAAGTTATTTCAAATATTTTGGTTTTCTGTTTTTGTCCTTATTTTGCACCCAAATAACGGGAATAAATAAAAAAAAAGTTATTTGGAATATTTTGGTTTTCTGTTTTTGTCCTTATTTTGCACCCAAATAACGGGAAAAAATAAAAAAAAAAGTTATCTGAAATATTTTGGTTTTCTGTTTTTATCCATATTTTGCACCCAAATAACGGGAGAAGAAAAAAAGTCATCTGAAATATTTTGGTTTTCTGTTTTTGTCCTTATTTTGCACCAAAATAACGGGAAAAAAGAAAAAAAAAGTTATCTGAAATATTTTGGTTTTCTGTTTTTGTCCTTATTTTGCACCCAAATAACGGGAAAAAATAAAAAGAAGTTATCTGAAATATTTTGGGTTTCTGTTTTTGTCTTTATTTTGCACCCAAATAACGGGAAAAAATAAAAAAAAAGTTATTTGAAATATTTTGGTTTTCAGTTTTTGTCCTTATTTTGCACCCAAATAACGGGAAAAAATAAAAAAAAGTTATTTGAAATATTTTGGTTTTCTGTTTTTGTCCTTATTTTGCACCCAAATAACGGGAAAAAGTAAAAAAAAAGTTATCTGAAATATTTTGGTTTTCTGTTTTTGTCCTTATTTTGCACCCAAATAACGGGAAAAAATAAAAAAAAAGTTATTTGAAATATTTTGGTTTTCTATTTTTGTCCTTATTTTGCACCCAAATAACGGGAAAAAAATAAAAAAAAAGTTATCTGAAATATTTTGGTTTTCTATTTTTGTCCTTATTTTGCACCCAAATAACGGGAAAAAAATAAAAAAAAAGTTATCTGAAATATTTTGGTTTTCTGTGTTTGTCCTTATTTTGCACCCAAATAACGGGAAAAAAGAAAAACACAGTTATTTGAAATATTTTGGTTTTCTGTTTTTGTCTTTATTTTGCACCCAAATAACGGGAAAAATTAAAAAAAAGTTATCTGAAATATTTTGGTTTCTGTTTCTATCCTTATTTTGCACCCAAATAACGGGAAAAAATAAAAAAAAAGTTATCTGACATATTTTGGTTTTCTGTTTTTGTCCTTATTTTGCACCCAAATAACGGGAAAAAATAAAAAGAAGTTATCTGAAATATTTTGGTTTTCTGTTTTTGTCTTTATTTTGCACCCAAATAACGGGAAAAAATAAAAAAAAAGTTATTTGAAATATTTTGGTTTTCTATTTTTGTCCTTATTTTGCACCCAAATAACGGGAAAAAAATAAAAAAAAAGTTATCTGAAATATTTTGGTTTTCTGTGTTTGTCCTTATTTTGCACCCAAATAACGGGAAAAAAGAAAAACACAGTTATTTGAAATATTTTGGTTTTCTGTTTTTGTCTTTATTTTGCACCCAAATAACGGGAAAAATTAAAAAAAAGTTATCTGAAATATTTTGGTTTCTGTTTCTATCCTTATTTTGCACCCAAATAACGGGAAAAAATAAAAAAAAAGTTACCTGAAATATTTTGGTTTTCTGTATTTGTCCTCATTTTGCACCCAAATAACGGGAAAAAAGAAAAAAAAAGTTATTTGAAATATTTTGGTTTTCTGGTTTTGTCCTTATTTTGCACCCAAATAACGGGAGAAAAAAAAAAGTCATCTGAAATATTTTGGTTTTCTATTTTTGTCCTTATTTTGCACCCAAATAAGGGCAAAAAAGAAAAAAAAAGTTATCTGAAATATATTGGTTTTCCGTTTTGTCCTTATTTTGCACCCAAATAACGGGAAAAAAAGAAAAAAAAAGTTATCTGAATTATTTTGGTTTTCTGTTTTTGTCTTTATTTTGCACCCAAATAACGGGAAAAATTAAAAAAAAGTTATCTGAAATATTTTGGTTTCTGTTTCTATCCTTATTTTGCACCCAAATAACGGGAAAAAATAAAAAAAAAGTTATTTGAAATATTTTGGTTTTCTGTTTTTGTCCTTATTTTGCACCCAAATAACGGGAAAAAATAAAAAAAAAGTTACCTGAAATATTTTGGTTTTCTGTATTTGTCCTTATTTTGCACCCAAATAACGGGAAAAAAGAAAAAAAAAGTTATTTGAAATATTTTGGTTTTCTGGTTTTGTCCTTATTTTGCACCCAAATAAGGGGAAATAAAAAAAGTTATTTGAAATATTTTGGTTTTCTGTTTTCGTCCTTATTTTGCACCCAAATAACTGAAAAAAAGAAAAAAAAAGTTATTTCAAATATTTTGGTTTTCTGTTTTTGTCCTTATTTTGCACCCAAATAACGGGAATAAATAAAAAAAAAGTTATTTGGAATATTTTGGTTTTCTGTTTTTGTCCTTATTTTGCACCCAAATAACGGGAAAAAATAAAAAAAAAAGTTATCTGAAATATTTTGGTTTTCTGTTTTTATCCATATTTTGCACCCAAATAACGGGAGAAGAAAAAAAGTCATCTGAAATATTTTGGTTTTCTGTTTTTGTCCTTATTTTGCACCAAAATAACGGGAAAAAAGAAAAAAAAAGTTATCTGAAATATTTTGGTTTTCTGTTTTTGTCCTTATTTTGCACCCAAATAACGGGAAAAAATAAAAAGAAGTTATCTGAAATATTTTGGTTTTCTGTTTTTGTCTTTATTTTGCACCCAAATAACGGGAAAAAATAAAAAAAAAGTTATTTGAAATATTTTGGTTTTCTATTTTTGTACTTATTTTGCACCCAAATAACGGGAAAAAAATAAAAAAAAGTTATTTGAAATATTTTGGTTTTCTGTTTTTGTCCTTATTTTGCACCCAAATAACGGGAAAAAAGAAAAACACAGTTATTTGAAATATTTTGGTTTTCAGTTTTTGTCCTTATTTTGCACCCAAATAACGGGAAAAAATAAAAAAAAGTTATTTGAAATATTTTGGTTTTCTGTTTTTGTCCTTATTTTGCACCCAAATAACGGGAAAAAGTAAAAAAAAAGTTATCTGAAATATTTTGGTTTTCTGTTTTTGTCCTTATTGTGCACCCATATAACGGGAAAAAAGATAAAAACATTTATTTGAAATATTTTGGTTTTCTTTTTTTGTCCTTATTTTGCACCCAAATAACGGGAAAAAAGAAAAAAAAAGTTATTTGAAATATTTTGGTTTTCTGGTTTTGTCCATATTTTGCACCCAAATAACGGGAGAAAAAAAAAAGTCATCTGAAATATTTTGGTTTTCTTTTTTTGTCCTTATTTGGCACCCAAATAACGGGAAAAAATAAAAAAAAGTTATTTTAAATATTAAGGTTTTCTGTTTTAGTCCTTATTTTGCACCCAAATAACGGGAAAAAATAAAAAAAAAGTTACCTGAAATATTTTGGTTTTCTGTATTTGTCCTTATTTTGCACCCAAATAACGGGAAAAAAGAAAAAAAAAGTTATTTGAAATATTTTGGTTTTCTGGTTCTGTCCTTATTTTGCACCCAAATAACGGGAGAAAAAAAAAAGTCATCTGAAATATTTTGGTTTTTTTTTTTGTCCTTATTTGGCACCCAAATAACGGGAAAAAATAAAAAAAAGTTATTTTAAATATTAAGGTTTTCTGTTTTAGTCCTTATTTTGCACCCAAATAACGGGAAAAAATAAAAAAAAAGTTACCTGAAATATTTTGGTTTTCTGTATTTGTCCTTATTTTGCACCCAAATAACGGGAAAAAAGAAAAAAAAAGTTATTTGAAATATTTTGGTTTTCTGTTTTCGTCCTTATTTTGCACCCAAATAACTGAAAAAAAGAAAAAAAAAGTTATTTCAAATATTTTGGTTTTCTGCTTTTGTCCTTATTTTGCACCCAAATAACGGGAATAAATAAAAAAAAAGTTATTTGGAATATTTTGGTTTTCTGTTTTTGTCCTTATTTTGCACCCAAATAACGGGAAAAAATAAAAAAAAAAGTTATCTGAAATATTTTGGTTTTCTGTTTTTATCCATATTTTGCACCCAAATAACGGGAGAAAAAAAAAAGTCATCTGAAATATTTTGGTTTTCTGTTTTTGTCCTTATTTTGCACCCAAATAACGGGAAAAAATAAAAAAAAAAAGTTATTTGAAATATTTTGATTTTCAGTTTTTGTCCTTATTTTGCACCCAAATAACGGGAGAAAATAAAATAAAAAGTTATCTGAATTATTTTGGATTTCTGTTTTTTGTCCTTATTTTGCACCAAAATAACGGGAAAAAAGAAAAAAAAAGTTATCTGACATATTTTGGTTTTCTGTTTTTGTCCTTATTTTGCACCCAAATAACGGGAAAAAATAAAAAGAAGTTATCTGAAATATTTTGGTTTTCTGTTTTTGTCTTTATTTTGCACCCAAATAACGGGAAAAAATAAAAAAAAAGTTATTTGAAATATTTTGGTTTTCTATTTTTGTCCTTATTTTGCACCCTAATAACGGGAAAAAAATAAAAAAAAAGTTATCTGAAATATTTTGGTTTTCTGTGTTTGTCCTTATTTTGCACCCAAATAACGGGAAAAAAGAAAAACACAGTTATTTGAAATATTTTGGTTTTCTGTTTTTGTCCTTATTTTGCACCCAAATAACGGGAAAAAATAAAAAAAAGTTATTTGAAATATTTTGGTTTTCTGTTTTTGTCCTTATTTTGCACCCAAATAACGGGAAAAAGTAAAAAAAAAGTTATCTGAAATATTTTGGTTTTCTGTTTTTGTCCTTATTTTGCACCCATATAACGGGACAAAATAAAAAAAAAGTTATTTGAAATATTTTGGTTTTCTGTTTTTGTCCTTATTTTGCACCCAAATAACGGGAAAAAAGAAAAAAAAAGTTACTTGAAATATTTTGGTTTTCAGTTTTTGTCCTTATTTTGCACCCAAATAACGGGAAAAAATAAAAAAAAAGTTATTTGAAATATTTTAGTTTTCTGTTTTTGTCCTTATTTTGCACCCAAATAACGGGAAAAAATAAAAAAAAAGTTATTTGAAATATTTTAGTTTTCTGTTTTTGTCCTTATTTTGCACCCAAATAACGGGAAAAAAGTAAAGTTATTTGAAA
This sequence comes from Empis livida, assembly GCA_963932195.1. NCBI lineage: Eukaryota > Metazoa > Arthropoda > Insecta > Diptera > Empididae > Empis > Empis livida. Next base: position 27,556,969 of record OZ010649.1, on the reverse strand, counting down.
TATTTTGGTTTTCTGTTTTTGTTATTATTTTGCACCCAAATAACGGGAAAAATAAAAAAAAGTTATCTGAAATATTTAGGTTTTCTGTTTTTGTCCTTATTTTGCACCCAAATAACGGGAAAAAAGAAAAAAAAACTGATTTAAAATATTTTGGTTTTCTGTTTTTGTCTTTATTTTGCACCCAAATAACGGGAAAAAAGAAAAAAAAAGTTATTTGAAATATTTTGGTTTTCTGTTTTTGTCCTTATTTTGCACCCAAATAACGGGAAAAAATAAAAAAAAAGTTACCTGAAATATTTTGGTTTTCTGTATTTGTCCTTATTTTGCACCCAAATAACGGGAAAAAAGAAAAAAAAAGTTATTTGAAATATTTTGGTTTTCTGGTTTTGTCCATATTTTGCACCCAAATAAGGGCAAAAAAGAAAAAAAAAGTTATCTGAAATATTTTGGTTTTCTGTTTTTGTCTTTATTTTGCACCCAAATAACGGGAAAAATAAAAAAAAAGTTATCTGAAATATTTTGGTTTCTGTTTTTATCCTTATTTTGCACCCAAATAACGGGAAAAAATAAAAAAAAAGTTATTTGAAATATTTTGGTTTTCTGTTTTCGTCCTTATTTTGCACCCAAATAACGGGAAAAAATAAAAAAAAAGTTACCTGAAATATTTTGGTTTTCTGTATTTGTCCTTATTTTGCACCCAAATAACGGGAAAAAAGAAAAAAAAAGTTATTTGAAATATTTTGGTTTTCTGGTTTTGTCCATATTTTGAACCCAAATAACGGGAAATAAAAAAAGTTATTTGAAATATTTTGGTTTTCTGCTTTTGCCTTATTTTGCACCTAAATAACTGAAAAACAGAAAAAAAAAGTTATTTCAAATATTTTGGTTTTCTGTTTTTGTCCTTATTTTGCACCCAAATAACGGGAAAAAATAAAAAAAAAAGTTATCTGAAATATTTTGGTTTTCTGTTTTTATCCATTATTTGCACCCAAATAACGGGAGAAAATAAAAAAAAAAGTTATCTGAAATATTTTGGTTTTCTGTTTTTATCCATATTTTGCACCCAAATAACGGGAGAAAAAAAAAAGTCATCTGAAATATTTTGGTTTTCTGTTTTTGTCCTTATTTTGCACCCAAATAACGGGAAAAAATAAAAAAAAAGTTATTTGAAATATTTTGATTTTCTGTTTTTGTCCTTATTTTGCACCCAAATAGCGGGAGAAAATAAAATAAAAAGTTATCTGAAATATTTTGGATTTCTGCTTTTTTTCCTTATTTTGCACCCAAATAACGGGAAAAAATAAAAAGAAGTTATCTGAAATATTTTGGTTTTCTGTTTTTGTCTTTATTTTGCACCCAAATAACGGGAAAAATAAAAAAAAAGTTATCTGAAATATTTTGGTTTCTGTTTTTATCCTTATTTTGCACCCAAATAACGGGAAAAAATAAAAAAAAAGTTATTTGAAATATTTTGGTTTTCTGTTTTTGTCCTTATTTTGCACCCAAATAACGGGAAAAAATAAAAAAAAAATTACCTGAAATATTTTGGTTTTCTGTATTTGTCCTTATTTTGCACCCAAATAACGGGAAAAAAGAAAAAAAAAGTTATTTGAAATATTTTGGTTTTCTGGTTTTGTCCTTATTTTGCACCCAAATAACGGGAAATAAAAAAAGTTATTTGAAATATTTTGGTTTTCTGTTTTCGTCCTTATTTTGCACCCAAATAACTGAAAAAAAGAAAAAAAAAGTTATTTCAAATATTTTGGTTTTCTGTTTTTGTCCTTATTTTGCACCCAAATAACGGGAATAAATAAAAAAAAAGTTATTTGGAATATTTTGCTTTTCTGTTTTTGTCCTTATTTTGCACCCAAATAACGGGAAAAAATAAAAAAAAAAGTTATCTGAAATATTTTGGTTTTCTGTTTTTATCCATATTTTGCACCCAAATAACGGGAGAAAAAAAAAAGTCATCTGAAATATTTTGGTTTTCTGTTTTTGTCCTTATTTTGCACCCAAATAACGGGAAAAAATAAAAAAAAAGTTATTTGAAATATTTTGATTTTCTCTTTTTGTCCTTATTTTGCACCCAAATAACGGGAGAAAATAAAATAAAAAGTTATCTGAAATATTTTGGATTTCTGTTTTTTGTCCTTATTTTGCACCAAAATAACGGGAAAAAAGAAAAAAAAAGTTATCTGAAATATTTTGGTTTTCTGTTTTTGTTCTTATTTTGCACCCAAATAACGGGAAAAAATAAAAAGAAGTTATCTGAAATATTTTGGTTTTCTTTTTTTGTCTTTATTTTGCACCCAAATAACGGGAAAAAATAAAAAAAAAGTTATTTGAAAAATTTTGGTTTTCTATTTTTGCCCTTATTTTGCACCCAAATAACGGGAAAAAAATAAAAAAAAAGTTATCTGAAATATTTTGGTTTTCTGGTTTTGTCCTTATTTTGCACCCAAATAACGGGAAAAAAGAAAAACACAGTTATTTGAAATATTTTGGTTTTCTGTTTTTGTCCTTATTTTGCACCCATATAACGGGAAAAAAGATAAAAACATTTATTTGAAATATTTTGGTTTTCTTTTTTTGTCCTTATTTGGCACCCAAATAACGGGAAAAAATAAAAAAAAGTTATTTTAAATATTAAGGTTTTCTGTTTTAGTCCTTATTTTGCACCCAAATAACGGGAAAAAAGAAAAAAAAACTGATTTAAAATATTCTGGTTTTCTGTTTTTGTCCTTATTTTGCACCCAAATTAACGGGAAAAAATAAAAAAAAAGTTATTTGAAATATTTTGGTTTTCTGTTTTTGTCCTTATTTTGCACCCAAATAACGGAAAAAAGAAAAAAAAAAGTTATTTGAAATATTTTGGTTTTCTGTTTTTGTCCTTATTTTGCACCCAAGTAACGGGAAAAAATTAAAAAAAAGTTATTTGAAATATTTTAGTTTTCTGTTTTTGTCCTTATTTTACACCCAAATAGCGGGAAAAAATAAAAAAAAAGTTATTTGAAATTTTTTGGTTTTCTGTTTTTGTCCTTATTTTGCACCCAAATAACGGGAAAAAAGATAAAAACATTTATTTGAAATATTTTGATTTTCTGTTTTTGTCCATATTTTGCCCCCAAATAACGGGAAAAAATAAAAAAAAAGTTATTTGAAATATTTAGGTTTTCTGTTTTTGTCCTTATTTTGCACCCAAATAACGGGAAAAAAGAAAAAAAAACTGATATAAAATATTTTGGTTTTCTGTTTTTGTCCTTATTTTGCACCCAAATAACGGGAAAAATAAAAAAAAAGTTATTGGAAATATTTTGGTTTTCTGTTTTTGTCCTTATTTTGCACCCAAATTACGGGAAAAAAGAAAAAAAAAGTTATTTGAAATATTTAGGTTTTCAGTTTTTGTCCTTATTTTGCACCTAAATAACGGGAACAAATAAAAAAAAAGTTATTTGAAATATTTTAGTTTTCTGTTTTTGTCCTTATTTTGCACCCAAATAACGGGAAAAAATAAAAAAAAAGTTATTTGAAATATTTTAGTTTTCTGTTTTTGTCCTTATTTTGCACCCAAATAAGGGCAAAGAAGAAAAAAAAAGTTATCTGAAATATATTGGTTTTCTGTTTTGTCCTTATTTTGCACCCAAATAACGGGAAAAAAGAAAAGTTATTTGAAATATTTTGGTTTCCTGTTTTGTTATTATTTTGCACCCAAATAACGGGAAAAAAAAAAGTTATTTGAAATATTTTGGTTTTCTGTTTTTGTCCTTATTTTGCACGCAAATAACGGGAAAAAATAAAAAAAGAGTTATCTGAAATATTTTGGTTTTCTGTTTTTGTCCTTATTTTGCACCCAAATAACGGGAAAAAAGATAAAAACATTTATTTGAAATATTTTGGTTTTCTGTTTTTGTCCTTATTTTGCACCCAACTAACGGGAAAAATTAAAAAAAAAGTTATTTGAAATATTTAGGTTTCCTGTTTTTGTCCTTATTTTGCACCCAAATAACGGGAAAAAAGAAAAAAAACTGGTTTACAATATTTTGGTTTTCTGTTTTTGTCCTTATTTTGCACCCAAATAACGGGAAAAAATAAAAAAAAAGTTATTTGAAATATTTTGGTTTTCTATTTTTGTCCTTATTTTGCACCCAAATAACGGGAAAAAATAAAAAAAAAGTTATCTGAAATATTTTGGTTTTCTGGTTTTGTCCTTATTTTGCACCCAAATAACGGGAAAAAATAAAAAAAAAGTTATTTGAAATTTTTTGGTTTTTTGTTTTTGTTATTATTTTGCACCCAAATAATGGGAAAAAAGAAAAAAAAAGTTATTTGAAATATTTTGGTTTTCTATTTTTGTCCTTATTTTGCACTCAAATAACGGGAAAAAAGATAAAAACATTTATTTGAAATATTTTGGTTTTCTGTTTTTGTCCTTATTTTGACCCCAAATAAGGGCAAAAAAGAAAAAAAAGTTATCTGAAATATATTGGTTTTCTGTTTTGTCCTTATTTTGCACCCAAATAACGGGAAAAAATAAAAAAAAAGTTATTTGAAATATTTTGGTTTTCTATTTTTGTCCTTATTTTGCACCCAAATAACGGGAAAAAATAAAAAAAAAGTTATTTGAAATATTTTGGTTTCCTGTTTTTGTTATTATTTTGCACCCAAATAACGGGGAAAAAAAAAAGTTATTTGAAATATTTTGGTTTTCTGTTGTTGTCCTTATTTTGCACGCAAATAACGGGAAAAAATAAAAAAAAAGTTATCTGAAATATTTTGGTTTGCTGTTTTTGTCCTTATTTTGCACCCAAATAACCGGAAAAAAGATAAAAACATTTATTTGAAATATTTTGGTTTTCTGTTTTTGTCCTTATTTTGCACCCAACTAACGGGAAAAAATAAAAAAAAAGTTATTTGAAATATTTAGGTTTCCTGTTTTTGTCCTTATTTTGCACCCAAATAATGGGAAAAAAGAAAAAAAAAGTTATTTGAAATATTTTGGTTTTCTATTTTTGTCCTTATTTTGCACCCAAATAACGGGAAAAAAGATAAAAACATTTATTGAAATATTTTGGTTTTCTGTTTTTGTCCTTATTTTGACCCCAAATAAGGGCAAAAAAGAAAAAAAAAGTTATCTGAAATATATTGGTTTTCTGTTTTGTCCTTATTTTGCACCCAAATAACGGGAAAAAAGAAAAGTTATTTGAAATATTTTGGTTTCCTGTTTTTGTTATTATTTTGCACCCAAATAACGGGAAAAAAGAAAAACACAGTTATTTGAAATATTTTGGTTTTCTGTTTTTGTCCTTATTTTGCACCCATATAACGGGAAAAAAGATAAAAACATTTATTTGAAATATTTTGGTTTTCTTTTTTTGTCCTTATTTGGCACCCAAATAACGGGAAAAAATAAAAAAAAGTTATTTTAAATATTAAGGTTTTCTGTTTTAGTCCTTATTTTGCACCCAAATAACGGGAAAAAAGAAAAAAAAACTGATTTAAAATATTTTGGTTTTCTGTTTTTGTCCTTATTTTGCACCCAAATTAACGGGAAAAAATAAAAAAAAAGTTATTTGAAATATTTTGGTTTTCTGTTTTTGTCCTTATTTTGCACCCAAATAACGGGAAAAAAGAAAAACACAGTTATTTGAAATATTTTGGATTTCTGTTTTTGTCCTTATTTTGCACCCATATAACGGGAAAAAAGATAAAAACATTTATTTGAAATATTTTGGTTTTCTTTTTTTGTCCTTATTTGGCACCCAAATAACGGGAAAAAATAAAAAAAAGTTATTTTAAATATTAAGGTTTTCTGTTTTAGTCCTTATTTTGCACCCAAATAACGGGAAAAAAGAAAAAAAAACTGATTTAAAATATTTTGGTTTTCTGTTTTTGTCCTTATTTTGCACCCAAATTAACGGGAAAAAATAAAAAAAAAGTTATTTGAAATATTTTGGTTTTCTGTTTTTGTCCTTATTTTGCACCCAAATAACGGGAAAAAAGAAAAAAAAAAGTTATTTGAAATATTTTGGTTTTCTGTTTTTGTCCTTATTTTGCACCCAAGTAACGGGAAAAAATTAAAAAAAAGTTATTTGAAATATTTTAGTTTTCTGTTTTTGTCCTTATTTTACACCCAAATAGCGGGAAAAAATAAAAAAAAAGTTATTTGAAATTTTTTGGTTTTCTGTTTTTGTCCTTATTTTGCACCCAAATAACGGAAAAAAATAAAAAAAAAGTTATCTGAAATATTTTGGTTTTCTGTTTTTGTCCTTATTTTGCACTCAAATAACGGGAAAAAAGAAAAGTTATTTGAAATATTTTGGTTTTCTGTTTTTGTTATTATTTTGCACCCAAATAACGGGAAAAAAGAAAAAAAAAGTTATTTGAAATATTTTGGTTTTCTGTTTTTGTCCTTATTTTGCACCCAAATAATGGGAAAAAATAAAATAAAAGTTATCTAAAATATTTTGGTTTTCTGTTTTTGTCCTTATTTTGCACCCAAATAACGGGAAAAAAGATAAAAACATTTATTTGAAATATTTTGATTTTCTGTTTTTGTCCATATTTTGCCCCCAAATAACGGGAAAAAATAAAAAAAAAGTTATTTGAAATATTTAGGTTTTCTGTTTTTGTCCTTATTTTGCACCCAAATAACGGGAAAAAAGAAAAAAAAACTGATATAAAATATTTTGGTTTTCTGTTTTTGTCCTTATTTTGCACCCAAATAACGGGAAAAATAAAAAAAAAGTTATTGGAAATATTTTGGTTTTCTGTTTTTGTCCTTATTTTGCACCCAAATTACGGGAAAAAAGAAAAAAAAAGTTATTTGAAATATTTAGGTTTTCAGTTTTTGTCCTTATTTTGCACCTAAATAACGGGAACAAATAAAAAAAAAGTTATTTGAAATATTTTAGTTTTCTGTTTTTGTCCTTATTTTGCACCCAAATAACGGGAAAAAATAAAAAAAAAGTTATTTGAAATATTTTAGTTTTCTGTTTTTGTCCTTATTTTGCACCCAAATAAGGGCAAAGAAGAAAAAAAAAGTTATCTGAAATATATTGGTTTTCTGTTTTGTCCTTATTTTGCACCCAAATAACGGGAAAAAAGAAAAGTTATTTGAAATATTTTGGTTTCCTGTTTTGTTATTATTTTGCACCCAAATAACGGGAAAAAAAAAAGTTATTTGAAATATTTTGGTTTTCTGTTTTTGTCCTTATTTTGCACTTAAATAACGGGAAAAAATAAAAAAAAAGTTATCTGAAATATTTTGGTTTTCTGTTTTTGTCCTTATTTTGCACCCAAATAACGGGAAAAAAGATAAAAACATTTATTTGAAATATTTTGGTTTTCTGTTTTTGTCCTTATTTTGCACCCAACTAACGGGAAAAATTAAAAAAAAAGTTATTTGAAATATTTAGGTTTCCTGTTTTTGTCCTTATTTTGCACCCAAATAACGGGAAAAAAGAAAAAAAACTGGTTTACAATATTTTGGTTTTCTGTTTTTGTCCTTATTTTGCACCCAAATAACGGGAAAAAAGAAAAAAAAAGTTATTTGAAATATTTTGGTTTTCTATTTTTGTCCTTATTTTGCACCCAAATAACGGGAAAAAATAAAAAAAAAGTTATCTGAAATATTTTGGTTTTCTGGTTTTGTCCTTATTTTGCACCCAAATAACGGGAAAAAATAAAAAAAAAGTTATTTGAAATTTTTTGGTTTTTTGTTTTTGTTATTATTTTGCACCCAAATAATGGGAAAAAAGAAAAAAAAAGTTATTTGAAATATTTTGGTTTTCTATTTTTGTCCTTATTTTGCACCCAAATAACGGGAAAAAAGATAAAAACATTTATTTGAAATATTTTGGTTTTCTGTTTTTGTCCTTATTTTGACCCCAAATAAGGGCAAAAAAGAAAAAAAAGTTATCTGAAATATATTGGTTTTCTGTTTTGTCCTTATTTTGCACCCAAATAACGGGAAAAAATAAAAAAAAAGTTATTTGAAATATTTTGGTTTTCTATTTTTGTCCTTATTTTGCACCCAAATAACGGGAAAAAATAAAAAAAAAGTTATTTGAAATATTTTGGTTTCCTGTTTTTGTTATTATTTTGCACCCAAATAACGGGGAAAAAAAAAAGTTATTTGAAATATTTTGGTTTTCTGTTGTTGTCCTTATTTTGTACGCAAATAACGGGAAAAAATAAAAAAAAAGTTATCTGAAATATTTTGGTTTTCTGTTTTTGTCCTTATTTTGCACCCAAATAACCGGAAAAAAGATAAAAACATTTATTTGAAATATTTTGGTTTTCTGTTTTTGTCCTTATTTTGCACCCAACTAACGGGAAAAAATAAAAAAAAAGTTATTTGAAATATTTAGGTTTCCTGTTTTTGTCCTTATTTTGCACCCAAATAATGGGAAAAAAGAAAAAAAAAGTTATTTGAAATATTTTGGTTTTCTATTTTTGTCCTTATTTTGCACCCAAATAACGGGAAAAAAGATAAAAACATTTATTGAAATATTTTGGTTTTCTGTTTTTGTCCTTATTTTGACCCCAAATAAGGGCAAAAAAGAAAAAAAAAGTTATCTGAAATATATTGGTTTTCTGTTTTGTCCTTATTTTGCACCCAAATAACGGGAAAAAAGAAAAGTTATTTGAAATATTTTGGTTTCCTGTTTTTGTTATAATTTTGCACCCAAATAACGGGGAAAAAAAAAAGTTATTTGAAATATTTAGGTTTCCTGTTTTTGTCCTTATTTTGCACCCAAATAACGGGAAAAAAGAAAAAAAACTGATTTACAATATTTTGGTTTTCTGTTTTTGTCCTTATTTTGCACCCAAATAACGGGAAAAAAGATAAAAACATTTATTTGAAATATTTTGGTTTTCTATTTTTGTCCATATTTTGCCCCCAAATAACGGGAAAAAATAAAAAAAAAGTTATTTGAAATATTTAGGTTTTCTGTTTTTGTCCTTATTTTGCACCCAAATAACAGGAAAAAAGAAAAAAAAACTGATATAAAATATTTTGGTTTTCTGTTTTTGTCCTTATTTTGCACCCAAATAACGGGAAAAATAAAAAAAAGTTATTGGAAATATTTTGGTTTTCTGTTTTTGTCCTTATTTTGCACCCAAATTACGGGAAAAAAGAAAAAAAAAGTTATTTGAAATATTTTGGTTTTCTGGTTTTGTCCTTATTTTGCAGCCAAATAACAAGAAAAAATAAAAAAAAGGTATCTGAAATATTTTGGTTTTCTGTTTTTGTACTTATTTTGCACCCAAATAACGGGAAAAAAGAAAAGTTATTTGAAATATTTTGGTTTCCTGTTTTGTTATTATTTTGCACCCAAATAACGGGAAAAAAAAAAAAGTTATTTGAAATATTTTGGTTTTCTGTTTTTGTCCTTATTTTGCACGCAAATAACGGGAAAAAATAAAAAAAAAGTTATCTGAAATATTTTGGTTTTCTGTTTTTGTCCTTATTTTGCACCCAAATAACGGGGAAAAAGATAAAAACATTTATTTGAAATATTTTGGTTTTCTGTTTTTGTCCTTATTTTGCACCCAACTAACGGGAAAAATTAAAAAAAAAGTTATTTGAAATATTTTAGTTTTCTGTTTTTGTCCTTATTTTGCACCCAAATAACGGGAAAAAATAAGAAAAAAGTTATTTGAAATATTTTGGTTTTCTATTTTTGTCCTTATTTTGCACCCAAATAAGGGCAAAGAAGAAAAAAAAAGTTATCTGAAATATATTGGTTTTCTGTTTTGTCCTTATTTTGCACCCAAATAACGGGAAAAAAGAAAAGTTATTTGAAATATTTTGGTTTCCTGTTTTGTTATTATTTTGCACCCAAATAACGGGAAAAAAAAAAAAGTTATTTGAAATATTTTGGTTTTCTGTTTTTGTCCTTATTTTGCACGCAAATAACGGGAAAAAATAAAAAAAAAGTTATCTGAAATATTTTGGTTTTCTGTTTTTGTCCTTATTTTGCACCCAAATAACGGGAAAAAAGATAAAAACATTTATTTGAAATATTTTGGTTTTCTGTTTTTGTCCTTATTTTGCACCCAACTAACGGGAAAAATTAAAAAAAAAGTTATTTGAAATATTTAGGTTTCCTGTTTTTGTCCTTATTTTGCACCCAAATAACGGGAAAAAATAAAAAAAAAGTTATTTGAAATATTTTGGTTTTCTATTTTTGTCCTTATTTTGCACCCAAATAACGGGAAAAAATAAAAAAAAAGTTATCTGAAATATTTTGGTTTTCTGTTTTTGTCCTTATTTTGCACCTAAATAACGGGAAAAAATAAAAAAAAAGTTATTTGAAATTTTTTGGTTTTCTGTTTTTGTTATTATTTTGCACCCAAATAATGGGAAAAAAGTTATTTGAAATATTTTGGTTTTCTATTTTTGTCCTTATTTTGCACCCAAATAACGGGAAAAAATAAAAAAAAAGTTATCTGAAATATTTTGGTTTTCTGGTTTTGTCCTTATTTTGCACCCAAATAACGGGAAAAAATAAAAAAAAAGTTATTTGAAATTTTTTGGTTTTTTGTTTTTGTTATTATTTTGCACCCAAATAATGGGAAAAAAGAAAAAAAAAGTTATTTGAAATATTTTGGTTTTCTATTTTTGTCCTTATTTTGCACTCAAATAACGGGAAAAAAGATAAAAACATTTATTTGAAATATTTTGGTTTTCTGTTTTTGTCCTTATTTTGACCCCAAATAAGGGCAAAAAAGAAAAAAAAGTTATCTGAAATATATTGGTTTTCTGTTTTGTCCTTATTTTGCACCCAAATAACGGGAAAAAATAAAAAAAAAGTTATTTGAAATATTTTGGTTTTCTATTTTTGTCCTTATTTTGCACCCAAATAACGGGAAAAAATAAAAAAAAAGTTATTTGAAATATTTTGGTTTCCTGTTTTTGTTATTATTTTGCACCCAAATAACGGGGAAAAAAAAAAGTTATTTGAAATATTTTGGTTTTCTGTTGTTGTCCTTATTTTGCACGCAAATAACGGGAAAAAATAAAAAAAAAGTTATCTGAAATATTTTGGTTTGCTGTTTTTGTCCTTATTTTGCACCCAAATAACCGGAAAAAAGATAAAAACATTTATTTGAAATATTTTGGTTTTCTGTTTTTGTCCTTATTTTGCACCCAACTAACGGGAAAAAATAAAAAAAAAGTTATTTGAAATATTTAGGTTTCCTGTTTTTGTCCTTATTTTGCACCCAAATAATGGGAAAAAAGAAAAAAAAAGTTATTTGAAATATTTTGGTTTTCTATTTTTGTCCTTATTTTGCACCCAAATAACGGGAAAAAAGATAAAAACATTTATTGAAATATTTTGGTTTTCTGTTTTTGTCCTTATTTTGACCCCAAATAAGGGCAAAAAAGAAAAAAAAAGTTATCTGAAATATATTGGTTTTCTGTTTTGTCCTTATTTTGCACCCAAATAACGGGAAAAAAGAAAAGTTATTTGAAATATTTTGGTTTCCTGTTTTTGTTATTATTTTGCACCCAAATAACGGGAAAAAAGAAAAACACAGTTATTTGAAATATTTTGGTTTTCTGTTTTTGTCCTTATTTTGCACCCATATAACGGGAAAAAAGATAAAAACATTTATTTGAAATATTTTGGTTTTCTTTTTTTGTCCTTATTTGGCACCCAAATAACGGGAAAAAATAAAAAAAAGTTATTTTAAATATTAAGGTTTTCTGTTTTAGTCCTTATTTTGCACCCAAATAACGGGAAAAAAGAAAAAAAAACTGATTTAAAATATTTTGGTTTTCTGTTTTTGTCCTTATTTTGCACCCAAATTAACGGGAAAAAATAAAAAAAAAGTTATTTGAAATATTTTGGTTTTCTGTTTTTGTCCTTATTTTGCACCCAAATAACGGGAAAAAAGAAAAACACAGTTATTTGAAATATTTTGGATTTCTGTTTTTGTCCTTATTTTGCACCCATATAACGGGAAAAAAGATAAAAACATTTATTTGAAATATTTTGGTTTTCTTTTTTTGTCCTTATTTGGCCCCAAATAACGGGAAAAAATAAAAAAAAGTTATTTTAAATATTAAGGTTTTCTGTTTTAGTCCTTATTTTGCACCCAAATAACGGGAAAAAAGAAAAAAAAACTGATTTAAAATATTTTGGTTTTCTGTTTTTGTCCTTATTTTGCACCCAAATTAACGGGAAAAAATAAAAAAAAAGTTATTTGAAATATTTTGGTTTTCTGTTTTTGTCCTTATTTTGCACCCAAATAACGGGAAAAAAGAAAAAAAAAAGTTATTTGAAATATTTTGGTTTTCTGTTTTTGTCCTTATTTTGCACCCAAGTAACGGGAAAAAATTAAAAAAAAGTTATTTGAAATATTTTAGTTTTCTGTTTTTGTCCTTATTTTACACCCAAATAGCGGGAAAAAATAAAAAAAAAGTTATTTGAAATTTTTTGGTTTTCTGTTTTTGTCCTTATTTTGCACCCAAATAACGGAAAAAAATAAAAAAAAAGTTATCTGAAATATTTTGGTTTTCTGTTTTTGTCCTTATTTTGCACTCAAATAACGGGAAAAAAGAAAAGTTATTTGAAATATTTTGGTTTTCTGTTTTTGTTATTATTTTGCACCCAAATAACGGGAAAAAAGAAAAAAAAAGTTATTTGAAATATTTTGGTTTTCTGTTTTTGTCCTTATTTTGCACCCAAATAATGGGAAAAAATAAAATAAAAGTTATCTAAAATATTTTGGTTTTCTGTTTTTGTCCTTATTTTGCACCCAAATAACGGGAAAAAAGATAAAAACATTTATTTGAAATATTTTGATTTTCTGTTTTTGTCCATATTTTGCCCCCAAATAACGGGAAAAAATAAAAAAAAAGTTATTTGAAATATTTAGGTTTTCTGTTTTTGTCCTTATTTTGCACCCAAATAACGGGAAAAAAGAAAAAAAAACTGATATAAAATATTTTGGTTTTCTGTTTTTGTCCTTATTTTGCACCCAAATAACGGGAAAAATAAAAAAAAAGTTATTGGAAATATTTTGGTTTTCTGTTTTTGTCCTTATTTTGCACCCAAATTACGGGAAAAAAGAAAAAAAAAGTTATTTGAAATATTTAGGTTTTCAGTTTTTGTCCTTATTTTGCACCTAAATAACGGGAACAAATAAAAAAAAAGTTATTTGAAATATTTTAGTTTTCTGTTTTTGTCCTTATTTTGCACCCAAATAACGGGAAAAAATAAAAAAAAAGTTATTTGAAATATTTTAGTTTTCTGTTTTTGTCCTTATTTTGCACCCAAATAAGGGCAAAGAAGAAAAAAAAAGTTATCTGAAATATATTGGTTTTCTGTTTTGTCCTTATTTTGCACCCAAATAACGGGAAAAAAGAAAAGTTATTTGAAATATTTTGGTTTCCTGTTTTGTTATTATTTTGCACCCAAATAACGGGAAAAAAAAAAGTTATTTGAAATATTTTGGTTTTCTGTTTTTGTCCTTATTTTGCACTTAAATAACGGGAAAAAATAAAAAAAAAGTTATCTGAAATATTTTGGTTTTCTGTTTTTGTCCTTATTTTGCACCCAAATAACGGGAAAAAAGATAAAAACATTTATTTGAAATATTTTGGTTTTCTGTTTTTGTCCTTATTTTGCACCCAACTAACGGGAAAAATTAAAAAAAAAGTTATTTGAAATATTTAGGTTTCCTGTTTTTGTCCTTATTTTGCACCCAAATAACGGGAAAAAAGAAAAAAAACTGGTTGACAATATTTTGGTTTTCTGTTTTTGTCCATATTTTGCACCCAAATAACTGGAAAAAATAAAAAAAAAGTTATTTGAAATATTTTGGTTTTCTGTTTTTGTCCTTATTTTGCACCCAAATAACGGGAAAAAATAAAAAAAAAGTTATCTGAAATATTTTGGTTTTCTGGTTTTGTCCTTATTTTGCACCCAAATAACGGGAAAAAATAAAAAAAAAGTTATTTGAAATTTTTTGGTTTTTTGTTTTTGTTATTATTTTGCACCCAAATAATGGGAAAAAAGAAAAAAAAAGTTATTTGAAATATTTTGGTTTTCTATTTTTGTCCTTATTTTGCACCCAAATAACGGGAAAAAAGATAAAAACATTTATTTGAAATATTTTGGTTTTCTGTTTTTGTCCTTATTTTGACCCCAAATAAGGGCAAAAAAGAAAAAAAAGTTATCTGAAATATATTGGTTTTCTGTTTTGTCCTTATTTTGCACCCAAATAACGGGAAAAAATAAAAAAAAAGTTATTTGAAATATTTTGGTTTTCTATTTTTGTCCTTATTTTGCACCCAAATAACGGGAAAAAATAAAAAAAAAGTTATTTGAAATATTTTGGTTTCCTGTTTTTGTTATTATTTTGCACCCAAATAACGGGGAAAAAAAAAAGTTATTTGAAATATTTTGGTTTTCTGTTGTTGTCCTTATTTTGTACGCAAATAACGGGAAAAAATAAAAAAAAAGTTATCTGAAATATTTTGGTTTTCTGTTTTTGTCCTTATTTTGCACCCAAATAACCGGAAAAAAGATAAAAACATTTATTTGAAATATTTTGGTTTTCTGTTTTTGTCCTTATTTTGCACCCAACTAACGGGAAAAAATAAAAAAAAAGTTATTTGAAATATTTAGGTTTCCTGTTTTTGTCCTTATTTTGCACCCAAATAATGGGAAAAAAGAAAAAAAAAGTTATTTGAAATATTTTGGTTTTCTATTTTTGTCCTTATTTTGCACCCAAATAACGGGAAAAAAGATAAAAACATTTATTGAAATATTTTGGTTTTCTGTTTTTGTCCTTATTTTGACCCCAAATAAGGGCAAAAAAGAAAAAAAAAGTTATCTGAAATATATTGGTTTTCTGTTTTGTCCTTATTTTGCACCCAAATAACGGGAAAAAAGAAAAGTTATTTGAAATATTTTGGTTTCCTGTTTTTGTTATAATTTTGCACCCAAATAACGGGAAAAAAAAAAAGTTATTTGAAATATTTAGGTTTCCTGTTTTTGTCCTTATTTTGCACCCAAATAACGGGAAAAAAGAAAAAAAACTGATTTACAATATTTTGGTTTTCTGTTTTTGTCCTTATTTTGCACCCAAATAACGGGAAAAAAGATAAAAACATTTATTTGAAATATTTTGGTTTTCTATTTTTGTCCATATTTTGCCCCCAAATAACGGGAAAAAATAAAAAAAAGTTATTTGAAATATTTAGGTTTTCTGTTTTTGTCCTTATTTTGCACCCAAATAACAGGAAAAAAGAAAAAAAAACTGATATAAAATATTTTGGTTTTCTGTTTTTGTCCTTATTTTGCACCCAAATAACGGGAAAAATAAAAAAAAGTTATTGGAAATATTTTGGTTTTCTGTTTTTGTCCTTATTTTGCACCCAAATTACGGGAAAAAAGAAAAAAAAAGTTATTTGAAATATTTTGGTTTTCTGGTTTTGTCCTTATTTTGCAGCCAAATAACAAGAAAAAATAAAAAAAAGGTATCTGAAATATTTTGGTTTTCTGTTTTTGTCCTTATTTTGCACCCAAATAACGGGAAAAAAGAAAAGTTATTTGAAATATTTTGGTTTCCTGTTTTGTTATTATTTTGCACCCAAATAACGGGAAAAAAAAAAAAGTTATTTGAAATATTTTGGTTTTCTGTTTTTGTCCTTATTTTGCACGCAAATAACGGGAAAAAATAAAAAAAAAGTTATCTGAAATATTTTGGTTTTCTGTTTTTGTCCTTATTTTGCACCCAAATAACGGGGAAAAAGATAAAAACATTTATTTGAAATATTTTGGTTTTCTGTTTTTGTCCTTATTTTGCACCCAACTAACGGGAAAAATTAAAAAAAAAGTTATTTGAAATATTTTAGTTTTCTGTTTTTGTCCTTATTTTGCACCCAAATAACGGGAAAAAATAAGAAAAAAGTTATTTGAAATATTTTGGTTTTCTATTTTTGTCCTTATTTTGCACCCAAATAAGGGCAAAGAAGAAAAAAAAAGTTATCTGAAATATATTGGTTTTCTGTTTTGTCCTTATTTTGCACCCAAATAACGGGAAAAAAGAAAAGTTATTTGAAATATTTTGGTTTCCTGTTTTGTTATTATTTTGCACCCAAATAACGGGAAAAAAAAAAAAGTTATTTGAAATATTTTGGTTTTCTGTTTTTGTCCTTATTTTGCACGCAAATAACGGGAAAAAATAAAAAAAAAGTTATCTGAAATATTTTGGTTTTCTGTTTTTGTCCTTATTTTGCACCCAAATAACGGGAAAAAAGATAAAAACATTTATTTGAAATATTTTGGTTTTCTGTTTTTGTCCTTATTTTGCACCCAACTAACGGGAAAAATTAAAAAAAAAGTTATTTGAAATATTTAGGTTTCCTGTTTTTGTCCTTATTTTGCACCCAAATAACGGGAAAAAATAAAAAAAAAGTTATTTGAAATATTTTGGTTTTCTATTTTTGTCCTTATTTTGCACCCAAATAACGGGAAAAAATAAAAAAAAAGTTATCTGAAATATTTTGGTTTTCTGTTTTTGTCCTTATTTTGCACCTAAATAACGGGAAAAAATAAAAAAAAAGTTATTTGAAATTTTTTGGTTTTCTGTTTTTGTTATTATTTTGCACCCAAATAATGGGAAAAAAGTTATTTGAAATATTTTGGTTTTCTATTTTTGTCCTTATTTTGCACCCAAATAACGGGAAAAAAGATAAAAACATTTATTTGAAATATTTTGGTTTTCTGTTTTTGTCCTTATTTTGACTCCAAATAAGGGCAAAAAAGAAAAAAAAGTTATCTGAAATATATTGGTTTTCTGTTTTGTCCTTATTTTGCACCCAAATAACGGGAAAAATAAAAAAAAAGTTATTGGAAATATTTTGGTTTTCTGTTTTTGTCCTTATTTTGCACCCAAATTACGGGAAAAAAGAAAAAAAAACTGATATAAAATATTTTGGTTTTCTATTTTTGTCCTTATTTTGCACCCAAATAACGGGAAAAATAAAAAAAAAGTTATTGGAAATATTTTGGTTTTCTGTTTTTGTCCTTATTTTGCACCCAAATTACGGGAAAAAAGAAAAAAAAAGTTATTCTGTTTTTGTCCTTATTTTGCACGCAAATAACGGGAAAAAATAAAAAAAAAGTTATCTGAAATATTTTGGTTTTCTGTTTTTGTCCTTATTTTGCACCCAAATAACGGGAAAAAAGATGAAAACATTTATTTGAAATATTTTGGTTTTCTGTTTTTGTCCTTATTTTGCACCCAACTAACGGGAAAAATTAAAAAAAAAGTAATTTGAAATATTTAGGTTTCCTGAATAACGGGAAAAAAGAAAAAAAACTGATTTACAATATTTTGGTTTTCTGTTTTTGTCCTTACTTTGCACCCAAATAACGGGAAAAAATAAAAAAAAGTTATTTGAAATATTTTGGTTTTCTATTTTTGTCCTTATTTTGCACCCAAATAACGGGAAAAAATAAAAAAAAAGTTATCTGAAATATTTTGGTTTTCTGTTTTTGTCCTTATTTTGCACCCAAATAACGGGAAAAAATAAAAAAAAAGTTATTTGAAATTTTTTGGTTTTCTGTTTTTGTTATTATTTTGCACCCAAATAATGGGAAAAAAGAAAAAAAAGTTATTTGAAATATTTTGGTTTTCTATTTTTGTCCTTATTTTGCACCCAAATAACGGGAAAAAAGATAAAAACATTTATTTGAAATATTTTGGTTTTCTGTTTTTGTCCTTATTTTGACCCCAAATAAGGGCAAAAAAGAAAAAAAAGTTATCTGAAATATATTGGTTTTCTGTTTTGTCCTTATTTTGCACCCAAATAACGGGAAAAAAAAAAAAGTTATTTGAAATATTTTGGTTTTCTATTTTTGTCCTTATTTTGCACCCAAATAACGGGAAAAAATAAAAAAAAAGTTATTTGAAATATTTTGGTTTCCTGTTTTTGTTATTATTTTGCACCCAAATAACGGGAAAAAAAAAAGTTATTTGAAATATTTTGGTTTTCTGTTGTTGTCCTTATTTTGCACGCAAATAACGGGAAAAAATAAAAAAAAAGTTATCTGAAATATTTTGGTTTTCTGTTTTTGTCCTTATTTTGCACCCAAATAACCGGAAAAAAGATAAAAACATTTATTTGAAATATTTTGGTTTTCTGTTTTTGTCCTTATTTTGCACCCAACTAACGGGAAAAAATAGAAAAAAAGTTATTTGAAATATTTAGGTTTCCTGTTTTTGTCCTTATTTTGCACCCAAATAATGGGAAAAAAGAAAAAAAAAGTTATTTGAAATATTTTGGTTTTCTATTTTTGTCCTTATTTTGCACCCAAATAACGGGAAAAAAGATAAAAACATTTATTGAAATATTTTGGTTTTCTGTTTTTGTCCTTATTTTGACCCCAAATAAGGGCAAAAAAGAAAAAAAAAGTTATCTGAAATATATTGGTTTTCTGTTTTGTCCTTATTTTGCACCCAAATAACGGGAAAAAAGAAAAGTTATTTGAAATATTTTGGTTTCCTGTTTTTGTCCTTATTTTGCACCCAAATAACGGGAAAAAATAAAAAAAAAGTTATCTGAAATATTTTGGTTTTCTGTTTTTGTCCTTATTTTGCACCTAAATAACGGGAAAAAATAAAAAAAAAGTTATTTGAAATTTTTTGGTTTTCTGTTTTTGTTATTATTTTGCACCCAAATAATGGGAAAAAAGTTATTTGAAATATTTTGGTTTTCTATTTTTGTCCTTATTTTGCACCCAAATAACGGGAAAAAAGATAAAAACATTTATTTGAAATATTTTGGTTTTCTGTTTTTGTCCTTATTTTGACCCCAAATAAGGGCAAAAAAGAAAAAAAAGTTATCTGAAATATATTGGTTTTCTGTTTTGTCCTTATTTTGCACCCAAATAACGGGAAAAATAAAAAAAAAGTTATTGGAAATATTTTGGTTTTCTGTTTTTGTCCTTATTTTGCACCCAAATTACGGGAAAAAAGAAAAAAAAACTGATATAAAATATTTTGGTTTTCTATTTTTGTCCTTATTTTGCACCCAAATAACGGGAAAAATAAAAAAAAAGTTATTGGAAATATTTTGGTTTTCTGTTTTTGTCCTTATTTTGCACCCAAATTACGGGAAAAAAGAAAAAAAAAGTTATTCTGTTTTTGTCCTTATTTTGCACGCAAATAACGGGAAAAAATAAAAAAAAAGTTATCTGAAATATTTTGGTTTTCTGTTTTTGTCCTTATTTTGCACCCAAATAACGGGAAAAAAGATGAAAACATTTATTTGAAATATTTTGGTTTTCTGTTTTTGTCCTTATTTTGCACCCAACTAACGGGAAAAATTAAAAAAAAAAGTAATTTGAAATATTTAGGTTTCCTGTTTTTGTCCTTATTTTGCACCTAAATAACGGGAAAAAAGAAAAAAAACTGATTTACAATATTTTGGTTTTCTGTTTTTGTCCTTACTTTGCACCCAAATAACGGGAAAAAATAAAAAAAAGTTATTTGAAATATTTTGGTTTTCTATTTTTGTCCTTATTTTGCACCCAAATAACGGGAAAAAATAAAAAAAAAGTTATCTGAAATATTTTGGTTTTCTGTTTTTGTCCTTATTTTGCACCCAAATAACGGGAAAAAATAAAAAAAAAGTTATTTGAAATTTTTTGGTTTTCTGTTTTTGTTATTATTTTGCACCCAAATAATGGGAAAAAAGAAAAAAAAGTTATTTGAAATATTTTGGTTTTCTATTTTTGTCCTTATTTTGCACCCAAATAACGGGAAAAAAGATAAAAACATTTATTTGAAATATTTTGGTTTTCTGTTTTTGTCCTTATTTTGACCCCAAATAAGGGCAAAAAAGAAAAAAAAGTTATCTGAAATATATTGGTTTTCTGTTTTGTCCTTATTTTGCACCCAAATAACGGGAAAAAAAAAAAAGTTATTTGAAATATTTTGGTTTTCTATTTTTGTCCTTATTTTGCACCCAAATAACGGGAAAAAATAAAAAAAAAGTTATTTGAAATATTTTGGTTTCCTGTTTTTGTTATTATTTTGCACCCAAATAACGGGAAAAAAAAAAGTTATTTGAAATATTTTGGTTTTCTGTTGTTGTCCTTATTTTGCACGCAAATAACGGGAAAAAATAAAAAAAAAGTTATCTGAAATATTTTGGTTTTCTGTTTTTGTCCTTATTTTGCACCCAAATAACCGGAAAAAAGATAAAAACATTTATTTGAAATATTTTGGTTTTCTGTTTTTGTCCTTATTTTGCACCCAACTAACGGGAAAAAATAGAAAAAAAGTTATTTGAAATATTTAGGTTTCCTGTTTTTGTCCTTATTTTGCACCCAAATAATGGGAAAAAAGAAAAAAAAAGTTATTTGAAATATTTTGGTTTTCTATTTTTGTCCTTATTTTGCACCCAAATAACGGGAAAAAAGATAAAAACATTTATTGAAATATTTTGGTTTTCTGTTTTTGACCTTATTTTGACCCCAAATAAGGGCAAAAAAGAAAAAAAAAGTTATCTGAAATATATTGGTTTTCTGTTTTGTCCTTATTTTGCACCCAAATAACGGGAAAAAAGAAAAGTTATTTGAAATATTTTGGTTTCCTGTTTTTGTTATTATTTTGCACCCAAATAACGGGAAAAAAAAAAGTTATTTGAAATATTTAGGTTTCCTGTTTTTGTCCTTATTTTGCACCCAAATAACGGGAAAAAAGAAAAAAAACTGATTTACAATATTTTGGTTTTCTGTTTTTGTCCTTATTTTGCACCCAAATAACGGGAAAAAATAAAAAAAAAGTTATTTGAAATATTTTGTTTTCTGTTTTTGTCGTTATTTTGCACCCAAATAATGGGAAAAAAGAAAAAAAAAGTTATTTGAAATATTTTGGTTTTCTATTTTTGTCCTTATTTTGCACCCAAATAACGGGAAAAAAGATAAAAACATTTATTTGAAATATTTAGGTTTTCTGTTTTTGTCCTTATTTTGACCCCAAATAACGGGAAAAAATAAAAAAAAAGTTATTCGAAATATTTTGGTTTTCTGTTTTTGTCCTTATTTTGCACCCAAATAACGGGAAAAAATAAAAAAAAAGTTATTTGAAATATTTTAGTTTTCTGTTTTTGTCCTTATTTTGTACCCAAATAACGAGAAAAAATAAAAAAAAAGTTATTTGAAATATTTTGGTTTTCTGTTTTTGTTATTATTTTGCACCCAAATAATGGGAAAAAAGAAAAAAAAAGTTATTTGAAATATTTTGGTTTTCTATTTTTGTCCTTATTTTGCACCCAAATAACGGGAAAAAAGATAAAAACATTTATTTGAAATATTTAGGTTTTCTGTTTTTGTCCTTATTTTGACCCCAAATAACGGGAAAAAATAAAAAAAAAGTTATTCGAAATATTTTGGTTTTCTGTTTTTGTCCTTATTTTGCACCCAAATAACGAGAAAAAATAAAAAAAAAGTTATTTGAAATATTTTGGTTTTCTGGTTTTGTCCTTATTTTGTACCCAAATAACGGGAAAAAATAAAAAAAAAGTTATCTGAAATATTTTGGTTTTCTGATTTTGTCCTTATTTTGCACCCAAATAACGGGAAAAAAGAAAAAAAACTGATTTAAAATATTGTGGTTTTCTGTTTTTGTCCTTATTTTGCACCCAAATTACGGGAAAAAATAAAAAAAAGGTTATTTGAAATATTTCGGTTTTCTGTTTTTGTCCTTATTTTGCTCCCAAATAACGGGAAAAAATAAAAAAAAAGTTATTTGAAATATTTTGGTTTTCTGTTTTTGTCCTTATTTTGCACGCAAATAACGGGAAAAAAGAAAAAAAAAAGTTATTTGAAATATTTTGGTTTTCTGTTTTTGTCCTTATTTTGCACCCAAGTAACGGGAAAAAATAAAAAAAAAGTTATTTGAAATATTTTAGTTTTCTGTTTTTGTCCTTATTTTACACCCAAATAGCGGGAAAAAATAAAAAAAAAGTTATTTGAAATATTTTGGTTTTCTGTTTTTGTCCTTATTTTGCACCCAAATAACGGAAAAAATAAAAAAAAAGTTATCTGAAATATTTTGGTTTTCTGTTTTTGTCCTTATTTTGCACTCAAATAACGGGAAAAAAGAAAAGTTATTTGAAATATTTTGGTTTTCTGTTTTTGTTATTATTTTCCACCCAAATAACGGGAAAAAAGAAAAAAAAGTTATTTGAAATATTTTGGTTTTCTGTTTTTGTCCTTATTTTGCACCCAAATAACGGGAAAAAAGATAAAAACATTTATTTGAAATATTTTGGTTTTCTGTTTTTGTCCATATTTTGCCCCCAAATAACGGGAAAAAATAAAAAAAAAGTTATTTGAAATATTTAGGTTTTCTGTTTTTGTCCTTATTTTGCACCCAAATAACGGGAAAAAAGAAAAAAAAAACTGATATAAAATATTTTGGTTTTCTGTTTTTGTCCTTATTTTGCACCCAAATAACGGGAAAAAAAAAAAAAAAAGTTATTGGAAATATTTTGGTTTTCTGTTTTTGTCCTTATTTTGCACCCAAATTACGGGAAAAAAGAAAAAAAAAGTTATTTGAAATATTTTGTTTTTCAGTTTTTGTCCTTATTTTGCACCTAAATAACGGGAACAAATAAAAAAAAAGTTATTTGAAATATTTTAGTTTTCTGTTTTTGTCCTTATTTTGCACCCAAATAACGGGAGAAAATAAAAAAAAAGTTATTTGAAATATTTTGGTTTTCTA
Source organism: Empis livida (assembly GCA_963932195.1). Classification (NCBI taxonomy): domain Eukaryota; kingdom Metazoa; phylum Arthropoda; class Insecta; order Diptera; family Empididae; genus Empis; species Empis livida. The sequence continues at coordinate 27,534,208 of OZ010649.1, read as the reverse complement.
TTTTTGTCCTTATTTTGCACCCAAATAAGGGCAAAGAAGAAAAAAAAAGTTATCTGAAATATATTGGTTTTCTGTTTTGTCCTTATTTTGCACGCAAATAACGGGAAAAAAGAAAAGTTATTTGAAATATTTTGGTTTCCTGTTTTGTTATTATTTTGCACCCAAATAACGGGAAAAAAAAAAAGTTATTTGAAATATTTTGGTTTTCTGTTTTTGTCCTAATTTTGCACGCAAATAACGGGAAAAAATAAAAAAAAAGTTATCTGAAATATTTTGGTTTTCTGTTTTTGTCCGTATTTTGCACCCAAATAACGGGGAAAAAGATAAAAACATTTATTTGAAATATTTTGGTTTTCTGTTTTTGTCCTTATTTAGCACCCAACTAACGGGAAAAATTAAAAAAAAAGTTACTTGAAATATTTAGGTTTCCTGTTTTTGTCGTTATTTTGCACCCAAATAACGGAAAAAAAGAAAAAAAACTGATTTACAATATTTTGGTTTTCTGTTTTTGTCGTTATTTTGCACCCAAATAACGGGAAAAAATAAAAAAAAAGTTATTTGAAATATTTTGGTTTTCTATTTTTGTCCTTATTTTGCACCCAAATAACGGGAAAAAATAAAAAAAAAGTTATCTGAAATATTTTGGTTTTCTGTTTTTGTCCTTATTTTGCACCCAAATAACGGGAAAAAAGAAAAGTTATTTGAAATATTTTATTTTCCTTGTCCTTATTTTGCACGCAAATAACGGGAAAAAATAAAAAAAAAGTTATCTGAAATATTTTGGTTTTCTGTTTTTGTCCTTATTTTGCACCCAAATAACGGGAAAAAAGATAAAAACATTTATTTGAAATATTTTGCTTTTCTGTTTTTGTCCTTATTTTGCACCCAACTAACGGGAAAAAATAAAAAAAAAGTTATTTGAAATATTTAGGTTTCCTGTTTTTGTCCTTATTTTGCACCCAAATAACGGGAAAAAAGAAAAAAAACTGATTTACAATATTTTGGTTTTCTGTTTTTGTCCTTATTTTGCACCCAAATAACGGGAAAAAATAAAAAAAAAGTTATTTGAAATATTTTGGTTTTCTATTTTTGTCCTTATTTTGCACCCAAATAACGGGAAAAAAGAAATACACAGTTATTTGAAATATTTTGGTTTTCTGTTTTTGTCCTTATTTTGCACCCAAATAACGGGAAAAAATAAAAAAAAAGTTATTTGAAATATTTTGGTTTTCTGTTTTTGTCCTTATTTTGTACCCAAATAACGGGAAAAAATAAAAAAAAAGTTATCTGAAATATTTTGGTTTTTTGATTTTGTCCTTATTTTGCAACCAAATAACCGGAAAAAAGAAAAAAAACTGATTTAAAATATTTTGGTTTTCTGTTTTTGTCCTTATTTTGCACCCAAATTACGGGAAAAAATAAAACAAAAGTTATTTGAAATATTTTGGTTTTCTGTTTTTGTCCTTATTTTGCACCCAAATAACGGGAAGAAATAAAAAAAAAGTTATTTGAAATATTTTGGTTTTCTATTTTTGTCTTTATTTTGCACCCAAATAAGGGCAAAAAAGAAAAAAAAAAGTTATTTGAAATATATTGGTTTTCTGTTTTGTCCTTATTTTGCACCCAAATAACGGGAAAAAAGAAAAGTTATTTGAAATATTTTAGTTTCCTGTTTTTGTTATTATTTTGCACCCAAATAACGGGAAAAAAGATAAAAAAATTTATTTGAAATATTTAGGTTTTCTGTTTTTGTCCTTATTTTGACCCCAAATAACGGGAAAAAATAAAAAAAAAGTTATTCGAAATATTTTGGTTTTCTGTTTTTGTCCTTATTTTGCACCCAAATAACGGGAAAAAAAAAAAAAAAGTTATTTGAAATATTTTGGTTTTCTGTTTTTGTCCTTATTTTGTACCCAAATAACGGGAAAAAATAAAAAAAAAGTTATCTGAAATATTTTGGTTTTCTGTTTTTGTCCTTAATTTGCAACCAAATAACGGGAAAAAAGAAAAAAAAAAGTTATTTGAAATATTTTGGCTTTCAGTTTTTGTCATTATTTTGCACCCAAATAACGGGAAAAAATAAAAAAAAAGTTATTTGAAATATTTTAGTTTTCTGTTTCTTTCCTTATTTTGCACCCAAATAACGGGAAAAAAGTAAAATTATTTGAAATATTTTGGTTTTCTGTTTTTGTTATTATTTTGCACCCAAATAACGGGAACAATAAAAAAAAAGTTATCTGAAATATTTTGGTTTTCTGTTTTTGTCCTTATTTTGCACCCAAATAACGGGAAAAAAGTAAAGTTATTTGAAATATTTTGGTTTTCTGTTTTTGTCCTTATTTTGCACCCAAATAACGGGAAAAAAGAAAAAAAAAGTTATTTGAAATATTTTGGCTTTCAGTTTTTGTCATTATTTTGCACCCAAATAACGGGAAAAAATAAAAAAAAAGTTATCTGAAATATTTTGGTTTTCTGTTTTTGTCCTTAATTTGCAACCAAATAACGGGAAAAAAGAAAAAAAAAAGTTATTTGAAATATTTTGGCTTTCAGTTTTTGTCATTATTTTGCACCCAAATAACGGGAAAAAATAAAAAAAAAGTTATTTGAAATATTTTAGTTTTCTGTTTCTTTCCTTATTTTGCACCCAAATAACGGGAAAAAAGTAAAATTATTTGAAATATTTTGGTTTTCTGTTTTTGTCCTTATTTTGCACCCAAATAACGGGAAAAAATAAAAAAAAAGTTATTTGAAATATTTTGGTTTTCTGTTTTTGTCCTTATTTTGCACACAAATAGCGGGAAAAAAGAAAAAAAATGTTATTTGAAAAATTTTGGTTTTCAGTTTTTGTCCTTATTTTGCACCCAAATAACGGGAAAAAATAAAAAAAAAGATATTTGAAAAATTTTAGTTTTCTGTTTTTGTCCTTATTTTGCAACCAAATAACGGGAAAAAAGTAAAGTTATTCGAAATATTTTGGTTTTCTGTTTTTGTCCTTATTTTGCACCCAAATAACGGGAAAAAAGAAAAGTTATTTGAAATATTTTGGTTTCCTGTTTTTGTTATTATTTTGCACCCAAATAACGGGAAAAAAAAAAAAAGTTATTTGAAATATTTTGGTTTTCTGTTTTTGTCCTTATTTTGCACGCAAATAACGGGAAAAAATAAAAAAAAGTTATTTGAAATATTTTGGTTTTCTGTATTTGTCCTTATTTTGCACCTAAATAAAGGGAAAAAAGATAAAAACATTTATTTGAAATATTTTGGTTTTCTGTTTTTGTCCTTATTTTGCACCCAACTAACGGGAAAAAATAAAAAAAAAGTTATTTGAAATATTTAGGTTTCCTGTTTTTGTCCTTATTTTGCACCCAAATAACGACAAAAAAAGAAAAAAAATTGATTTACAATATTTTGGTTTTCTGTTTTTGTCCTTATTTTGCACCCAAATAACGGGAAAAAATAAAAAAAAAGTTATTTGAAATATTTCGGTTTTCTATTTTTGTCCTTATTTTGCACCCAAATAACGGAAAAAAATAAAAAAAAAAATATCTGAAATATTTTGGTTTTCTGTTTTTGTCCTTATTTTGCACCCAAATAACGGGAAAAAATAAAAAAAAAGTTATTTGAAATTTTTTGGTTTTCTGTTTTTGTTATTATTTTGCACCCAAATAACGGGAAAAAAAAAAGTTATTTGAAATATTTTGGTTTTCTGTTTTTGTTCTTATTTTGCACGCAAATAACGGGAAAAAATAAAAAAAAAGTTATCTGAAATATTTAGGTTTTCGGTTTTTGTCCTTATTTTGCACCCAAATAACGGGAAAAAAGATAAAAACATTTATTTGAAATATTTTGGTTTTCTGTTTTTGTCCTTATTTTGCACCCAACTAACGGGAAAAAATAAAAAAAAAGTTATTTGAAATATTTAGGTTTCCTGTTTTTGTCCTTATTTTGCACTCAAATAATGGGAAAAAAGAAAAAAAAAGTTATATGAAATATTTTGGTTTTCTATTTTTGTCCTTATTTTGCACTCAAATAACGGGAAAAAAGAAAAAAAAAAGTTATTTGAAATATTTTGGTTTTCAGTTTTTGTCATTATTTTGCACCCAAATAACGGGAAAAAATAAAAAAAAAGTTATTTGAAATATTTAGGTTTCCTGTTTTTGTCCTTATTTTGCACTCAAATAATGGGAAAAAAGAAAAAAAAAGTTATTTGAAATATTTTGGTTTTCTGTTTTTGTTATTATTTTGCACCCAAATAAGGGGAAAAATAAAAAAAAAGTTATCTGAAATATTTTGGTTTTCTGTTTTTGTCCTTATTTTGCACCCAAATAACGGGAAAAAAGATAAAAAAACTGATTTAAAATATTTTGGTTTTCTGATTTTGCCCTTATTTTGCACCCAAATAACGGGAAAAAATAAAAAAAAAGTTATTTGAAATATTTTGGTTTTCTGTTTTTGTCCTTATTTTGCACCCAAATAACGGGAAAAAATAAAAAAAAAGTTATTTGAAAAATTTTAGTTTTCTGTTTTTGTCCTTATTTTGCACCCAAATAACGGGAAAAAAGTAAAGTTATTCGAAATATTTTGGTTTTCTGTTTTTGTCCTTATTTTGCACCCAAATAACGGGAAAAAAAAAAAAAAGTTATTTGAAATATTTTGGTTTTCTGTTTTTGTCCTTATTTTGTACCCAAATAACGGGAAAAAATAAAAAAAAAGTTATCTGAAATATTTTGGTTTTCTGTATTTGTCCTTATTTTGCACCTAAATAACGGGAAAAAAGATAAAAACATTTATTTGAAATATTTTGGTTTTCTGTTTTTGTCCTTATTTTGCACCCAACTAACGGGAAAAAATAAAAAAAAAGTTATTTGAAATATTTAGGTTTCCTGTTTTTGTCCTTATTTTGCACTCAAATAATGGGAAAAAAGAAAAAAAAAGTTATATGAAATATTTTGGTTTTCTATTTTTGTCCTTATTTTGCACTCAAATAACGGGAAAAAAGAAAAAAAAAAGTTATTTGAAATATTTTGGTTTTCAGTTTTTGTCATTATTTTGCACCCAAATAACGGGAAAAAATAAAAAAAAAGTTATTTGAAATATTTAGGTTTCCTGTTTTTGTCCTTATTTTGCACGCAAATAATGGGAAAAAAGAAAAAAAAAGTTATTTGAAATATTTTGGTTTTCTGTTTTTGTTATTATTTTGCACCCAAATAAGGGGAAAAATAAAAAAAAAGTTATCTGAAATATTTTGGTTTTCTGTTTTTGTCCTTATTTTGCACCCAAATAACGGGAAAAAAGATAAAAAAACTGATTTAAAATATTTTGGTTTTCTGATTTTGTCCTTATTTTGCAGCCAAATAACGGGAAAAAATAAAAAAAAAGTTATTTGAAATATTTTGGTTTTCTGTTTTTGTCCTTATTTTGCACCCAAATAACGGGAAAAAATAAAAAAAAAGTTATTTGAAAAATTTTAGTTTTCTGTTTTTGTCCTTATTTTGCACCCAAATAACGGGAAAAAAGTAAAGTTATTCGAAATATTTTGGTTTTCTCTTTTTGTCCTTATTTTGCACCCAAATAACGGGAAAAAAAAAAAAAAAGTTATTTGAAATATTTTGGTTTTCTGTTTTTGTCCTTATTTTGTACCCAAATAACGGGAAAAAATAAAAAAAAAGTTATCTGAAATATTTTGGTTTTCTGTATTTGTCCTTATTTTGCACCTAAATAACGGGAAAAAAGATAAAAACATTTATTTGAAATATTTTGGTTTTCTGATTTTGTCCTTATTTTGCACCCAAATAACGGGAAAAAATAAAAAAAAAGTTATTTGAAATATTTTGGTTTTCTGTTTTTGTCCTTATTTTGCACCCAAATAACGGGAAAAAAGAAAAAAAAAGTTATTTGAAATATTTTGGTTTTCTGTTTTTGTCCTTATTTTGCACGCAAATAACGGGAAAAAATAAAAAAAAAGTTATTTGAAATATTTTGGTTTTCTGTATTTGTCCTTATTTTGCACCTAAATAACGGGAAAAAAGATGAAAACATTTATTTGAAATATTTTGGTTTTCTGTTTTTGTCCTTATTTTGCACCCAACTAACGGGAAAAAATAAAAAAAAAGTTATTTGAAATATTTAGGTTTCCTGTTTTTGTCCTTATTTTGCACCCAAATAACGGGAAAAAAGAAAAAAAAATTGATTTACAATATTTTGGTTTTCTGTTTTTGTCCTTATTTTGCACCCAAATAACGGGAAAAAAGAAAAAAAAAGTTATCTGAAATATTTTGGTTTTCTGTTTTTGTCCTTATTTTGCACCCAAATAACGGGAAAAAAAAAAAAAAAAGTTATTTGAAATTTTTTGGTTTTCTGTTTTTGTTATTATTTTGCACCCAAATAACGGGGCAAAAAAAAAAGTTATTTGAAATATTTTGGTTTTCTGTTTTTGTCCTTATTTTGCACGCAAATAATGGGAAAAAAGAAAAAAAAAGTTATTTGAAATATTTTGGTTTTCTGTTTTTGTCCTTATTTTGCACCCAAATAACGGGAAAAAAGATAAAAACATTTATTTGAAATATTTTGGTTTTCTGTTTTTGTCCTTATTTTGAACCCAACTAACGGGAAAAAATAAAAAAAAAGTTATGTGAAATATTTAGGTTTCCTGTTTTTCCTTATTTTGCACTCAAATAATGGGAAAAAAGAAAAAAAAAGTTATTTGAAATATTTTGGTTTTCTATTTTTGTCCTTATTTTGCACCCAAATAACGGGAAAAAAGATAAAAACATTTATTTGAAATATTTTGGTTTTCTGTTTTTGTCCTTATTTTGACCCCAAATAAGGGCAAAAAAGAAAAAAAAAGTTATCTGAAATATATTGGTTTTCTGTTTTGTCCTTATTTTGCACCCAAATAACGGGAAAAAAGCAAAGTTATTTGAAATATTTTGGTTTCCTGTTTTTGTTATTATTTTGCACCCAAATAACGGGAAAAAAAAAAAAGTTATTTGAAATATTTAGGTTTCCTGTTTTCGTCCTTATTTTGCACCCAAATAACGGGAAAAAAGAAAAAAAACTGATTTACAATATTTTGGTTTTCTGTTTTTGTCCTTATTTTGCACCCCAATAACGGGAAAAAATAAAAAAAGAGTTATTTGAAATATTTTGGTTTTCTATTTTTGTCCTTATTTTGCACGCAAATAACGGGAAAAAAGAAAAAAAAAGTTATCTGAAATATTTTGGTTTTCTGTTTTTGTCCTTATTTTGCACGCAAATAACGGGAAAAAATAAAAAAAAAGTTATCTGAAATATTTTGGTTTTCTGGTTTTGGTTTTCTGGGAAAAAAGATAAAAACATTTATTTGAAATATTTTGGTTTTCTGTTTTTGTCCTTATTTTGACCCCAAATAAGGGCAAAAAAGAAAAAAAAAGTTATCTGAAATATATTGGTTTTCTGTTTTGTCCTTATTTTGCACCCAAATAACGGGAAAAAAGCAAAGTTATTTGAAATATTTTGGTTTCCTGTTTTTGTTATTATTTTGCACCCAAATAACGGGAAAAAAAAAAAGTTATTTGAAATATTTAGGTTTCCTGTTTTCGTCCTTATTTTGCACCCAAATAACGGGAAAAAAGAAAAAAAACTGATTTACAATATTTTGGTTTTCTGTTTTTGTCCTTATTTTGCACCCAAATAACGGGAAAAAATAAAAAAAAAGTTATTTGAAATTTTTTGGTTTTCTGTTTTTGTTATTATTTTGCACCCAAATAACGGGGAAAAAAAAAAAGTTATTTGAAATATTTTGGTTTTCTGTTTTTGTCCTTATTTTGCACGCAAATAACGGGAAAAAATAAAAAAAAAGTTATCTGAAATATTTAGGTTTTCTGTTTTTGTCCTTATTTTGCACCCAAATAACGGGAAAAAATATAAAAACTTTTATTTGAAATATTTTGGTTTTCTGTTTTTGTCCTTATTTTGAACCCAACTAACGGGAAAAAATAAAAAAACAGTTATTTGAAATATTTAGGTTTCCTGTTTTTCCTTATTTTGCACTCAAATAATGGGAAAAAAGAAAAAAAAAGTTATTTGAAATATTTTGGTTTTCTATTTTTGTCCTTATTTTGCACCCAAATAACGGGAAAAAAGATAAAAACATTTATTTGAAATATTTTGGTTTTCTGTTTTTGTCTTTATTTTGACCCCAAATAAGGGCAAAAAAGAAAAAAAAAGTTATCTGAAATATATTGGTTTTCTGTTTTGTCCTTATTTTGCACCCAAATAACGGGAAAAAAGCAAAGTTATTTGAAATATTTTGGTTTCCTGTTTTTGTTATTATTTTGCACCCAAATAACGGGAAAAAAAAAAAAAGTTATTTGAAATATTTAGGTTTCCTGTTTTCGTCCTTATTTTGCACCCAAATAACGGGAAAAAAGAAAAGAAACTGATTTACAATATTTTGGTTTTCTGTTTTTGTCCTTATTTTGCACCCAAATAACGGGAAAAAATAAAAAAAGAGTTATTTGAAATATTTTGGTTTTCTATTTTTGTCCTTATTTTGCACGCAAATAACGAGAAAAAAGAAAAAAAAAGTTATCTGAAATATTTTGGTTTTATGTTTTTGTCCTTATTTTGCACGCAAATAACGGGAAAAAATAAAAAAAAAGTTATCTGAAATATTTTGGTTTTCTGTTTTTGTCCTTATTTTGCACGCAAATAACGGGAAAAAATAAAAAAAAAGTTATTTGAAATATTTTGGTTTTCTGTTTTTGTCCTTATTTTGCACCCAAATAACGGGAAAAAAGAAAAAAAAACTGATTTAAAATATTTTGGTTTTCTGTTTTTGTCCTTATTTTGCACCCAAATAACGGGAAAAAAGAAAAAAAACAGATTTAAAATATTTTAGTTTTCTGTTTTTGTCCTTATTTTGCACCCAAATAACTGGAAAAAAGTAAAGTTATTTGAAATATTTTGGTTTTCTGTTTTTGTTATTATTTTGCACCCAAATAACGGGAAAAAAGAAAAAAAAAGTTATTTGAAATATTTTGGTTTTCAGTTTTTGTCCTTATTTTGCACCCAAATAACGGGAAAAAAGAAAAGTTATTTGAAATATTTTAGTTTCCTGTTTTTGTTATTATTTTGCACCCAAATAACGGGAGAAAAAAAAAAGTTATTTGAAATATTTTAGTTTCCTGTTTTTGTTATTATTTTGCACCCAAATAACGGGAGAAAAAAAAAAGTTATTTGAAATATTTTGGTTTTCTATTTTTGTCCTTATTTTGCACCCAAATAACGGGAAAAATGAAATACACAGTTATTTGAAATATTTTGGTTTTCTTTTTTTGTCATTATTTTGCACCCAAATAACGAGAAAAAATAAAAAAAAAGTTATTTGAAATATTTTGGTTTTCTGTTTTTGTTATTATTTTGCACCCAAATAATGGGAAAAAAGAAAAAAAAAGTTATTTGAAATATTTTGGTTTTCTATTTTTGTCCTTATTTTGCACCCAAATAACGGGAAAAAAGATAAAAACATTTATTTGAAATATTTAGGTTTTCTGTTTTTGTCCTTATTTTGACCCCAAATAACGGGAAAAAATTAAAAAAAAGTTATTCGAAATATTTTGGTTTTCTGTTTTTGTCCTTATTTTGCACCCAAATAACGGGAAAAAATAAAAAAAAAGTTATTTGAAATATTTTGGTTTTCTGTTTTTGTCCTTATTTTGTACCCAAATAACGGGAAAAAATAAAAGAAAAGTTATCTGAAATATTTTGGTTTTCTGTTTTTGTCCTTATTTTGCACCCAAATAACGGGAAAAAAGAAAAAAAAACTGATTTAAAATATTTTGGTTTTCTGTTTTTGTCCTTATTTTGCACCCAAATAACGGGAAAAAATAAAGAAAAAGTTATTTGAAATATTTTGGTTTTCTGTTTTTGTCCTTATTTTGCACCCAAATAACGGGAAAAAAGAAAAAAAAAGTTATTTGAAATATTTTGGTTTTCAGTTTTTGTCTTTATTTTGCACCCAAATAACGGGAAAAAATAAAAAAAAAGTTATTTGAAATATTTTAGTTTTCTGTTTTTGTCCTTATTTTGCACCCAAATAACGGGAAAAAAGTAAAGTTATTTGAAATATTTTGGTTTTCTGTTTTTGTTATTATTTTGCACCCAAATAACGGAAAAATAAAAAAAAAGTTATCTGAAATATTTTGGTTTTCTGTTTTTGTCCTTATTTTGCACCCAAATAACGGGAAAAAAGATAAAAAAAGTTATTTGAAATATTTTGGTTTTCAGTTTTTGTTATTTTTTGCACCCAAATAACGGGAAAAAAAAAAAAAAAAGTTATTTGAAATATTTTAGTTTTCTGTTTTTGTCCTTATTTTGCACCCAAATAACGGGAAAAAAGAAAAAAAAGTTATTTGAAATATTTTAGTTTTCTGTTTTTGTCCTTATTTTGCACCCAAATAACGGGAAAAAAGTAAAGTTATTTGAAATATTTTGGTTTTCTGTTTTTGTTATTATTTTGCACCCAAATAACGGGAAAAATAAAAAAAAAGTTATCTGAAATATTTAGGTTTTCTGTTTTTGTCCTTATTTTGCACCCAAATAACGGGAAAAAAGATAAAAACATTTATTTGAAATATTTAGGTTTTCTGTTTGTGTCCTTATTTTGACCCCAAATAACGGGAAAAAATAAAAAAAAAGTTATTTGAAATATTTTGGTTTTCAGTTTTTTTCCTTATTTTGCACCCAAATAACGGGAAAAAATAAAAAAAAAGTTATTTGAAATATTTTGGTTTTCTGTTTTTGTCCTTATTTTTTACCCAAATAACGGGAAAAAATAAAAAAAAAGTTATCTGAAATATTTTGGTTTTCTGTTTTTGTCCTTATTTTGCACCCAAATAACGGGAAAAAAGAAAAAAAAACTGATTTAAAATATTTTGGTTTTCTGTTTTTGTCCTTATTGTGCACCCAAATAACGGGAAAAAATAAAAAAAAAGTTATTTGAAACATTTTGGTTTTCGGTTTTTGTCCTTATTTTGCACCCAAATAACGGGAAAAAATAAAAAAAAAAGTTATTTGAAATATTTTGGTTTTCGGTTTTTGTCCTTATTTTGCACCCAAATAACGGAAAAATAAAAAAAAAGTTATCTGAAATATTTTGGTTTTCTGTTTTTGTCCTTATTTTGCACCCAAATAACGGGAAAAAAGATAAAAAACTGATTTAAAATATTTTGGTTTTCTGTTTTTGTCCTTATTTTGCACCCAAATAACGGGAAAAAATAAAAAAAAAGTTATTTGAAATATTTTGGTTTTCTGTTTTTGTCCTTATTTTGCACCCAAATAACGGGAAAAAAGAAAAAAAAAGTTATTTGAAATATTTTGGTTTTCAGTTTTTGTCCTTTTTTGCACCCAAATAACGGGAAAAAATAAAAAAAAAGTTATTTGAAATATTTTAGTTTTATGTTTTTGTCCTTATTTTGCACCCAAATAACGGGAAAAAAGAAAAAAAAAGTTATTTGAAATATTTTAGTTTTCTGTTTTTGTCCTTATTTTGCACCCAAATAACGGGAAAAAAGTAAAGTTATTTGAAATATTTTGGTTTTCTGTTTTTGTTATTATTTTGCACCCACATAACGGGAAAAATAAAAAAAAAAGTTATCTGAAATATTTAGGTTTTCTGTTTTTGTCCTTATTTTGCACCCAAATAACGGGAAAAAATAAAAAAAAAGTTATTTGAAATATTTTGGTTTTCTGTTTTTGTCCTTATTTTGCACCCAAATAACGAGAAAAAAGAAAAAAAAAGTTATTTGAAATATTTTGGTTTTCAGTTTTTTTCCTTATTTTGCACCCAAATAACGGGAAAAAATAAAAAAAAAGTTATTTGAAATATTTTAGTTTTCTGTTTTTGTCCTTATTTTGCACCCAAATAACGGGAAAAAATAAAAAAAAAGTTATTTGAAATATTTTGGTTTTCTATTTTTGTCCTTATTTTGCACCCAAATAAGGGCAAAAAAGAAAAAAAAAGTTATCTGAAATATATTGGTTTTCCGTTTTGTCCTTATTTTGCACCCAAATAACGGGAATAAAATAAAAAAAAAGTTATCTGAAATATTTTGGTTTGTGTTTTTATCCTTATTTTGCACCCAAATAACGGGAAAAAATAAAAAAAAAGTTATTTGAAATATTTTGGTTTTCTGTTTTTGTCCTTATTTTGCACCCAAATAACGGGAAAAAATAAAAAAAAAGTTACATGAAATATTTTGGTTTTCTGTATTTGTCCTTATTTTGCACCCAAATAACGGGAAAAAAGAAAGAAAAAGTTATTTGAAATATTTTGGTTATATTTTGGTGTCCTTATTTTGCACCCAAATAACGGGAAATAAAAAAAGTTATTTGAAATATTTTGGTTTTCTGTTTTCGTCCTTATTTTGCACCCAAATAACGGGAATAAATAAAAAAAAAGTTATTTGGAATATTTTGGTTTTCTGTTTTTGTCCTTATTTTGCACCCAAATAACGGGAAAAAATAAAAAAAAAAGTTATCTGAAATATTTTGGTTTTCTATTTTTATCCATATTTTGCACCCAAATAACGGGAGAAAAAAAAAAGTCATCTGAAATATTTTGGTTTTCTGTTTTTGTCCTTATTTTGCACCCAAATAACGGGAAAAAATAAAAGAAAAGTTATTTGAAATATTTTGATTTTCTGTTTTTGTCCTTATTTTGCACCAAAATAACGGGAAAAAAGAAAAAAAAAGTTATCTGAAATATTTTGGTTTTCTGTTTTTGTCCTTATTTTGCACCCAAATAACGGAAAAAAATAAAAAGAAGTTATATGAAATATTTTGGTTTTCTGTTTTTGTCTTTATTTTGCACCGAAATAACGGGAAAAAATAAAAAAAAAGTTATTTGAAATATTTTGGTTTTCTATTTTTGTCCTTATTTTGCACCCAAATAACGGGAAATAAATAAAAAAAAAGTTATCTGAAATATTTTGGTTTTCTGTTTTTGTCCTTATTTTGCACCCAAATAACGGGAAAAAAGAAAAACACAGTTATTTGAAATATTTTGGTTTTCTGTTTTTGTCCTTATTTTGCACCCAAATAACGGGAAAAAATAAAAAAAAAGTTATTTGAAATATTTCGGTTTTCTATTTTTGTCCTTATTTTGCACCCAAATAACGGGAAAAAATAAAAAAAAAGTTATCTGAAATATTTTGGTTTTCTGTTTTTGTCCTTATTTTGCACCCAAATAACGGGAAAAAATAAAAAAAAAATTATTTGAAATTTTTTGGTTTTCTGTTTTTGTTATTATTTTGCACCCAAATAATGGGAAAAAAGAAAAAAAAAGTTATTTGAAATATTTTGGTTTTCTATTTTTGTCCTTATTTTGCACCCATATAACGGGAAAAAAGATAAAAACATTTATTTGAAATATTTTGGTTTTCTGTTTTTGTCCTTATTATGACCCCAAATAAGGGCAAAAAAGAAAAAACAAGTTATCCGAAATATATTGGTTTTCTGTTTTGTCCTTATTTTGCACCCAAATAACGGGAAAAAAGAAAAGTTATTTGAAATATTTTGGTTTCCTGTTTTTGTTATTATTTTGCACCCAAATAACGGGAAAAAAAAAAGTTATTTGAAATATTTTGGTTTTCTGTTTTTGTCCTTATTTTGCACGCAAATAACGGGAAAAAATAAAAAAAAAAGTTATCTGAAATATTTAGGTTTTCTGTTTTTGTCCTTATTTTGCACCCAAATAACGGGAAAAAAGATAAAATCATTTATTTGAAATATTATGGTTTTCTGTTTTTGTCCTTATTTTGCACCCAACTAACGGGAAAAAATAAAAAAAAAGTTATTTGAAATATTTAGGTTTCCTGCTTTTGTCCTTATTTTGCACTCAAATAATGGGAAAAAAGAAAAAAAAAGTTATTTGAAATATTTTGGTTTCCTGTTTTTGTTATTATTTTGCACCCAAATAACGGGAAAAAAAAAAAGTTATTTGAAATATTTAGGTTTCCTGTTTTTGTCCTTATTTTGCACCCAAATAACGGGAAAAAAGAAAAAAAACTGATTTACAATATTTTGGTTTTCTGTTTTTGTCCTTATTTTGCACCCAAATAACGGGAAAAAATAAAAAAAAAGTTATTTGAAATATTTTGGTTTTCTATTTTTGTCCTTATTTTGCACGCAAATAACGGGAAAAAATAAAAAAAAAGTTATCTGAAATATTTTGGTTTTCTGTTTTTGTCCTTATTTTGCACGCAAATAACGGGAAAAAATAAATAAAAAGTTATCTGAAATATTTTGGTTTTCTGTTTTTGTCCTTATTTTGCACCCAAATAACGGGAAAAAAGATAAAAATATTTATTTGAAATATTTTGGTTTTCTGTTTTTGTCCTTATTTTGCACCCAAATAACGGGAAAAAAGAAAAAAAAAACTGATTTAAAATATTTTGGTTTTCTGGTTTTGTCCTTATTTTGCACCCAAATAACGGGAAAAAAGAAAAAAAAACTGATTTAAAATATTTTGGTTTTCTGTTTTTGTCCTTATTTTGCACCCAAATAACGGGAAAAAATAAAAAAAAAGTTATTTGAAATATTTTGGTTTTCTGTTTTTGTCCTTATTTTGCACCCAAATAACGGGAAAAAAGAAAAAAAAAGTTATTTGAAATATTTTAGTTTTCTGTTTTTGTCCTTATTTTGCACCCAAATAACTGGAAAAAAGTAAAGTTATTTGAAATATTTTGGTTTTCTGTTTTTGTTATTATGTTGCACCCAAATAACGGGAAAAAAGAAAAAAAAAGTTATTTGAAATATTTTGGTTTTCAGTTTTTGTCCTTATTTTGCACCCAAATAACGGGAAATAAGAAAAGTTATTTGAAATATTTTAGTTTCCTGTTTTAGTTATTATTTTGCACCCAAATAACGGGAAAAAAAAACGTTATTTGAAATATTGTGGTTTCCTGTTTTTGTCCTTATTTTGCACGCAAATAACTGGAAAAAATAAAAAAAAAGTTATCTGAAATATTTTGGTTTTCTGTTTTTGTCCTTATTTTGCACCCAAATAACGGGAAAAAAGATAAAAATATTTATTTGAAATATTTTGGTTTTCTGTTTTTGTCCTTATTTTGCACCCAACTAACGGGAAAAAATAAAAAAAAAGTTATTTGAAATATTTAGGTTTCCTGTTTTTGTCCTTATTTTGCACCCAAATAACGGGAAAAAAGAAAAAAAACTGATTTACAATATTTTGGTTTTCTGTTTTTGTCCTTATTTTGCACCCAAATAACGGGAAAAAATAAAAAAAAAGTTATTTGAAATATTTTGGTTTTCTATTTTTGTCCTTATTTTGCACCCAAATAACGGGAAAAACGATAAAAACATTTATTTGAAATATTTAGGTTTTCTGTTTTTGTCCTTATTTTGACCCCAAATAACGGGAAAAAATAAAAAAAAGTTATTCGAAATATTTTGGTTTTCTATTTTTGTCCTTATTTTGCACCCAAATAACGGGAAAATAAATAAAAAGTTATTGGAAATATTTTGGTTTTCTGTTTTTGTCCTTTTTTTGTACCCAAATAACGGGAAAAAATAAAAAAAAAGTTATCTGAAATATTTTGGTTTTCTGTTTTTGTCCTTATTTTGCACCCAAATAACGGGAAAAAAGAAAAAAAAAATGATTTAAAATATTTTGGTTTTCTGTTTTTGTCCTTATTTTGCACCCAAATAACGGGAAAAAAGATAAAAAAACTGATTTAAAATATTTTGGTTTTCTGTTTTTGTCCTTATTTTGCACCCAAATAACGGGAAAAAATAAAAAAAAAGTTATTTGAAATATTTTGGTTTTCTGTTTTTGTCCTTATTTTGCACCCAAATAACGGGAAAAGAGAAAAAAAAAGTTATTTGAAATATTTTGGTTTTCAGTTTTTGTCCTTTTTTGCACCCAAATAACGGGAAAAAATAAAAAAAAAGTTATTTGAAATATTTTAGTTTTCTGTTTTTGTCCTTATTTTGCACCCAAATAACGGGAAAAAAGTAAAGTTATTTGAAATATTTTGGTTTTCTGTTTTTGTTATTATTTTGCACCCAAATAACGGAAAAAATAAAAAAAAAGTTATCTGAAATATTTAGGTTTTCTGTTTTTGTCCTTATTTTGCACCCAAATAACGGGAAAAAATAAAAAAAAAGTTATTTGAAATATTTTGGTTTTCTGTTTTTGTCCTTATTTTGCACCCAAATAACGGGAAAAAAGAAAAAAAAAGTTATTTGAAATATTTTGGTTTTCAGTTTTTTTCCTTATTTTGCACCCAAATAACGGGAAAAAATAAAAAAAAAGTTATTTGAAATATTTTAGTTTTCTGTTTTTGTCCTTATTTTGCACCCAAATAACGGGAAAAAATAAAAAAAAAGTTATTTGAAATATTTTGGTTTTCTATTTTTGTCCTTATTTTGCACCCAAATAAGGGCAAAAAAGAAAAAAAAAGTTATCTGAAATATATTGGTTTTCCGTTTTGTCCTTATTTTGCACCCAAATAACGGGAAAAAAGTAAAAAAAAGTTATTTGAAATATTTTGGTTTTCAGTTTTTTTCCTTATTTTGCACCCAAATAACGGGAAAAAATAAAAAAAAAGTTATTTGAAATATTTTGGTTTTCAGTTTTTGTCCTTATTTTGCAC
>OZ010649.1:27442217-27517350 GCA_963932195.1 Empis livida | reverse complement strand
AAGTCATTTGAAATATTTTGGTTTTCTGTTTTAGTCCTTATTTTGCACCCAAATAACGCGAAAAAAGGAAAAAAAAGTTATTTGAAATATTTTGGTTTTCTGTTTTTGTCCTTATTTTGCACCCAAATAACGGGAAAAAAGAAAAAAAAAGTTAATTGAAATATTTTGGTTTTCTGTTTTTGTCCTTATTTTGCACCCAAATAACGGGAAAAAATAAAAAAAAAGTTATCTGAAATATTTTTGTTTACTGTTTTTGTCCGTATTTTGCACCCAAATAACGGGAAAAAAGAAAAAAAAAGTTATCTGAAATATTTTGGTTTCTGTTTTTGTCCTTATTTTGCACCCAAATAACGGGAAAAAAGAAAAAAAAAGTTATCTGAAATATTTTGGTTTTCTGTTTTTGTCCTTATTTTGCACCCAAATAACGGGAAAAAATAAAAAAAAAGTCATTTGAAATATGTTGGTTTTCTGTTTTAGTCCTTATTTTGCACCCAAATAACGCGAAAAAAGGAAAAAAAGTTATTTGAAATATTTTGGTTTTCTGTTTTCGTCCTTATTTTGCACCCAAATAACGGGAAAAAATAAAAAAAAAGTTATCTGAAATATTTTTGTTTACTGTTTTTGTCCTTATTTTGCACCCAAATAACGGGAAAAAAGAAAAAAAAAGTTATCTGAAATATTTTGGTTTCTGTTTTTGTCCTTATTTTGCACTTAAATAACGGGAAAAAATAAAAAAAAGTTATTTGAAATATTCTGGTTTTCTGTTTTTATCCTTAGTTTGCACCCAAATAACGGGAAAAAAGAAAAAAAAAGTTATTTGAAATATTTTGGTTTTCTGTTTTTGTCCTTATTTTGCACTTAAATAACGGGAAAAAAGAAAAAAAAAGTTATCTGAAATATTTTGGTTTCTGTTTTTGTCCTTATTTTGCAACCAAATAACGGGAAAAAAGAAAAAAAAAGTTATCTGAAATATTTTGGTTTTCTGTTTTTGTCCTTATTTTGCACCCAAATAACGGGAAAAAATAAAAAAAAGTTATTTGAAATATTCTGGTTTTCTGTTTTTTTGTCCTCATTTTGCACACAAATAACGGGGAAAAAGAAAAAAAAAGTTATTTGAAATATTTTGGTTTTCTGTTTTTATCCTTATTTTGCACCCAAATAACGGGAAAAAAGAAAAAAAAAGTTATTTGAAATATTTTGGTTTTCTGTTTTTGTCCTTATTTTGCACTTAAATAACGGGAAAAAATAAAAAAAAAGTTATTTAAAATATTTTGGTTTTATGTTTTTGTCCTTATTTTGCACCCAAATAACGGGAAAAAATTAAAAAAAAGTTATCTGAAATATTTTGGTTTTCTGTTTTTGGCCTTATTTTGCACCCAAATAACGGGAAAACATTTAAAAAAAAGTTATTTGAAATACTTTGGTTTTCTGTTTTTATCCTTATTTTGCACCCAAATAACGGGAAAAAAGAAAAAAAAAGTTATCTGAAATATTTTGGTTTTCTGTTTTTGTCCTTATTTTGCACCCAAATAACGGGAAAAAATAAAAAAAAGTTATTTGAAATATTCTGGTTTTCTGTTTTTTTGTCCTCATTTTGCACACAAATAACGGGGAAGAAGAAAAAAAAAGTTATTTGAAATATTTTGGTTTTCTGTTTTTATCCTTATTTTGCACCCAAATAACGGGAAAAAAGAAAAAAAAAGTTATCTGAAATATTTTGGTTTTCTGTTTTTGTCCTTATTTTGCACTTAAATAACGGGAAAAAATAAAAAAAAAGTTATTTAAAATATTTTGGTTTTATGTTTTTGTCCTTATTTTGCACCCAAATAACGGGAAAAAATTAAAAAAAAGTTATCTGAAATATTTTGGTTTCTGTTTTTGTCCTTATTTTGCACTTAAATAACGGGAAAAAATAAAAAAAAGTTATTTGAAATATTCTGGTTTTCTGTTTTTATCCTTAGTTTGCACCCAAATAACGGGAAAAAAGAAAAAAAAAGTTATTTGAAATATTTTGGTTTTCTGTTTTTGTCCTTATTTTGCACTTAAATAACGGGAAAAAAGAAAAAAAAAGTTATCTGAAATATTTTGGTTTCTGTTTTTGTCCTTATTTTGTACCCAAATAACGGGAAAAAAGAAAAAAAAAGTTATCTGAAATATTTTGGTTTTCTGTTTTTGTCCTTATTTTGTACCCAAATAACGGGAAAAAATAAAAAAAAGTTATTTGAAATATTCTGGTTTTCTGTTTTTTTGTCCTCATTTTGCACACAAATAACGGGGAAAAAGAAAAAAAAAGTTATTTGAAATATTTTGGTTTTCTGTTTTTATCCTTATTTTGCACCCAAATAACGGGAAAAAAGAAAAAAAAAGTTATTTGAAATATTTTGGTTTTCTGTTTTTGTCCTTATTTTGCACTTAAATAACGGGAAAAAATAAAAAAAAAGTTATTTAAAATATTTTGGTTTTATGTTTTTGTCCTTATTTTGCACCCAAATAACGGGAAAAAATTAAAAAAAAGTTATCTGAAATATTTTGGTTTTCTGTTTTTGGCCTTATTTTGCACCCAAATAACGGGAAAACATTTAAAAAAAGTTATTTGAAATACTTTGGTTTTCTGTTTTTATCCTTATTTTGCACCCAAATAACGGGAAAAAAGAAAAAAAAAGTTATCTGAAATATTTTGGTTTTCTGTTTTTGTCCTTATTTTGCACCCAAATAACGGGAAAAAATAAAAAAAAGTTATTTGAAATATTCTGGTTTTCTGTTTTTTTGTCCTCATTTTGCACACAAATAACGGGGAAAAAGAAAAAAAAAGTTATTTGAAATATTTTGGTTTTCTGTTTTTATCCTTATTTTGCACCCAAATAACGGGAAAAAAGAAAAAAAAAGTTATCTGAAATATTTTGGTTTTCTGTTTTTGTCCTTATTTTGCACTTAAATAACGGGAAAAAATAAAAAAAAAGTTATTTAAAATATTTTGGTTTTATGTTTTTGTCCTTATTTTGCACCCAAATAACGGGAAAAAATTAAAAAAAAGTTATCTGAAATATTTTGGTTTTCTGTTTTTGTCCTTATTTTGCACCCAAATAACGGGAAAAAAGAAAAAAAATGTTATTTCAAATATATTGGTTTTCTGTTTTTGTCCTTATTAGGCACCCAAATATCGCGAAAAAAGAAAAAAAAAATTAATCTGAAATTTTTTTGTTTTCTGTTTTTGTCCATATTTTGCACCCAAATAACGGGAAAAAAGAAAAAAAAAAAATCTGAAATATTTTGGTTTTCTGTTTTTGTCCATATTTTGCACCCAAATAGCGCGAAAAAAGAAAAAAAAAGT
The DNA here is from genome assembly GCA_963932195.1 of Empis livida. Taxonomy (NCBI): domain Eukaryota; kingdom Metazoa; phylum Arthropoda; class Insecta; order Diptera; family Empididae; genus Empis; species Empis livida. Next base: position 27,514,019 of record OZ010649.1, on the reverse strand, counting down.
TATCTGAAATTTTTTTGTTTTCTGTTTTTGTCCTTATTTTGCACCCAAATAACGGGAAAAAATAAAAAAAAAGTTATCTGAAATATTTTGGTTTTCTGTTTTTGTACTTATTTTGCACCCAAATAACCGGAAAAAATAAAAAAAAAGTTATTTGAATTATTTTGGTTTTCTGTTTTTGTCCTTATTTTGCACCCAAATAACGGGAAAAAAGAAAAAAAAATTATTTGAAATATTTTGGTTTTCTGTTTTTGTCCTTATTTTGCGCCCAAATTACGGAAAAAAGAAAAAAAAAGTTATCTGAAATATTTTGGTTTCTGTTTTTGTCCTAATTTTGCACCCAAATAACGGGAAAAAAGAAAAAAAAAGTTATCTGAAATATTTTGGTTTTCTGTTTTTGTCCTTATTTTGCACCCAAATAACGGGAAAAAATAATAAAAAAGTTATTTGAAATATTTTGGTTTTCTGTTTTAGTTCTTATTTTGCACCCAAATAACGGGAAAAAAGAAAAAAAAAATTATCTGAAATATTTTGGTTTTCTGTTTTTGTCCTTATTTTGCACCCAAATAACGGGAAAAAATAAAAAAAAAGTTATTTGAAATATTTTGGTTTCTGTTTTAGTTCTTATTTTGCACCCAAATAACGGGAAAAAATAAAAAAAAAGTTATTTGAAATATTTTGGTTTTCTGTTTTTGTCCTTATTTTGCACCCAAATCACGGGAAAAAATAAAAAAAAAGTTATTTGAAATATTCTGGTTTTCTGTTTTTTGTCCTTATTTTGCACCCAAATAACGGGAAAAAATAAAAAAAAAGTTATTTGAAATATTTTGGTTTTCTGTTTTTATCCTTATTTTGCACCCAAATAACGGGAAAAAAGAAAAAAAAAGTTAATTGAAATATTTTGGTTTTCTGTTTTTGTCCTTATTTTGCACCCCAAATAACAGGAAAAAATAAAAAAAAAGTTATCTGAAATATTTTGGTTTCTGTTTTTGTCCTTATTTTGCACCCAAATAACGGGAAAAAAGAAAAAAAAAGTGATCTGAAATATTTTGGTTTTCTGTTTTTGTCCTTATTTTGCACCCAAATTACGGGAAAAAATAAAAAAAAAGTTATTTGAAATATTTTGGTTTTCTCTTTTTATCCTTATTTTGCACCCAAATAACGGGAAAAAATAAACAAAAAGTTAATTGAAATATTTTCTTTTTCTGTTTTTGTCTTTAAAACAGAAAAAATAACGGGAAAAAATAACGGGAAAAAATAAAAAAAAAGTTATTTGATATATTTTGGGTTTCTGTTTTTGTTCTTATTTTGCACCAAAATAACGGGAAAAAATAAAAAAAAGTTATTTGAAATATTTTGGTTTTCTGTTTTTGTCCTTATTTTGCACCCAAATAACGGGAAAAAATAAAAAAAAAGTTATTTGAAATATTTTGGTTTTCTGTTTTAGTCCTTATTTTGCACCCAAATAACGGGAAAAAAAAAAAAAAAGTTATTTGAAATATTTTGGTTTTCTGTTTTTGTCGTTATTTTGCACCCAAATAACGGGAAAAAAGAAAAAAAAAGTTAATTTAATATTTTGGTTTTCTGTGTTTGTCCTTATTTTGCACCCAAATAACGGGAAAAATAAAAAAAAAGTTATTTGATATATTTTGGTTTTCTGTTTTTGTTCTTATTTTGCACCAAAATAACGGGAAAAAAGAAAAAAAAAGTTATCTGAAATATTTTGGTTTTCTGTCTTTGTCCTTATTTTGCACCCAAATAACGGGAAAAAATAAAAAAAAGTTATTTGAAATATTTTGGTTTTCTGTTTTAGTCCTTATTTTGCACCCAAATAACGGGAAAAAATAAAAAAAAAAGTTATTTGAAATATTTTGGTTTTCTGTTTTTTCCTTATTTTGCACCCAAATAACGGGAAAAAAGAAAAAAAAAGTTAATTTAATATTTTGGTTTTCTGTGTTTGTCCTTATTTTGCACCCAAATAACGGGAAAAAAAAAAAAGTTATTTGAAATATTTTGGTTTTCTGTTTTTGTCGTTATTTTGCACCAAAATAACGGGAAAAAATAAAAAAAAGTTATTTGAAATATTTTGGTTTTCTGTTTTTGTCCTTATTTTGCACCCAAATAACGGGAAAAAATAAAAAAAAGTTATTTGAAATATTTTGGTTTTCTGTTTTAGTCCTTATTTTGCACCCAAATAACGGGAAAAAATAAAAAAAAAAGTTATTTGAAATATTTTGGTTTTCTGTTTTTGTCCTTATTTTGCACCCAAATAACGGGAAAAAAGAAAAAAAAAGTTAATTTAATATTTTGGTTTTCTGTGTTTGTCCTTATTTTGCACCCAAATAACGGGAAAAAAAAAAAAAAAGTTATTTGAAATATTTTGGTTTTCTGTTTTTGTCGTTATTTTGCACCCAAATAACGGAAAAAAGAAAAAAAAAGTTATCTGAAATATTTTGGTTTCTGTTTTTGTCCTTATTTTGCACCCAAATAACGGGAAAAAAGAAAAAAAAAGTTATCTGAAATATTTTGGTTTTCTGTTTTTGTCCTTATTTTGCACCCAAATAACGGGAAAAAATAAAAAAAAGTTATTTGAAATATTTTGGTTTTCTGTTTTAGTCCTTATTTTGCACCCAAATAACGGGAAAAAATAAAAAAAAAAGTTATTTGAAATATTTTGGTTTTCTGTTTTTGTCCTTATTTTGCACCCAAATAACGGGAAAAAAGAAAAAAAAAGTTAATTTAATATTTTGGTTTTCTGTGTTTGTCCTTATTTTGCACCCAAATAACGGGAAAAATAAAAAAAAAGTTATTTGATATATTTTGGTTTTCTGTTTTTGTTCTTATTTTGCACCAAAATAACGGGAAAAAATAAAAAAAAGTTATTTGAAATATTTTGGTTTTCTGTTTTTGTCCTTATTTTGCACCCAAATAACGGGAAAAAATAAAAAAAAAGTTATTTGAAATATTTTGGTTTTCTGTTTTAGTCCTTATTTTGCACCCAAATAACGGGAAAAAAAAAAAAAAGAGTTATTTGAAATATTTTGGTTTTCTGTTTTTGTCGTTATTTTGCACCCAAATAACGGGAAAAAAGAAAAAAAAGTTAATTTAATATTTTGGTTTTCTGTGTTTGTCCTTATTTTGCACCCAAATAACGGGAAAGATAAAAAAAAAGTTTTTTGATATATTTTGGTTTTCTGTTTTTGTTCTTATTTTGCAACAAAATAACGGGAAAAAAGAAAAAAAAAGTTATCTGAAATATTTTGGTTTACTGTTTTGTCCGTATTTTGCACCCAAATAACGGGAAAAAAGAAAAAAAAAGTTATCTGAAATATTTTGGTTTCTGTTTTTGTCCTTATTTTGCACCAAAATAACGGGAAAAAAGAAAAAAAAAGTTATCTGAAATATTTTGGTTTTCTGTTTTTGTCCTTATTTTGCACCCAAATAACGGGAAAAAATAAAAAAAAAGTAATTTGAAATATGTTGGTTTTCTGTTTTAGTCCTTATTTTGCACCCAAATAACGCGAAAAAAGGAAAAAAAGTTATTTGAAATATTTTGGTTTTCTGTTTTTGTCCTTATTTTGCACCCAAATAACGGGAAAAAATAAAAAAAAAGTTATCTGAAATATTTTTGTTTACTGTTTTTGTCCTTATTTTGCACCCAAATAACGGGAAAAAAGAAAAAAAAAGTGAAATATTTTGGTTTCTGTTTTTGTCCTTATTTTGCACTTAAATAACGGGAAAAAATAAAAAAAAAGTTATTTGAAATATTCTGGTTTTCTGTTTTTATCCTTATTTGGCACCCAAATAACGGGAAAAAATAAAAAAAAAGTTATTTGAAATATTTTGGTTTTCTGTTTTTGTCCTTATTTTGCACCCAAATAACGGGAAAAAATAAAAAAAAGTTATTTGAAATATTCTGGTTTTCTGTTTTTTTGTCCTCATTTTGCACACAAATAACGGGGAAAAAGAAAAAAAAAGTTTGAAATATTTTGGTTTTCTGTTTTTATCCTTATTTTGCACCCAAATAACGGGAAAAAAGAAAAAAAAAGTTATTTGAAATATTATGGTTTTCTGTTTTTGTCCTTATTTTGCACTTAAATAACGGGAAAAAATAAAAAAAAAGTTATTTAAAATATTTTGGTTTTATGTTTTTGTCCTTATTTTGCACCCAAATAACGGGAAAAAATTAAAAAAAAGTTATCTGAAATATTTTGGTTTTCTGTTTTTGGCCTTATTTTGCACCCAAATAGCGGGAAAACATTTAAAAAAAGTTATTTGAAATACTTTGGTTTTCTGTTTTTATCCTTATTTTGCACCCAAATAACGGGAAAAAATTAAAAAAGTTATCTGAAATATTTTGGTTTTCTGTTTTTTTGTCCTCATTTTGCACACAAATAACGGGGAAAAAGAAAAAAAAAGTTATTTGAAATATTTTGGTTTTCTGTTTTTATCCTTATTTTGCACCCAAATAACGGGAAAAAAGAAAAAAAAAGTTATCTGAAATATTTTGGTTTTCTGTTTTTGTCCTTATTTTGCACTTAAATAACGGGAAAAAATAAAAAAAAAGTTATTTAAAATATTTTGGTTTTATGTTTTTGTCCTTATTTTGCACCCAAATAACGGGAAAAAATTAAAAAAAAGTTATTTGAAATATTTTGGTTTTCTGTTTTTGTCCTTATTTTGCACCCAAATAACGGGAAAAAAGAAAAAAAATGTTATTTCAAATATATTGGTTTTCTGTTTTTGTCCTTATTAGGCACCTAAATAACGGGAAAAAATAAAAAAAAAGTTATCTGAAATATTTTGGTTTTCTGTTTTTGTCCTTATTTTGCACCCAAATATCGCGAAAAAAGAAAAAAAAAATTAATCTGAAATTTTTTTGTTTTCTGTTTTTGTCCTTATTTTGCACCCAAATAACGGGAAAAAAGAAAAAAAAAAATCTGAAATATTTTGGTTTTCTGTTTTTGTCCTTATTTTGCGCCCAAATTACGGAAAAAAGAAAAAAAAAGTTATCTGAAATATTTTGGTTTCTGTTTTTGTCCTAATTTTGCACCCAAATAACGGGAAAAAAGAAAAAAAAAGTTATCTGAAATATTTTGGTTTTCTGTTTTTGTCCTTATTTTGCACCCAAATAACGGGAAAAAATAATAAAAAAGTTATTTGAAATATTTTGGTTTTCTGTTTTAGTTCTTATTTTGCACCCAAATAACGGGAAAAAAGAAAAAAAAAATTATCTGAAATATTTTGGTTTTCTGTTTTTGTCCTTATTTTGCACCCAAATAACGGGAAAAAATAAAAAAAAAATTATTTGAAATATTTTGGTTTTCTGTTTTAGTTCTTATTTTGCACCCAAATAACGGGAAAAAATAAAAAAAAAGTTATTTGAAATATTTTGGTTTTCTGTTTTTGTCCTTATTTTGCACCCAAATAACGGGAAAAAATAAAAAAAAGTTATTTGAAATATTTTGGTTTTCTGTTTTTTGTCCTTATTTTGCACCCAAATAACGGGAAAAAATAAAAAAAAAGTTATTTGAAATATTTTGGTTTTCTGTTTTTGTCCTTATTTTGCACCCAAATAACGGGAAAAAAGAAAAAAAAAGTTAATTGAAATATTTTGGTTTTCTGTTTTTGTCCTTATTTTGCACCCAAATAACAGAAAAAAATAAAAAAAAAGTTATCTGAAATATTTTGGTTTCTGTTTTTGTCCTTATTTTGCACCCAAATAACGGGAAAAAAGAAAAAAAAAGTGATCTGAAATATTTTGGTTTTCTGTTTTTGTCCTTATTTTGCACCCAAATTACGGGAAAAAATAAAAAAAAAGTTATTTGAAATATTTTGGTTTTCTGTTTTTATCCTTATTTTGCACCCAAATAACGGGAAAAAATAAACAAAAAGTTAATTGAAATATTTTCTTTTTCTGTTTTTGTCTTTAAAACAGAAAAAATAACGGGAAAAAATAAAAAAAAAGTTATTTGATATATTTTGGGTTTCTGTTTTTGTTCTTATTTTGCACCAAAATAACGGGAAAAAATAAAAAAAAGTTATTTGAAATATTTTGGTTTTCTGTTTTTGTCCTTATTTTGCACCCAAATAACGGGAAAAAATAAAAAAAAAGTTATTTGAAATATTTTGGTTTTCTGTTTTAGTCCTTATTTTGCACCCAAATAACGGGAAAAAAAAAAAAAAAAAGTTATTTGAAATATTTTGGTTTTCTGTTTTTGTCGTTATTTTGCACCCAAATAACGGGAAAAAAGAAAAAAAAAGTTAATTTAATATTTTGGTTTTCTGTGTTTGTCCTTATTTTGCACCCAAATAACGGGAAAAATAAAAAAAAAGTTATTTGATATATTTTGGTTTTCTGTTTTTGTTCTTATTTTGCACCAAAATAACGGGAAAAAAGAAAAAAAAAGTTATCTGAAATATTTTGGTTTTCTGTTTTTGTCCTTATTTTGCACCCAAATAACGGGAAAAAATAAAAAAAAGTTATTTGAAATATTTTGGTTTTCTGTTTTAGTCCTTATTTTGCACCCAAATAACGGGAAAAAATAAAAAAAAAAGTTATTTGAAATATTTTGGTTTTCTGTTTTTGTCCTTATTTTGCACCCAAATAACGGGAAAAAAGAAAAAAAAAGTTAATTTAATATTTTGGTTTTCTGTGTTTGTCCTTATTTTGCACCCAAATAACGGGAAAAAAAAAAAAAAAAGTTATTTGAAATATTTTGGTTTTCTGTTTTTGTCGTTATTTTGCACCAAAATAACGGGAAAAAATAAAAAAAAGTTATTTGAAATATTTTGGTTTTCTGTTTTTGTCCTTATTTTGCACCCAAATAACGGGAAAAAAGAAAAAAAAAGTTATCTGAAATATTTTGGTTTTCTGTTTTTGTCCTTATTTTGCACTTAAATAACGGGAAAAAATAAAAAAAAAGTTATTTAAAATATTTTGGTTTTATGTTTTTGTCCTTATTTTGCACCCAAATAACGGGAAAAAATTAAAAAAAAGTTATCTGAAATATTTTGGTTTTCTGTTTTTGTCCTTATTTTGCACCCAAATAACGGGAAAAAAGAAAAAAAATGTTATTTCAAATATATTGGTTTTCTGTTTTTGTCCTTATTAGGCACCCAAATATCGCGAAAAAAGAAAAAAAAAATTAATCTGAAATTTTTTTGTTTTCTGTTTTTGTCCTTATTTTGCACCCAAATAACGGGAAAAAAGAAAAAAAAAAAATCTGAAATATTTTGGTTTTCTGTTTTTGTCCATATTTTGCACCCAAAAAGCGCGAAAAAAGAAAAAAAAAGTTATCTGAAATTTTTTTTGTTTTCTGTTTTTGTCCTTATTTTGCACCCAAATAACGGGAAAAAATAAAAAAAAAGTTATCTGAAATATTTTGGTTTTCTGTTTTTGTACTTATTTTGCACCCAAATACCGGGAAAAAATAAAAAAAAAGTTATTTGAATTATTTTGGTTTTCTGTTTTTGTCCTTATTTTGCACCCAAATAACGGGAAAAAAGAAAAAAAATTATTTGAAATATTTTGGTTTTCTGTTTTTGTCCTTATTTTGCGCCCAAATTACGGAAAAAAGAAAAAAAAAGTTATCTGAAATATTTTGGTTTCTGTTTTTGTCCTAATTTTGCACCCAAATAACGGGAAAAAAGAAAAAAAAAGTTATCTGAAATATTTTGGTTTTCTGTTTTTGTCCTTATTTTGCACCCAAATAACGGGAAAAAATAATAAAAAAGTTATTTGAAATATTTTGGTTTTCTGTTTTAGTTCTTATTTTGCACCCAAATAACGGGAAAAAAGAAAAAAAAAATTATCTGAAATATTTTGGTTTTCTGTTTTTGTCCTTATTTTGCACCCAAATAACGGGAAAAAATAAAAAAAAAGTTATTTGAAATATTTTGGTTTCTGTTTTAGTTCTTATTTTGCACCCAAATAACGGGAAAAAATAAAAAAAAAGTTATTTGAAATATTTTGGTTTTCTGTTTTTGTCCTTATTTTGCACCCAAATCACGGGAAAAAATAAAAAAAAAGTTATTTGAAATATTCTGGTTTTCTGTTTTTTGTCCTTATTTTGCACCCAAATAACGGGAAAAAATAAAAAAAAAGTTATTTGAAATATTTTGGTTTTCTGTTTTTGTCCTTATTTTGCACCCAAATAACGGGAAAAAAGAAAAAAAAAGTTAATTGAAATATTTTGGTTTTCTGTTTTTGTCCTTATTTTGCACCCCAAATAACAGGAAAAAATAAAAAAAAAGTTATCTGAAATATTTTGGTTTCTGTTTTTGTCCTTATTTTGCACCCAAATAACGGGAAAAAAGAAAAAAAAAGTGATCTGAAATATTTTGGTTTTCTGTTTTTGTCCTTATTTTGCACCCAAATTACGGGAAAAAATAAAAAAAAAGTTATTTGAAATATTTTGGTTTTCTGTTTTTATCCTTATTTTGCACCCAAATAACGGGAAAAAATAAACAAAAAGTTAATTGAAATATTTTCTTTTTCTGTTTTTGTCTTTAAAACAGAAAAAATAACGGGAAAAAATAACGGGAAAAAATAAAAAAAAAGTTATTTGATATATTTTGGGTTTCTGTTTTTGTTCTTATTTTGCACCAAAATAACGGGAAAAAATAAAAAAAAGTTATTTGAAATATTTTGGTTTTCTGTTTTTGTCCTTATTTTGCACCCAAATAACGGGAAAAAATAAAAAAAAAGTTATTTGAAATATTTTGGTTTTCTGTTTTAGTCCTTATTTTGCACCCAAATAACGGGAAAAAAAAAAAAAAAAGTTATTTGAAATATTTTGGTTTTCTGTTTTTGTCGTTATTTTGCACCCAAATAACGGGAAAAAAGAAAAAAAAAGTTAATTTAATATTTTGGTTTTCTGTGTTTGTCCTTATTTTGCACCCAAATAACGGGAAAAATAAAAAAAAAGTTATTTGATATATTTTGGTTTTCTGTTTTTGTTCTTATTTTGCACCAAAATAACGGGAAAAAAGAAAAAAAAAGTTATCTGAAATATTTTGGTTTTCTGTTTTTGTCCTTATTTTGCACCCAAATAACGGGAAAAAATAAAAAAAAGTTATTTGAAATATTTTGGTTTTCTGTTTTAGTCCTTATTTTGCACCCAAATAACGGGAAAAAATAAAAAAAAAAGTTATTTGAAATATTTTGGTTTTCTGTTTTTTCCTTATTTTGCACCCAAATAACGGGAAAAAAGAAAAAAAAAGTTAATTTAATATTTTGGTTTTCTGTGTTTGTCCTTATTTTGCACCCAAATAACGGGAAAAAAAAAAAAAGTTATTTGAAATATTTTGGTTTTCTGTTTTTGTCGTTATTTTGCACCAAAATAACGGGAAAAAATAAAAAAAAGTTATTTGAAATATTTTGGTTTTCTGTTTTTGTCCTTATTTTGCACCCAAATAACGGGAAAAAATAAAAAAAAGTTATTTGAAATATTTTGGTTTTCTGTTTTAGTCCTTATTTTGCACCCAAATAACGGGAAAAAATAAAAAAAAAAGTTATTTGAAATATTTTGGTTTTCTGTTTTTGTCCTTATTTTGCACCCAAATAACGGGAAAAAAGAAAAAAAAAGTTAATTTAATATTTTGGTTTTCTGTGTTTGTCCTTATTTTGCACCCAAATAACGGGAAAAAAAAAAAAAAAAGTTATTTGAAATATTTTGGTTTTCTGTTTTTGTCGTTATTTTGCACCCAAATAACGGAAAAAAGAAAAAAAAAGTTATCTGAAATATTTTGGTTTCTGTTTTTGTCCTTATTTTGCACCCAAATAACGGGAAAAAAGAAAAAAAAAGTTATCTGAAATATTTTGGTTTTCTGTTTTTGTCCTTATTTTGCACCCAAATAACGGGAAAAAATAAAAAAAAGTTATTTGAAATATTTTGGTTTTCTGTTTTAGTCCTTATTTTGCACCCAAATAACGGGAAAAAATAAAAAAAAAAGTTATTTGAAATATTTTGGTTTTCTGTTTTTGTCCTTATTTTGCACCCAAATAACGGGAAAAAAGAAAAAAAAAGTTAATTTAATATTTTGGTTTTCTGTGTTTGTCCTTATTTTGCACCCAAATAACGGGAAAAATAAAAAAAAAGTTATTTGATATATTTTGGTTTTCTGTTTTTGTTCTTATTTTGCACCAAAATAACGGGAAAAAATAAAAAAAAGTTATTTGAAATATTTTGGTTTTCTGTTTTTGTCCTTATTTTGCACCCAAATAACGGGAAAAAATAAAAAAAAAGTTATTTGAAATATTTTGGTTTTCTGTTTTAGTCCTTATTTTGCACCCAAATAACGGGAAAAAAAAAAAAAGAGTTATTTGAAATATTTTGGTTTTCTGTTTTTGTCGTTATTTTGCACCCAAATAACGGGAAAAAAGAAAAAAAACTTAATTCAATATTTTGGTTTTCTGTGTTTGTCCTTATTTTGCACCCAAATAACGGGAAAAATAAAAAAAAGTTTTTTGATATATTTTGGTTTTCTGTTTTTGTTCTTATTTTGCAACAAAATAACGGGAAAAAAGAAAAAAAAAGTTATCTGAAATATTTTGGTTTACTGTTTTGTCCGTATTTTGCACCCAAATAACGGGAAAAAAGAAAAAAAAAGTTATCTGAAATATTTTGGTTTCTGTTTTTGTCCTTATTTTGCACCAAAATAACGGGAAAAAAGAAAAAAAAAGTTATCTGAAATATTTTGGTTTTCTGTTTTTGTCCTTATTTTGCACCCAAATAACGGGAAAAAATAAAAAAAAAGTAATTTGAAATATGTTGGTTTTCTGTTTTAGTCCTTATTTTGCACCCAAATAACGCGAAAAAAGGAAAAAAAGTTATTTGAAATATTTTGGTTTTCTGTTTTTGTCCTTATTTTGCACCCAAATAACGGGAAAAAATAAAAAAAAAGTTATCTGAAATATTTTTGTTTACTGTTTTTGTCCTTATTTTGCACCCAAATAACGGGAAAAAAGAAAAAAAAAGTGAAATATTTTGGTTTCTGTTTTTGTCCTTATTTTGCACTTAAATAACGGGAAAAAATAAAAAAAAAGTTATTTGAAATATTCTGGTTTTCTGTTTTTATCCTTATTTGGCACCCAAATAACGGGAAAAAATAAAAAAAAAGTTATTTGAAATATTTTGGTTTTCTGTTTTTGTCCTTATTTTGCACCCAAATAACGGGAAAAAATAAAAAAAAGTTATTTGAAATATTCTGGTTTTCTGTTTTTTTGTCCTCATTTTGCACACAAATAACGGGGAAAAAGAAAAAAAAAGTTATTTGAAATATTTTGGTTTTCTGTTTTTATCCTTATTTTGCACCCAAATAACGGGAAAAAAGAAAAAAAAAGTTATTTGAAATATTATGGTTTTCTGTTTTTGTCCTTATTTTGCACTTAAATAACGGGAAAAAATAAAAAAAAAGTTATTTAAAATATTTTGGTTTTATGTTTTTGTCCTTATTTTGCACCCAAATAACGGGAAAAAATTAAAAAAAAGTTATCTGAAATATTTTGGTTTTCTGTTTTTGGCCTTATTTTGCACCCAAATAACGGGAAAACATTTAAAAAAAGTTATTTGAAATACTTTGGTTTTCTGTTTTTATCCTTATTTTGCACCCAAATAACGGAAAAAAATAAAAAAAAGTTATTTGAAATATTCTGGTTTTCTGTTTTTTTGTCCTCATTTTGCACACAAATAACGGGGAAAAAGAAAAAAAAAGTTATTTGAAATATTTTGGTTTTCTGTTTTTATCCTTATTTTGCACCCAAATAACGGGAAAAAAGAAAAAAAAAGTTATCTGAAATATTTTGGTTTTCTGTTTTTGTCCTTATTTTGCACTTAAATAACGGGAAAAAATAAAAAAAAAGTTATTTAAAATATTTTGGTTTTATGTTTTTGTCCTTATTTTGCACCCAAATAACGGGAAAAAATTAAAAAAAAGTTATCTGAAATATTTTGGTTTTCTGTTTTTGTCCTTATTTTGCACCCAAATAACGGGAAAAAAGAAAAAAAATGTTATTTCAAATATATTGGTTTTCTGTTTTTGTCCTTATTAGGCACCTAAATAACGGGAAAAAATAAAAAAAAAGTTATCTGAAATATTTTGGTTTTCTGTTTTTGTCCTTATTTTGCACCCAAATATCGCGAAAAAAGAAAAAAAAAATTAATCTGAAATTTTTTTGTTTTCTGTTTTTGTCTTTATTTTGCACCCAAATAACGGGAAAAAAGAAAAAAAAAATTATCTGAAATATTTTGGTTTTCTGTTTTTGTCCTTATTTTGCGCCCAAATTACGGAAAATAGAAAAAAAAAGTTATCTGAAATATTTTGGTTTCTGTTTTTGTCCTAATTTTGCACCCAAATAACGGGAAAAAAGAAAAAAAAAGTTATCTGAAATATTTTGGTTTTCTGTTTTTGTCCTTATTTTGCACCCAAATAACGGGAAAAAATAATAAAAAAGTTATTTGAAATATTTTGGTTTTCTGTTTTAGTTCTTATTTTGCACCCAAATAACGGGAAAAAAGAAAAAAAAAATTATCTGAAATATTTTGGTTTTCTGTTTTTGTCCTTATTTTGCACCCAAATAACGGGAAAAAATAAAAAAAAAATTATTTGAAATATTTTGGTTTTCTGTTTTAGTTCTTATTTTGCACCCAAATAACGGGAAAAAATAAAAAAAAAGTTATTTGAAATATTTTGGTTTTCTGTTTTTGTCCTTATTTTGCACCCAAATAACGGGAAAAAATAAAAAAAAGTTATTTGAAATATTTTGGTTTTCTGTTTTTTGTCCTTATTTTGCACCCAAATAACGGGAAAAAATAAAAAAAAAGTTATTTGAAATATTTTGGTTTTCTGTTTTTATCCTTATTTTGCACCCAAATAACGGGAAAAAAGAAAAAAAAAGTTAATTGAAATATTTTGGTTTTCTGTTTTTGTCCTTATTTTGCACCCAAATAACAGAAAAAAATAAAAAAAAAGTTATCTGAAATATTTTGGTTTCTGTTTTTGTCCTTATTTTGCACCCAAATAACGGGAAAAAAGAAAAAAAAAGTGATCTGAAATATTTTGGTTTTCTGTTTTTGTCCTTATTTTGCACCCAAATTACGGGAAAAAATAAAAAAAAAGTTATTTGAAATATTTTGGTTTTCTGTTTTTATCCTTATTTTGCACCCAAATAACGGGAAAAAATAAACAAAAAGTTAATTGAAATATTTTCTTTTTCTGTTTTTGTCTTTAAAACAGAAAAAATAACGGGAAAAAATAAAAAAAAAGTTATTTGATATATTTTGGGTTTCTGTTTTTGTTCTTATTTTGCACCAAAATAACGGGAAAAAATAAAAAAAAGTTATTTGAAATATTTTGGTTTTCTGTTTTTGTCCTTATTTTGCACCCAAATAACGGGAAAAAATAAAAAAAAAGTTATTTGAAATATTTTGGTTTTCTGTTTTAGTCCTTATTTTGCACCCAAATAACGGGAAAAAAAAAAAAAAAAAGTTATTTGAAATATTTTGGTTTTCTGTTTTTGTCGTTATTTTGCACCCAAATAACGGGAAAAAAGAAAAAAAAAGTTAATTTAATATTTTGGTTTTCTGTGTTTGTCCTTATTTTGCACCCAAATAACGGGAAAAATAAAAAAAAAGTTATTTGATATATTTTGGTTTTCTGTTTTTGTTCTTATTTTGCACCAAAATAACGGGAAAAAAGAAAAAAAAAGTTATCTGAAATATTTTGGTTTTCTGTTTTTGTCCTTATTTTGCACCCAAATAACGGGAAAAAATAAAAAAAAGTTATTTGAAATATTTTGGTTTTCTGTTTTAGTCCTTATTTTGCACCCAAATAACGGGAAAAAATAAAAAAAAAAGTTATTTGAAATATTTTGGTTTTCTGTTTTTGTCCTTATTTTGCACCCAAATAACGGGAAAAAAGAAAAAAAAAGTTAATTTAATATTTTGGTTTTCTGTGTTTGTCCTTATTTTGCACCCAAATAACGGGAAAAAAAAAAAAAAAGTTATTTGAAATATTTTGGTTTTCTGTTTTTGTCGTTATTTTGCACCAAAATAACGGGAAAAAATAAAAAAAAGTTATTTGAAATATTTTGGTTTTCTGTTTTTGTCCTTATTTTGCACCCAAATAACGGGAAAAAATAAAAAAAAGTTATTTGAAATATTTTGGTTTTCTGTTTTAGTCCTTATTTTGCACCCAAATAACGGGAAAAAATAAACAAAAAGTTAATTGAAATATTTTCTTTTTCTGTTTTTGTCTTTAAAACAGAAAAAATAACGGGAAAAAATAACGGGAAAAAATAAAAAAAAAGTTATTTGATATATTTTGGGTTTCTGTTTTTGTTCTTATTTTGCACCAAAATAACGGGAAAAAAAACTTATTTGAAATTTTTGTCGTTATTTTGCACCCAAATAACGGGAAAAAAGAAAAAAAAAGTTAATTTAATATTTTGGTTTTCTGTGTTTGTCCTTATTTTGCACCCAAATAACGGGAAAAAAGAAAAAAAAAGTTATCTGAAATATTTTGGTTTTCTGTTTTTGTCCTTATTTTGCACCCAAATAACGGGAAAAAATAAAAAAAAAGTTATTTGAAATATTTTGGTTTTCTGTTTCAGTTCTTATTTTGCACCCAAATAACGGGAAAAAAGAAAAAAAAAATTATCTGAAATATTTTGGTTTTCTGTTTTTGTCCTTATTTTGCACCCAAATAACGGGAAAAAATAAAAAAAAAGTTATTTGAAATATTTTGGTTTTCTGTTTTAAGTCTTATTTTGCACCCAAATAACGGGAAAAAATAAAAAAAAAGTTATTTGAAATATTTTGGTTTTCTGTTTTTGTCCTTATTTTGCACCCAAATAACGGGAAAAAATAAAAAAAAGTTATTTGAAATATTCTGGTTTTCTGTTTTTTGTCCTTATTTTGCACCCAAATAACGGGAAAAAAGAAAAAAAAAGTTAATTGAAATATTTTGGTTTTCTGTTTTTGTCCTTATTTTGCACCCAAATAACAGGAAAAAATAAAAAAAAAGTTATCTGAAATATTTTGGTTTCTGTTTTTGTCCTTATTTTGCACCCAAATAACGGGAAAAAAGAAAAAAAAAGTGATCTGAAATATTTTGGTTTTCTGTTTTTGTCCTTATTTTGCACCCAAATTACGGGAAAAAATAAAAAAAAAGTTATTTGAAATATTTTGGTTTTCTGTTTTTATCCTTATTTTGCACCCAAATAACGGGAAAAAATAAACAAAAAGTTAATTGAAATATTTTCTTTTTCTGTTTTTGTCTTTAAAACAGAAAAAATAACGGGAAAAAATAACAGGAAAAAATAAAAAAAAAGTTATTTGATATATTTTGGGTTTCTGTTTTTGTTCTTATTTTGCACCAAAATAACGGGAAAAAATAAAAAAAAGTTATTTGAAATATTTTGGTTTTCTGTTTTTGTCCTTATTTTGCACCCAAATAACGGGAAAAAATAAAAAAAAAGTTATTTGAAATATTTTGGTTTTCTGTTTTAGTCTTTAATTTGCACCCAATAACGGGAAAAAAAAAAAAAAAAGTTATTTGAAATATTTTGGTTTTCTGTTTTTGTCGTTATTTTGCACACAAATAACGGAAAAAAGAAAAAAAAAGTTATCTGAAATATTTTGGTTTCTGTTTTTGTCCTTATTTTGCACCCAAATAACGGGAAAAAAGAAAAAAAAAGTTATCTGAAATATTTTGGTTTTCTGTTTTTGTCCTTATTTTGCACCCAAATAACGGGAAAAAATAAAAAAAAGTTATTTGAAATATTTTGGTTTTCTGTTTTAGTCCTTATTTTGCACCCAAATAACGGGAAAAAAAAAAAAAAAAGTTATTTGAAATATTTTGGTTTTCTGTTTTTGTCCTTATTTTGCACCCAAATAACGGGAAAAATGAAAAAAAAAGTTTATTTAATATTTTGGTTTTCTGTGTTTGTCCTTATTTTGCACCCAAATAACGGGAAAAATAAAAAAAAAGTTATTTGAAATATTTTGGTTTTCTGTTTTTGTCGTTATTTTGCACACAAATAACGGAAAAAAGAAAAAAAAAGTTATCTGAAATATTTTGGTTTCTGTTTTTGTCCTTATTTTGCACCCAAATAACGGGAAAAAAGAAAAAAAAAGTTATCTGAAATATTTTGGTTTTCTGTTTTTGTTCTTATTTTGCACCAAAATAACGGGAAAAAATAAAAAAAAGTTATTTGAAATATTTTGGTTTTCTGTTTTTGTCCTTATTTTGCCCCCAAATAACGGGAAAAAATAAAATAAAAGTTATCTGAAATATTTTGGTTTTCTGTTTTTGTCCTTATTTTGCATCCAAATAATGGGAAAAAATAAAAAAAAAGTTAATTGAAATATTTTGTTTTTCTGTTTTTGTCTTTATTTTGCACCCAAATAACGGGAAAAAAGAAAAAAAAAGTTATCTGAAATATTTTGGTTTTCTGTTTTTATCCTTATTTTGCACCCAAATAACGGGAAAAAAGCAAAAAAAGTTATCTGAAATATTTTGGTTTTCTGTTTTTGTCCTTATTTTGCACCCAAATAACGGCAAAAATTAAAAAAAGTTATTTGAAATATTTTGGTATTCTGTTTTTGTCCTTATTTTGCACCCAAAAAACGGGAAAAATAAAAAAAAGTTATTTGAAATATTTTGGTTTTCTGTTTTTATCCTTATTTTGCACCCAAATAACGGGAAAAAATAAAAAAAAAGTTATTGGAAATATTTTGGTTCTCTGTTTTAGTGTTTATTTTGCACCCAAATAACGGGAAAAAATAAAAAAAAAGGTATTTGATATATTTTGTTTTTCTGTTTTTGTTCTTATTTTGCTCCCAAAAAACGGGAAAAAATAAAAAAAAAGTTATATGAAATATTTTGGTTTCTGTTTTTGTCCTTATTTTGCACCCAAAAAACGGGAAAAATAAAAAAAAGTTATTTGAAATATTTTGGTTTTCTGTTTTTATCCTTATTTTGCACCCAAATAACGGTAAAAAATAAAAAAAAAGTTATTGGAAATATTTTGGTTCTCTGTTTTAGTGTTTATTTTGCACCCAAATAACGGGAAAAAATAAAAAAAAAGGTATTTAATATATTTTGTTTTTCTGTTTTTGTTCTTATTTTGCACCAAAATAACGGGAAAAAATAAAAAAAAGTTATTTGAAATATTTTGGTTTTCTGTTTGTGTCCTTATTTTGCCACCAAATAACGGGAAAAAATAAAATAAAAGTTATCTGAAATATTTTGGTTTTCTGTTTTTGTCCTTATTTTGCACCCAAATAATGGGAAAAAATAAAAAAAAAAGTAATTGAAATATTTTGTTTTTCTGTTTTTGTCTTTTTTTTGCACCCAAATAACGGGAAAAAAGAAAAAAAAAGTTATCTGAAATATTTTGGTTTTCTGTTTTTGTCCTTATTTTGCAACCAAATAACGGGAAAAAAGCAAAAAAAGTTATCTGAAATATTTTGGTTTTCTGTTTTTGTCCTTATTTTGCACCCAAATAACGGCAAAAATTAAAAAAAGTTATTTGAAATATTTTGGTATTCTGTTTTTGTCCTTATTTTGCACCCAAATAACGGGAAAAAAGAAAAAAAAACTTATTTGAAATATTTTGGTTTTCTGTTTTTGTCCTTATTTTGCACCCAAAATAACGGGAAAAAATAAAAAAAAGTTATTTGAAATATTTTGGTTTTCTGTTTTTGTTTTGCACCCAAATAACGGAAAAAAATAAAATAAAAGTTATCTGAAATGTTTTGGTTTTCTGTTTTTGTCCTTATTTTGCACCCAAATAACGGGAAAAAAGAAAAAAAAAGTTATCTGAAATATTTTGGTTTTCTATTTTTGTCCTTATTTTGCACCTAAATAACGGGAAAAATGAAAAAAAAAAGTTATCTGAAATATTTTGGTTTTCTGTTTTTGTCCTTATTTTGCACCCAAATAACGGGAAAAAAGAAAAAAAAAGTTATTTGAAATATTTTGGTTTTCTGTTTTTGTCCTTATT
Source organism: Empis livida (assembly GCA_963932195.1). Classification (NCBI taxonomy): domain Eukaryota; kingdom Metazoa; phylum Arthropoda; class Insecta; order Diptera; family Empididae; genus Empis; species Empis livida. Next base: position 27,496,012 of record OZ010649.1, on the reverse strand, counting down.
TTGCACCCAAATAACGGGAAAAAAGAAAAAAAGTTATCTGAAATATTTTGGTTTTCTGGTTTTGTCCTTATTTTGCACCCAAATAACGGGAAAAAATAAAAAAAAAAATTATTTGAAATATTTTAGTTTATTCTTTTTGTCTTTATTTTGCACCCAAATAACGGGAAAAAATAAAAAAAAAGTTATTTGAAATATTTTCGTTTTCTGTTTTTGTCCTTATTTTGCACCCAAATAACAGGAATAAATAAAAAAAAAGTTATCTGAAATATTTTGGTTTTCTGTTTTTTTCCTTAGTTTGCACCCAAATAACGGGAAAATAGAAAAAAAAGTTATTTGAAATATTTTGGTTTTCTGTATTTGTCCTTATTTTGCACCCAAATAACGGGAAAAAATAAAAAAAAAAATTATTTGAAATATTTTAGTTTATTCTTTTTGTCTTTATTTTGCACCCAAATAACGGGAAAATAGAAAAAAAAGTTATTTGAAATATTTTGGTTTTCTGTATTTGTCCTTATTTTGCACCCAAATAACGGGAAAAAAGAAAAAAAAAGTTATCTGAAATGTTTTGGTTTTCTGTTTTTGTCCTTATTTTGCAACCAAATAACGGGAAAAAAGAAAAAAAAAGTTATCTGAAATATTTTGGTTTTCTATTTTTGTCCTTATTTTGCACCTAAATAACGGGAAAAATGAAAAAAAAAGTTATCTGAAATATTTTGGTTTTCTGTTTTTGTCCTTATTTTGCACCCAAATAACAGAAAAAAGAAAAAAAAAGTTATTTGAAATATTTTGGTTTTTTGTTTTTGTCCTTATTTTGCACCCAAATAACGGGAAAAAAGAAAAAAAGTTATCTGAAATATTTTGGTTTTCTGGTTTTGTCCTTATTTTGCACCCAAATAACGGGAAAAAATAAAAAAAAAAATTATTTGAAATTTTTTAGTTTATTCTTTTTGTCTTTATTTTGCACCCAAATAACGGGAAAAAATAAAAAAAAAGTTATTTGAAATATTTTCGTTTTCTGTTTTTGTCCTTATTTTGCACCCAAATAACGGGAAAAAATAAAAAAAAAGTTATCTGAAATATTTTGGTTTTCTGTTTTTGTCCTTATTTTGCACCCAAATAACGGGAAAAAAGAAAAAATAAGTTATCTGAAATATTTTGGTTTTCTGTTTTTGTCCTTATTTTGCACCCAAATAACGGGAAAAAATAAAAAAAAAGTTATCTGAAATATTTTGGTTTTCTGTTTTAGTTCTTATTTTGCACCCAAATAACGGGAAAACATAAAAAAAAAGTTATTTGAAATATTTTGGTTTTCTGTTTTTGTCCTTATTTTGCACCCAAATAACGGGAAAAAATAAAAAAAAAGTTATTTGAAATATTCTGGTTTTCTGTTTTTTGTCCTTATTTTGCACCCTAATAACGGGAAAAAATAAAAAAAAAGTTATTTGAAATATTTTGGTCCTTATTTTGCACCCAAATTACGGGAAAAAATAAAAAAAAAGTTATTTGAAATATTTTGGTTTTCTGTTTTTATCCTTATTTTGCACCCAAATAACGGGAAAAAATAAACAAAAAGTTAATTGAAATATTTTCTTTTTCTGTTTTTGTCTTTAAAACAGAAAAAATAACGGGAAAAAAGAAAAAAAAAGTTATCTGAAATATTTTGGTTTTCTGTTTTTATCCTTATTTTGCAGCCAAATAACGGGAAAAAATAAAAAGAAAGTTATCTGAAATATTTTGGTTTCTGTTTTTGTCCTTATTTTGCACCCAAAAAACGGGAAAAATAAAAAAAAGTTATTTGAAATATTTTGGTTTTCTGTTTTTATCCTTATTTTGACCCAAATAACGGGAAAAAATAAAAAAAAAAGTTATTGGAAATATTTTGGTTTTCTTTTTTAGTGTTTATTTTGCACCCAAATAACGGGAAAAAATAAAAAAAAAGTTATTTGATATATTTTGTTTTTCTGTTTTTGTTCTTATTTTGCACCAAAATAACGGGAAAAAATAAAAAAAACTTATTTGAAATATTTTGGTTTTCTGTTTTTGTCCTTATTTTGCACCCAAATAACGGGAAAAAATAAAAAAAAAGTTATTTGAAATATTTTGGTCCTTATTTTGCACCCAAATTACGGGAAAAAATAAAAAAAAAGTTATTTGAAATATTTTGGTTTTCTGTTTTTATCCTTATTTTGCACCCAAATAACGGGAAAAAATAAACAAAAAGTTAATTGAAATATTTTCTTTTTCTGTTTTTGTCTTTAAAACAGAAAAAATAACGGGAAAAAAGAAAAAAAAAGTTATCTGAAATATTTTGGTTTTCTGTTTTTATCCTTATTTTGCACCCAAATAACGGGAAAAAATAAAAAGAAAGTTATCTGAAATATTTTGGTTTCTGTTTTTGTCCTTATTTTGCACCCAAAAAACGGGAAAAATAAAAAAAAGTTATTTGAAATATTTTGGTTTTCTGTTTTTATCCTTATTTTGACCCAAATAACGGGAAAAAATAAAAAAAAAAGTTATTGGAAATATTTTGGTTTTCTGTTTTAGTGTTTATTTTGCACCCAAATAACGGGAAAAAATAAAAAAAAAGTTATTTGATATATTTTGTTTTTCTGTTTTTGTTCTTATTTTGCACCAAAATAACGGGAAAAAATAAAAAAAAGTTATTTGAAATATTTTGGTTTTCTGTTTTTGTCCTTATTTTGCCACCAAATAACGGGAAAAAATAAAATAAAAGTTATCTGAAATATTTTGGTTTTCTGTTTTTGTCCTTATTTTGCACCCAAATAATGGGAAAAAATAAAAAAAAAGTTAATTGAAATATTTTGTTTTTCTGTTTTTGTCTTTATTTTGCACCCAAATAACGGGAAAAAAGAAAAAAAAAGTTATCTGAAATATTTTGGTTTTCTGTTTTTGTCCTTATTTTGCACCCAAATAACGGGAAAAAAGCAAAAAAATTTATCTGAAATATTTTGGTTTTCTGTTTTTGTCCTTATTTTGCAACCAAAAAACGGGAAAAATAAAAAAAAGTTATTTGAAATATTTTGGTTTTCTGTTTTTATCCTTATTTTGACCCAAATAACGGGAAAAAATAAAAAAAAAACTTATTTGAAATATTTTGGTTTTCTGTTTTTGTCCTTATTTTGCACCCAAATAACGGGAAAAAATAAAAAAAAGTTATTTGAAATATTTTGGTTTTCTGTTTTTGTCATTATTTTGCACCCAAATAACGGAAAAAAATAAAATAAAAGTTATCTGAAATGTTTTGGTTTTCTGTTTTTGTCCTTATTTTGCACCCAAATAACGGGAAAAAAGAAAAAAAAAGTTATCTGAAATATTTTGGTTTTCTATTTTTGTCCTTATTTTGCACCTAAATAACGGGAAAAATTTAAAAAAAAGTTATCTGAAATATTTTGGTTTTCTGTTTTTGCCCTTATTTTGCACCCAAATAACGGGAAAAAAGAAAAAAAAAGTTATTTGAAATATTTTGGTTTTCTGTTTTTGTACTTATTTTGCACCCAAATAACGGGAAAAAAAAGTTATCTGAAATATTTTGGTTTTCTGGTTTTGTCCTTATTTTGCACCCAAATAACGGGAAAAAATAAAAAAAAAAATTATTTGAAATATTTTAGTTTATTCTTTTTGTCTTTATTTTGCACCCAAATAACGGGAAAAAATAAAAAAAAGTTATTTGAAATATTTTCGTTTTCTGTTTTTGTCCGTATTTTGCACCCAAATAACAGGAATAAATAAAAAAAAAGTTATCTGAAATATTTTGGTTTTCTGTTTTTTTCCTTAGTTTGCACCCAAATAACATAGAAAAAAAAGTTATTTGAAATATTTTGGTTTTCTGTATTTGTCCTTATTTTGCACCCAAATAACGGGAAAAAAGAAAAAAAAAGTTATTTGAAATATTTTGGTTTTCTGTTTTTGTCCTTATTTTGCACCCAAATAACGGGAAAAAAGAAAAAAAAAGTTATTTGAAATATTTTGGTTTTCTGTTTTTGTCCTTATTTTGCACCCAAATAATGGGAAAAAAAATTAAAAAAAAGTTTTTTTAAATATTTTGGTTTTCTTTTTTTGTCCTTATTTTGCACCCAAATAACGGGAAAAAATAAAAAAAAAGTTATCTGAAATATTTTGGTTTTCTGTTTTTGTCCTTATTTTGCACCCAAATAACGGGAAAAAAGAAAAAAAAAGTTATCTGAAATATTTTGCTTTTCTGTTTTTGTCCTTATTTTGCACCCAAATAACGGGAAAAAATAAAAAAAAGTTATTTGAAATATTTTGGTCCTTATTTTGCACCCAAATTACGGGAAAAAATAAAAAAAAAGTTATTTGAAATATTTTGGTTTTCTGTTTTTATCCTTATTTTGCACCCAAATAACGGGAAAAAATAAACAAAAAGTTAATTGAAATATTTTCTTTTTCTGTTTTTGTCTTTAAAACAGAAAAAATAACGGGATAAAATAACGGGAAAAAATAAAAAGAAAGTTATCTGAAATATTTTGGTTTTCTGTTTTTATCCTTATTTTGCACCCAAATAAGGGGAAAAAATAAAAAGAAAGTTATCTGAAATATTTTGGTTTCTGTTTTTGTCCTTATTTTGCACCCAAAAAACGGGAAAAATAAAAAAAAGTTATTTGAAATATTTTGGTTTTCTATTTTTATCCTTATTTTGACCCAAATAACGGGAAAAAATAAAAAAAAAGTTATTGGAAATATTTTGGTTTTCTGTTTTAGTGTTTATTTTGCACCCAAATAACGGGAAAAAATAAAAAAAAAGTTATTTGATATATTTTGTTTTTCTGTTTTTGTTCTTATTTTGCACCAAAATAACGGGAAAAAATAAAAAAAAGTTATTTGAAATATTTTGGTTTTCTATTTTTGTCCGTATTTTGCCACCAAATAACGGGAAAAAATAAAATAAAAGTTATCTGAAATATTTTGGTTTTCTGTTTTTGTCCTTATTTTGCACCCAAATAATGGGAAAAAAAAAAAAAAAAGTTAATTGAAATATTTTGTTTTTCTGTTTTTGTCTTTATTTTGCACCCAAATAACGGGAAAAAAGAAAAAAAAAGTTATCTGAAATATTTTGGTTTTCTGTTTTTGTCCTTATTTTGCACCCAAATAACGGGAAAAAAGCAAAAAAATTTATCTGAAATATTTTGGTTTTCTGTTTTTGTCCTTATTTTGCACCCAAATAACGGCAAAAATTAAAAAAAGTTATTTGAAATATTTTGGTATTCTGTTTTTGTCCTTATTTTGCACCCAAATAACGGGAAAAAAGAAAAAAAAACTTATTTGAAATATTTTGGTTTTCTGTTTTTGTCCTTATTTTGCACCCAAATAACGGGAAAAAATAAAAAAAAGTTATTTGAAATATTTTGGTTTTCTGTTTTTGTCATAATTTTGCACCCAAATAACGGAAAAAAATAAAATAAAAGTTATCTGAAATGTTTTGGTTTTCTGTTTTTGTCCTTATTTTGCACCCAAATAACGGGAAAAAAGAAAAAAAAAGTTATCTGAAATATTTTGGTTTTCTATTTTTGTCCTTATTTTGCACCTAAATAACGGGAAAAATTAAAAAAAAAGTTATCTGAAATATTTTGGTTTTCTGTTTTTGTCCTTATTTTGCACCCAAATAACGGGAAAAAAGAAAAAAAAAGTTATTTGAAATATTTTGGTTTTCTGTTTTTGTCCTTATTTTGCACCCAAATAACGGGAAAAAAAAAGTTATCTGAAATATTTTGGTTTTCTGGTTTTGTCCTTATTTTGCACCCAAATAACGGGAAAAAATAAAAAAAAAAATTATTTGAAATATTTTAGTTTATTCTTTTTGTCTTTATTTTGCACCCAAATAACGGGAAAAAATAAAAAAAAAGTTATTTGAAATATTTTCGTTTTCTGTTTTTGTCCGTATTTTGCACCCAAATAACAGGAATAAATAAAAAAAAAGTTATCTGAAATATTTTGGTTTTCTGTTTTTTTCCTTAGTTTGCACCCAAATAACATAGAAAAAAAAGTTATTTGAAATATTTTGGTTTTCTGTATTTGTCCTTATTTTGCACCCAAATAACGGGAAAAAAGAAAAAAAAAGTTATTTGAAATATTTTGGTTTTCTGTTTTTGTCCTTATTTTGCACCCAAATAACGGGAAAAAAGAAAAAAAAAGTTATTTGAAATATTTGGTTTTCTGTTTTTTGTCCTTATTTTGCACCCAAATAATGGGAAAAAAAATTAAAAAAAAGTTTTTTTAAATATTTTGGTTTTCTGTTTTTGTCCTTATTTTGCACCCAAATAACGGGAAAAAAGAAAAAAAAAGTTAATTGAAATATTTTGGTTTTCTGTTTTTGTCCTTATTTTGCACCCAAATAACGGGAAAAAATAAAAAAAAAGTTATCTGAAATATTTTGGATTTCTGTTTTTGTCCTTATTTTGCACCCAAATAACGGGAAAAAGAAAAAAAAGTTATTTGAAATATTTTGGTTTTCTGTTTTTGTCCTTATTTTGCACCCAAATAACGGGAAAAAATAAAAAAAAAGTTATCTGAAATATTTTGGTTTTCTGTTTTTGTCCTTATTTTGCACCCAAATTACGGGAAAAAATAAAAAAAAAGTTATTTCAAATATTTTGGTTTTCCGTTTTTTGTCCTTATTTTGCACCCAAATAACGGGAAAAATTAAAAAATTTTATTTGAAATATTTTGGTTTTCTGTTTTTGTCCTTATTTTGCACCCAAATAATGGGAAAAAAGATTAAAAAAAAGTTTTTTTAAATATTTTGGTTTTCTGTTTTTGTCCTTATTTTGCACCCAAATAACGGGAAAAAATAAAAAAAAAGTTATCTGAAATATTTTGGATTTCTGTTTTTGTCCTTATTTTGCACCCAAATAACGGGAAAAAATAAAAAAAACTTATTTGAAATATTTTGGTTTTCTGTTTTAGTCCTTATTTTGCACCCAAATAACGGGAAAAAATAAAAAAAAAGTTATTTGAAATATTTTGGTTTTCTGTTTTTGTCCTTATTTTGCACCCAAATAACGGGAAAAAAGAAAAAAAAAGTTAATTTAAATAATTTGGTTTTTTGTGTTTGTCCTTATTTTGCACCCAAATAACGGGAAAAAATAAAAAAAAAGTTATCTGAAATATTTTGGTTTCTGTTTTTGTCCTTATTTTGCACCCAAATAACGGGAAAAAAGAAAAAAAAAGTGATCTGAAATATTTTGGTTTTCTGTTTTTGTCCTTATTTTGCACCCAAATAACGGGAAAAAAGAAAAAAAAAGTGATCTGAAATATTTTGGTTTTCTGTTTTTGTCCTTATTTTGCACCCAAATAACGGGAAAAAATAAAAAAAAAGTTATTTGAAATATTTTGGTTTTCTGTTTTAGTCCTTATTTTGCACCCAAATAACGGGAAAAAATAAAAAAAAAGTTATTTGAAATATTTTGGTTTTCTGTTTTTGTCCTTATTTTGCACCCAAATAACGGGAAAAAAGAAAAAAAAAGTTAATTGAAATATTTTGGTTTTCTGTGTTTGTCCTTATTTTGCACCCAAATAACGGGAAAAAATAAAAAAAAAGTTATCTGAAATATTTTGGTTTTCTGTTTTTTTCCATATTTTGCACCCAAATAACGGGAAAATAGAAAAAAAAGTTATTTGAAATATTTTGGTTTTCTGTTTTTGTCCTTATTTTGCACCCAAATAACGGGAAAAAAGAAAAAAAAAGTTATTTGAAATATTTTAGTTTTCTTTTTTATCCTTATTTTGCACCCAAATAACGGGAAAAAAGAAAAAAAAAGTTATTTGAAATATTTTGGTTTTCTGTTTTTGTCCTTATTTTGCACCCAAATAACGGGAAAAAATAAAAAAAAGTTATTTGAAATATTTTTGTTTTCTGTTTTTGTCATTATTTTGCACCCAAATAACGGAAAAAAATTAAATAAAAGTTATCTGAAATATTTTGGTTTTCTGTTTTTGTACTTATTTTGCACCCAAATAACGGGAAAAAAGAAAAAACAAGTTATCTGAAATATTTTGGTTTTCTGTTTTAGTCCTTATTTTGCACCCAAATAACGGGAAAAAATAAAAAAAAAGTTATTTGAAATAATTTGGTTTTCTGTTTTTGTCCTAATTTTGCACCCAAATAACGGAAAAAAGAAAATAAAAGTTAACTGAAATATTTTGGTTTCTGTTTTTGTCCTTATTTTGCACCCAAATAACGGGAAAAAAGAAAAAAAAAGTTATCTGAAATATTTTGGTTTTCTGTCTTTGTCCTTATTTTGCACCCAAATAACGGGAAAAAATAAAAAAAACTTATTTGAAATATTTTGGTTTTCTGTTTTAGTCCTTATTTTGCACCCAAATAACGGGAAAAAATAAAAAAAAAGTTATTTGAAATATTTTGGTTTTCTGTTTTTGTCCTTATTTTGCACCCAAATAACGGGAAAAAAGAAAAAAAAAGTTAATTTAAATAATTTGGTTTTTGTGTTTGTCCTTATTTTGCACCCAAATAACGGGAAAAAATTAAAAAAAAGTTATCTGAAATATTTTGGTTTCTGTTTTTGTCCTTATTTTGATCCCAAATAACGGGAAAAAAGAAAAAAAAAGTGATCTGAAATATTTTGGTTTTCTGTTTTTGTCCTTATTTTGCACCCAAATAACGGGAAAAAATAAAAAAAAAGTTATTTGAAATATTTTGGTTTTCCGTTTTTTGTCCTTATTTTGCACCCAAATAACGGGAAAAATAAAAAAAAAGTTATTTGAAATATTTTAGTTTTCTGTTTTTATCCTTATTTTGCACCCAAATAACGGGAAAAAATAAAAAAAAAGTTATTTGAAATATTTTGGTTCTCTGTTTTTGTGTTTATTCTGCACCCAAATAACGGGAAAAAATAAAAAAAAAGTTATTTGATATATTTTGGTTTTCTTTTTTTGTTCTTATTTTGCACCAAAATAACGGGAAAAAATAAAAAAAAGTTATTTGAAATATTTTGGTTTTCTGTTTTTGTCCTTATTTTGCCCCCAAATAACGGGAAAAAATAAAATAAAAGTTATCTGAAATATTTTGGTTTTCTGTTTTTGTCCTTATTTTACACCCAAATAATGGGAAAAAATAAAAAAAAAGTTAATTGAAATATTATGTTTTTCTGTTTTTGTCTTTATTTTGCACCCAAATAACGGGAAAAAAGAAAAAAAAAGTTATCTGAAATATTTTGGTTTTCTGTTTTTGTCCTTATTTTGCACCAAAATAACGGTAAAAAAGAAAAAAAAAGTTATCTGAAATATTTTGGTTTTCTGTTTTTGTCCTTATTTTGCACCCAAATTACGGGAAAAAATTAAAAAAAAGTTATTTGAAATATTTTGGTTTTCTGTTTTTAACGTTATTTTGCACCCAAATAACGGGAAAAAATAAAAAAAAAGTTAATTGAAATATTTTGTTTTTCTGTTTTTGCCTTTATTTTGCACCCAAATAACGGGAAAAAATAAAAAAAAAGTTATTTGATATATTTTGGTTTTCTGTTTTTGTTCTTATTTTGCACCAAAATAACGGGAAAAAATAAAAAAAAGTTATTTGAAATATTTTGGTTTTCTGTTTTTGTCCTTATTTTGCACCCAAATAACGGGAAAAAATAAAAAAAAAGTTATTTGAAATATTTTGGTTTTCTGTTTTAGTCCTTATTTTGCACCCAAATAACGGGAAAAAATAAAAAAAAAGTTATTTGAAATATTTTGGTTTTCTGTTTTTGTCCTTATTTTGCACCCAAATAACGGGAAAAAAGAAAAAAAAAGTTAATTGAAATATTTTGGTTTTCTGTGTTTGTCCTTATTTTGCACCCAAATAACGGGAAAAAATAAAAAAAAAGTTAATTGAAATATTTTGTTTTTCTGTTTTTGTCTTTATTTTGCACCCAAATAACGGGAAAAAATAAAAAAAAAGTTATTTGATATATTTTGGTTTTCTGTTTTTGTTCTTATTTTGCACCAAAATAACGGGAAAAAAGAAAAAAAAAGTTATCTGAAATATTTTGGTTTTCTGTTTTTGTCCTTATTTTGCACCCAAATAACGGGAAAAAATAAAAAAAAGTTATTTGAAATATTTTGGTTTTCTGTTTTAGTCCTTATTTTGCACCCAAATAACGGGAAAAAATAAAAAAAAAGTTATTTGAAATATTTTGGTTTTCTGTTTTTGTCCTTATTTTGCACCCAAATAACGGGAAAAAAGAAAAAAAAAGTTAATTGAAATATTTTGGTTTTCTGTGTTTGTCCTTATTTTGCACCCAAATAACGGGAAAAAATAAAAAAAAAGTTATCTGAAATATTTTGGTTTTCTGTTTTTTTCCATATTTTGCACCCAAATAACGGGAAAATAGAAAAAAAAGTTATTTGAAATATTTTGGTTTTCTGTTTTTGTCCTTATTTTGCACCCAAATAACGGGAAAAAAGAAAAAAAAAGTTATTTGAAATATTTTAGTTTTCTTTTTTATCCTTATTTTGCACCCAAATAACGGGAAAAAAGAAAAAAAAAGTTATTTGAAATATTTTGGTTTTCTGTTTTTGTCCTTATTTTGGACCCAAATAACGGGAAAAAATAAAAAAAAGTTATTTGAAATATTTTTGTTTTCTGTTTTTGTCATTATTTTGCACCCAAATAACGGAAAAAAATTAAATAAAAGTTATCTGAAATATTTTGGTTTTCTGTTTTTGTCCTTATTTTGCACCCAAATAACGGGAAAAAAGAAAAAACAAGTTATCTGAAATATTTTGGTTTTCTGTTTTAGTCCTTATTTTGCACCCAAATAACGGGAAAAAATAAAAAAAAAGTTATTTGAAAAAATTTGGTTTTCTGTTTTTGTCCTAATTTTGCACCCAAATAACGGAAAAAAGAAAATAAAAGTTAACTGAAATATTTTGGTTTCTGTTTTTGTCCTTATTTTGCACCCAAATAACGGGAAAAAAGAAAAAAAAAGTTATCTGAAATATTTTGGTTTTCTGTCTTTGTCCTTATTTTGCACCCAAATAACGGGAAAAAATAAAAAAAACTTATTTGAAATATTTTGGTTTTCTGTTTTAGTCCTTATTTTGCACCCAAATAACGGGAAAAAATAAAAAAAAAGTTATTTGAAATATTTTGGTTTTCTGTTTTTGTCCTTATTTTGCACCCAAATAACGGGAAAAAAGAAAAAAAAAGTTAATTTAAATAATTTGGTTTTTGTGTTTGTCCTTATTTTGCACCCAAATAACGGGAAAAAATTAAAAAAAAGTTATCTGAAATATTTTGGTTTCTGTTTTTGTCCTTATTTTGCACCCAAATAACGGGAAAAAAGAAAAAAAAAGTGATCTGAAATATTTTGGTTTTCTGTTTTTGTCCTTATTTTGCACCCAAATAACGGGAAAAAATAAAAAAAAAGTTATTTGAAATATTTTGGTTTTCCGTTTTTTGTCCTTATTTTGCACCCAAATAACGGGAAAAAAAGAAAAAAAAAAAGTTATTTGAAATATTTTGGTTTTCTGTTTTTATCCTTATTTTGCACCCAAATAACGGGAAAAAATAAAAAAAAAGTTATTTGAAATATTTTGGTTCTCTGTTTTGTGTTTATTCTGCACCCAAATAACGGGAAAAAATAAAAAAAAAGTTATATGATATATTTTGGTTTTCTTTTTTTGTTCTTATTTTGCACCAAAATAACGGCAAAAATAAAAAAAAGTTATTTGAAATATTTTGCTTTTCTGTTTTTGTCCTTATTTTGCCCCCAAATAACGGGAAAAAATAAAATAAAAGTTATCTGAAATATTTTGGTTTTCTGTTTTTGTCCTTATTTTACACCCAAATAATGGGAAAAAATAAAAAAAAAGTTAATTGAAATATTTTGTTTTTCTGTTTTTGTCTTTATTTTGCACCCAAATAACGGGAAAAAAGAAAAAAAAAGTTATCTGAAATATTTTGGTTTTCTGTTTTTGTCCTTATTTTGCACCCAAATAACGGTAAAAAAGAAAAAAAAAGTTATCTGAAATATTTTGGTTTTCTGTTTTTGTCCTTATTTTGCACCCAAATTACGGGAAAAAATTAAAAAAAAGTTATTTGAAATATTTTGGTTTTCTGTTTTTAACGTTATTTTGCACCCAAATAACGGGAAAAAATAAAAAAAAAGTTAATTGAAATATTTTGGTTTTCTGTTTTTATCCTTATTTTGCACCCAAATAACGGGAAAAAATAAAAAAAAAGTTATTTGAAATATTTTGGTTCTCTGTTTTGTGTTTATTCTGCACCCAAATAACGGGAAAAAATAAAAAAAAAGTTATATGATATATTTTGGTTTTCTTTTTTTGTTCTTATTTTGCACCAAAATAACGGCAAAAATAAAAAAAAGTTATTTGAAATATTTTGCTTTTCTGTTTTTGTCCTTATTTTGCCCCCAAATAACGGGAAAAAATAAAATAAAAGTTATTTGAAATATTTTGGTTTTCTGTTTTTGTCCTTATTTTACACCCAAATAATGGGAAAAAATAAAAAAAAAGTTAATTGAAATATTTTGTTTTTCTGTTTTTGTCTTTATTTTGCACCCAAATAACGGGAAAAAAGAAAAAAAAAGTTATCTGAAATATTTTGGTTTTCTGTTTTTGTCCTTATTTTGCACCCAAATAACGGTAAAAAAGAAAAAAAAAGTTATCTGAAATATTTTGGTTTTCTGTTTTTGTCCTTATTTTGCACCCAAATTACGGGAAAAAATTAAAAAAAAGTTATTTGAAATATTTTGGTTTTCTGTTTTTAACGTTATTTTGCACCCAAATAACGGGAAAAAATAAAAAAAAAGTTAATTGAAATATTTTGTTTTTCTGTTTTTGTCTTTATTTTGCACCCAAATAACGGGAAAAAATAAAAAAAAAGTTATTTGATATATTTTGGTTTTCTGTTTTTGTTCTTATTTTGCACCAAAATAACGGGAAAAAATAAAAAAAAGTTATTTGAAATATTTTGGTTTTCTGTTTTTGTCCTTATTTTGCACCCAAATAACGGGAAAAAATAAAAAAAAAGTTATTTGAAATATTTTGGTTTTCTGTTTTAGTCCTTATTTTGCAGCCAAATAACGGGAAAAAATAAAAAAAAAAGTTATTTTAAATATTTTGGTTTTCTGTTTTTGTCGTTATTTTGCACCCAAATAACGGAAAAAAGAAAAAAAAAGTTATCTGAAATATTTTGGTCTCTGTTTTTGTCCTTATTTTGCACCCAAATAACGGGAAAAAAGAAAAAAAAAGTTATCTGAAATATTTTGGTTTTCTGTTTTTGTCCTTATTTTGCACCCAAATAACGGGAAAAAATAAAAAAAAAGTTATTTGAAATATTTTGGTTTTCTGTTTTTGTCCTTATTTTGCACCCAAATAACGGGAAAAAAGAAAAAAAAAGTTAATTGAAATATTTTGGTTTTCTGTGTTTGTCCTTATTTTGCACCCAAATAACGGGAAAAAATAAAAAAAAAGTTATCTGAAATATTTTGGTTTTCTGTTTTTGTCCTTATTTTGCACCCAAATAACGGGAAAATAGAAAAAAAAGTTATTTGAAATATTTTGGTTTTCTGTTTTTGTCCTTATTTTGCACCCAAATAACGGGAAAAACGAAAAAAAAAGTTATTTGAAATATTTTAGTTTTCTTTTTTATCCTTATTTTGCACCCAAATAACGGGAAAAAAGAAAAAAAAAGTTATTTGAAATATTTTGGTTTTCTGTTTTTGTCCTTATTTTGCACCCAAATAACGGGAAAAAATAAAAAAAAGTTATTTGAAATATTTTTGTTTTCTGTTTTTGTCATTATTTTGCACCCAAATAACGGAAAAAAATTAAATAAAAGTTATCTGAAATATTTTGGTTTTCTGTTTTTGTCCTTATTTTGCACCCAAATAACGGGAAAAAAGAAAAAACAAGTTATCTGAAATATTTTGGTTTTCTATTTTTGTCCTTATTTTGCACCTAAATAACGGGAAAAATGAAAAAAAAAGTTATCTGAAATATTTTGGTTTTCTGTTTTTGTCCTTATTTTGCACCCAAATAACGGGAAAAAAGAAAAAAAAAGTTATTTGAAATATTTTGGTTTTCTGTTTTTGTCCTTATTTTGCACCCAAATAACGGGAAAAAAGAAAAAAAGTTATCTGAAATATTTTGGTTTTCTGGTTTTGTCCTTATTTTGCACCCAAATAACGAGAAAAAATAAAAAAAAAAATTATTTGAAATATTTTAGTTTATTCTTTTTGTCCTTATTTTGCACCCAAATAACGGGAAAAAATAAAAAAAAAGTTATTTGAAATATTTTCGTTTTCTGTTTTTGTCTTTATTTTGCACCCAAATAACAGGAAAAAATAAAAAAAAAGTTATCTGAAATATTTTGGTTTTCTGTTTTTTTCCTTATTTTGCACCCAAATAACGGGAAAATAGAAAAAAAAGTTATTTGAAATATTTTGGTTTTCTGTTTTTGTCCTTATTTTGCACCCAAATAACGGGAAAAAAGAAAAAAAAAAGTTATTTGAAATATTTTGGTTTTCTTTTTTTGTCCTTATTTTGCACCCAAATAATGGGAAAAAAATTAAAAAAAAGTTTTTTTAAATATTTTGGTTTTCTGTTTTTGTCTTTATTTTGCACACAAATAACGGGAAAAAATAAAAAAAAAGTTATCTGAAATATTTTGGTTTTCTGTTTTTGTCCTTATATTGCACCCAAATAACGGGAAAAAATAAAAAAAAAGTTATTTCAAATATTTTGGTTTTCTGTGTTTGTCCTTATTTTGCACCCAAATAACGGGAAAAAAGAAAAAAAAGTTATTTGAAATATTTTGGTTTTTTGTTTTTGTACTTATTTTGCACCCAAATAATGGGAAAAAAATTAAAAAAAAGTTTTTTTAAATATTTTGGTTTTCTGTTTTTGTCTTTATTTTGCACCCAAATAACGGGAAAAAATAAAAAAAAAGTTATCTGGAATATTTTGGATTTCTGTTTTTGTCCTTATTTTGCACCCAAATAACGGGAAAAAAGAAAAAAAAAGTTATTTGAAATATTTTGGTTTTCTGTTTTTGTCCTTATTTTGCACCCAAATAACGGGAAAAAATAAAAAAAAGTTATTTGAAATATTTTTGTTTTCTGTTTTTGTCATTATTTTGCACCCAAATAACGGAAAAAAATTAAATAAAAGTTATCTGAAATATTTTGGTTTTCTGTTTTTGTCCTTATTTTGCACCCAAATAACGGGAAAAAAGAAAAAACAAGTTATCTGAAATATTTTGGTTTTCTGTTTTTGTCCTTATTTTGCACCCAAGTAACGGGAAAAAAGAAAAAAAGTTATCTGAAATATTTTGGTTTTCTGGCTTTGTCCTTATTTTGCACCCAAATAACGGGAAAAAATAAAAAAAAAAATTATTTGAAATATTTTAGTTTATTCTTTTTGTCCTTATTTTGCACCCAAATAACGGGAAAAAATAAAAAAAAAGTTATTTGAAATATTTTCGTTTTCTGTTTTTGTCCTTATTTTGCACCCAAATAACAGGAAAAAATAGAAAAAAAGTTATCTGAAATATTTTGGTTTTCTGTTTTTTTCCTTATTTTGCACCTAAATAACGGGAAAAATGAAAAAAAAAGTTATCTGAAATATTTTGGTTTTCTGTTTTTGTCCTTATTTTGCACCCAAATAACGGGAAAAAAGAAAAAAAAAGTTATTTGAAATATTTTGGTTTTCTGTTTTTGTCCTTATTTTGCACCCAAATAACGGGAAAAAAGAAAAAAAGTTATCTGAAATATTTTGGTTTTCTGGCTTTGTCCTTATTTTGCACCCAAATAACGGGAAAAAATAAAAAAAAAAATTATTTGAAATATTTTAGTTTATTCTTTTTGTCCTTATTTTGCACCCAAATAACGGGAAAAAATAAAAAAAAAGTTATTTGAAATATTTTCGTTTTCTGTTTTTGTCCTTATTTTGCACCCAAATAACAGGAAAAAATAGAAAAAGAGTTATCTGAAATATTTTGGTTTTCTGTTTTTTTCCTTATTTTGCACCCAAATAACGGGAAAATAGAAAAAAAAGTTATTTGAAATATTTTGGTTTTCTGTTTTTGTCCTTATTTTGCACCCAAATAACGGGAAAAAAGAAAAAAAGTTATCTGAAATATTTTGGTTTTCTGGTTTTGTCCTTATTTTGCACCCAAATAACGGGAAAAAATAAAAAAAAAAATTATTTGAAATATTTTAGTTTATTCTTTTTGTCTTTATTTTGCACACAAATAACGGGAAAAACTAAAAAAAAAAGTTACCTGAAATAGTATTTCAGGTAACTTTTTTTTTTGGTTTTCTGTTTTTGTCCTTATATTGCACCCAAATAACGGGAAAAACTAAAAGAAAAGTTATTTCAAATATTTTGGTTTTCTGTGTTTGTCCTTATTTTGCACCCAAATAACGGGAAAAAAGAAAAAAAAGTTATTTGAAATATTTTGGTTTTTTGTTTTTGTCCTTATTTTGCACCCAAATAATGGGAAAAAAATTAAAAAAAAGTTTTTTTAAATATTTTGGTTTTCTGTTTTTGTCTTTATTTTGCACCCAAATAACGGGAAAAAATAAAAAAAAAGTTATCTGGAATATTTTGGATTTCTGTTTTTGTCCTTATTTTGCACCCAAATAACGGGAAAAAAGAAATAAAAGTTATCTGAAATATTTTGGTTTTTTGTTTTTGTCCTTATTTTGCACCCAAATAACGGGAAAAAATTAAAAAAAAGTTGTTTGAAATATTTTGGTTTTCTGTTTTTGTCCTTATTTTGCACCCAAATAACGGGAAAAAATAAAAAAAAATTTATTTGAAATATTTTGGTTTTCTGTTTTTGTCCTTATTTTGCACCCAAATATCGGGAAAAAAGTAAAAAAAAGTTATTTGAAATATTTTGGTTTTCTGTTTTTGTCCTTATTTTGCACCCAAATAACGGAAAAAAGAAAAAAAAAGTTAACTGAAATATTTTGGTTTCTGTTTTTGTCCTTATTTTGCACCCAAATAACGGGAAAAAAGAAAAAAAAAGTTATTTGAAATATTTTGGTTTTCTTTTTTTGTCCTTATTTTGCACCCAAATAACGGGAAAATAGAAAAAAAAGTTATTTGAAATATTTTGGTTTTCTGTTTTTGTCCTTATTTTGCACCCAAATAACGGGAAAAAAGAAAAAAAAAAGTTATTTGAAATATTTTGGTTTTCTTTTTTTGTCCTTATTTTGCACCCAAATAATGGGAAAAAAATTAAAAAAAAGTTTTTTTAAATATTTTGGTTTTCTGTGTTTGTCCTTATTTTGCACCCAAATAACGGGAAAAAAGAAAAAAAAGTTATTTGAAATATTTTGGTTTTTTGTTTTTGTCCTTATTTTGCACCCAAATAATGGGAAAAAAATTTAAAAAAAGTTTTTTTAAATATTTTGGTTTTCTGTTTTTGTCTTTATTTTGCACCCAAATAACGGGAAAAAATAAAAAAAAAGTTATCTGGAATATTTTGGATTTCTGTTTTTGTCCTTATTTTGCACCCAAATAACGGGAAAAAAGAAAAAAAAGTTATCTGAAATATTTTGGTTTTCTGTTTTTGTCCTTATTTTGCACCCAAATAACGGGAAAAAATAAAAAAAAAGTTATCTGAAATATTTTGGTTTTCTGTTTTTGTCCTTATATTGCACCCAAATAACGGGAAAAAATAAAAAAAAAGTTATTTGAAATATTTTGGTTTTCTGTGTTTGTCCTTATTTTGCACCCAAATAACGGGAAAAAAATTAAAAAAAAGTTGTTTGAAATATTTTGGTTTTCTGTTTTTGTCCTTATTTTGCACCCAAATAACGGGAAAAAATAAAAAAAAAGTTATTTGAAATATTTTGGTTTTCTGTTTTTGTCCTTATTTTGCACCCAAATATCGGGAAAAAAGTAAAAAAAAGTTATTTGAAATATTTTGGTTTTCTGTTTTTGTCCTTATTTTGCACCCAAAGAACGGGAAAAAATAAAAAAAAAGTTATTTGAAATATTTTGGCTTTCTGTTTTTGTCCTTATTTTGCACCCAAATAACGGGAAAAAAAGAAAAAAAAGTTATTTGAAATATTTTGGTTTTCTGTTTTTGTCCTTATTTTGCACCCAAATAAGGGAAAAAAGAAAAAAAAAGTAATTTGAAATATTTTGGTTTTCCGGTTTTGTCCTTATTTTGCACCTAAATAACGGGAAAAAATTAAAAAAAAGTTATATGAAATATTTTGGTTTTCTCTTTTTGTGCTTATTTTGCACCCAAATAATGGGAAAAAATTAAAACAAAGTTATTTGAAATATTTTCGTATTCTGTTTTGTCCTTATTGTGCACCCAAATAACGGGAAAAAATAAAAAAAAGTTATCTGAAAAATTTTGGTTTTCTGTTTTTGTCCTTATTTTGCACCTAAATAACGGGAAAAAAGAAAAAAAAAGTTATCTGAAATATTTTTGTTTTCTGTTTTTGCCCTTATTTTGCACCCAAATAACGGGAAAAAAGAAAAAAAAGTTATTTGAATTATTTTGGTTTTCTGTTTTTGTCCTTATTTTGCACCCAAATAACGGGAAAAAATAAAAAAAAAAGTTATTTGAAATATTTTGGTTTTCTGTTTTTGTCCTTATTTTGCACCCAAATAACGGGAAAAAAGAAAAAAAAGTTATCTGAAATATTTTGGTTTTCTGTTTTTGTCCTTATTTTGCACCCAAATAACGGGAAAACATAAAAAAAAAGTTATCTGCAATATTTGGTTTTCTGTTTTTGTCTTTATTTTGCACCCAAATAACGGGAAAAAAGAAAAAAAAAGTTATTTGAAATATTTTGGTTTTCTGTTTTTGTCCTTATTTTGCACCCAAATACCGAGGAAAAAGAAAAAAAAGTTATTTGAAATATTTTGGTTTTCTGTTTTTGTCCTTATTTTGCACCCAAATAACGGAAAAAAAAAAAGTTATTTGAAATATTTTGGTTTTCTGTTTTTGTCCTTATTTTGTACCTAAATAACGGGAAAAAAGAAAAAAAAAGTTACCCAAATAACGGGAAAAAAGAAAAAAAAAGTTATTTGAAATATTTTGGTTTTCTGTTTTTGTCCTTATTTTGCACCCAAATACCGGGGAAAAAGAAAGAAAAGTTATTTGAAATATTTTAGTTTTCTGTTTTTGTCCTTATTTTGCACCCAAATAACGGGAAAAAAAAAAGTTTTTTGAAATATTTTGGTTTTCTGTTTTTGCACCTCAATAACGGGAAAAAAGAAAAATAAAGTTATTTGAAATATTTTGATTTTCTGTTTTTGTCCTAATTGTGCACCCAAATAACGGGAAAAAAGAAAAAAAAGTTATCTGAAATATTTTGGTTTTCTGTTTTTGTCTTTATTTTTCACCCAAATAATGGGAAAACATAAAAAAAAAGTTATCTGCAATA
The DNA here is from genome assembly GCA_963932195.1 of Empis livida. Taxonomy (NCBI): domain Eukaryota; kingdom Metazoa; phylum Arthropoda; class Insecta; order Diptera; family Empididae; genus Empis; species Empis livida. The sequence goes on along the minus strand of OZ010649.1, from coordinate 27,476,594 downwards.
TTTGGGTTTTCTGTTTTTGTCTTTATTTTGCACCCAAATAACGGGAAAAAAGAAAAAAAAAGTTATTTGAAATATTTTGGTTTTCTGTTTTTGTCCTTATTTTGCACCCAAATAACGGGAAAAAATAAAAAAAAAGTTATTTGATATATTTTGATTTTCTGTTTTTGTCCTTATTTTGCACCCAAATAACGGGAAAAAAGAAAAAAAAGTTATCTGAAATATTTTGGTTTTCTGTTTTTGTCCTTATTTTGCACCCAAATAACGGGAAAACATAAAAAAAAAGTTATCTGCAATATTTGGGTTTTCCGTTTTTGTCTTTATTTTGCACCCAAATAACGGGAAAAAAGAAAAAAAAAGTTATTTGAAATATTTTGGTTTTCTGTTTTTGTCCTTATTTTGCACCCAAATACCGGGGAAAAATAAAAAAAAAGTTATTTGAAATATTTTTGTTTTCTGTTTTTGTCCTTATTTTGCACCCAAATAACGGGGGAAAAAAAAAAGTTATTTGAAATATTTTGTTTTTCTGTTTTTGTCCTTATTTTGTACCTAAATAACGGGAAAAAAGAAAAAAAAAGTTATCTGAAATATTTTGTTTTTCTGTTTTTGTCCTTATTTTGCACCCAAATTACGGGAAAATGAAAAAAAAAGTTATCTGAAATATTTTGGTTTTCTGTTTTTGTCCTTATTTTGCACCCAAATAACGGGAAAACATAAAACAAAGTTATCTGCTAATATTTGGGTTTTCTGTTTTTGTCTTTATTTTGCACCCAAATAACGGGAAAAAAGAAAAAAAAAGTTATTTGAAATATTTTAGTTTTCTGTTTTTGTCCTTATTTTGCACCCAAATACCGGGGAAAAAGAAAAAAAAAGTTATTTGAAATATTTTGGTTTTCTGTTTTTGTCCTTATTTTGCACCCAAATAACGGGAAAAAATTAAAAAAAAGTTGTTTGAAATATTTTGGTTCTCTGTTTTTGTGTTTATTTTGCACCCAAATAACGGGAAAAAAGAAAAAAAAAGTTATCTGAAATATTTTGGTTTTCTGTTTTTGTCCTTATTTTGAACCCAAATAACGGGAAAAAAGAAAAAAAAGTTATCTGAAATATTTTGGTTTTCTGTTTTTGTCCTTATTTTGCACCTAAATAACGGGAAAAAATTAAGAAAAAGTTATCTGAAATATTTTGGTTTTCTGTTTTTGTCCTTATATTGCACCCAAATAACGGGAAAAAATAAAAAAAAAGTTATTTTAAATATTTTGGTTTTCTGTGTTTGTCCTTATTTTGCACCCAAATAACGGGAAAAAAGAAAAAAAAGTTATTTGAAATATTTTGGTTTTTTGTTTTTGTCCTTATTTTGCACCCAAATAACGGGAAAAAATAAAAAAAAAGTTATTTGAAATATTTTGGTTTTCTGTTTTTGTCCTTATTTTGCACCCAAATATCGGGAAAAAAGTAAAAAAAAGTTATTTGAAATATTTTGGTTCTCTGTTTTTGTGTTTATTTTGCACCCAAATAACGGGAAAAAAGAAAAAAAAAGTTATCTGAAATATTTTGATTTTCTGTTTTTGTCCTTATTTTGCACCCAAATAACGGGAAAAAAGAAAAAAAAAGTTATCTGAAATATTTTGGTTTTCTGTTTTTGTCCTTATTTTGCACCCAAATAACGGGAAAAAATAAAAAAAAATTATCTGAAATATTTTGGTTTTCTTTTTTTGTCCTTATTTTGCACCCAAATAACGGGAAAAAATTAAAAAAAAGTTATTTGAAATATTTTGGTTTTCTGTTTTTGTCCTTATTTTGCACCCAAATATCGGGAAAAAAGGAAAAAAAACTATTTGAAATATTTTGGTTTTCTGTTTTTGTCCTTATTTTGCAACCAAAGAACGGGAAAAAATAAAAAAAAAGTTATTTGAAATATTTTGGCTTTCTGTTTTTGTCCTTATTTTGCACCTAAATAACGGGAAAAAATTAAAAAAAGTTATTTGAAATATTTTGGTTTTTTGTTTTTGTCCTTATTTTGCACCCAAATATCGGGAAAAAAGGAAAAAAAAGTTATTTGAAATATTTTGGTTCTCTGTTTTTGTGTTTATTTTGCACCCAAATAACGGGAAAAAAGAAAAAAAAAGTTATCTGAAATATTTTGATTTTCTGTTTTTGTCCTTATTTTGCACCCAAATAACGGGAAAAAAGAAAAAAAAAGTTATCTGAAATATTTTGGTTTTCTGTTTTTGTCCTTATTTTGCACCCAAATAACGGGAAAAAATAAAAAAAAAGTTATCTGAAATATTTTGGTTTTCTTTTTTTGTCCTTATTTTGCACCCAAATAACGGGAAAAAATTAAAAAAAAGTTATTTGAAATATTTTGGTTTTCTGTTTTTGTCCTTATTTTGCACCCAAATATCGGGAAAAAAGGAAAAAAAACTATTTGAAATATTTTGGTTTTCTGTTTTTGTCCTTATTTTGCAACCAAAGAACGGGAAAAAATAAAAAAAAAGTTATTTGAAATATTTTGGCTTTCTGTTTTTGTCCTTATTTTGCACCTAAATAACGGGAAAAAATTAAAAAAAAGTTATCTGAAATATTTTGGTTTTCTGTTTTTGTCCTTATTTTGCACCCAAATAACGGGAAAAAATAAAAAAAAAGTTATCTGAAATATTTTGGTTTTCTTTTTTTGTCCTTATTTTGCACCCAAATAACGGGAAAAAATTAAAAAAAAGTTATTTGAAATATTTTGGTTTTCTGTTTTTGTCCTTATTTTGCACCCAAATATCGGGAAAAAAGGAAAAAAAACTATTTGAAATATTTTGGTTTTCTGTTTTTGTCCTTATTTTGCAACCAAAGAACGGGAAAAAATAAAAAAAAGTATTTGAAATATTTTGGCTTTCTGTTTTTGTCCTTATTTTTTTGTCCTTACCCAAATAACGGGAAAAAAAGAAAAAAAAGTTATTTGAAATATTTTGGTTTTCTGTTTTTGTCCTTATTTTGCACCCAAATATCGGGAAAAAAGGAAAAAAAACTATTTGAAATATTTTGGTTTTCTGTTTTTGTCCTTATTTTGCAACCAAAGAACGGGAAAAAATAAAAAAAAAGTTATTTGAAATATTTTGGCTTTCTGTTTTTGTCCTTATTTTGCACCCAAATAACGGGAAAAAAAGAAAAAAAAGTTATTTGAAATATTTTGGTTTTCTGTTTTTGTCCTTATTTTGCACCCAAATAAGGGAAAAAATAAAAAAAAAGTAATTTGAAATATTTTGGTTTTCCGGTTTTGTCCTTATTTTGCACCTAAATAACGGGAAAAAATTAAAAAAAAGTTATATGAAATATTTTGGTTTTCTCTTTTTGTGCTTATTTTGCACCCAAATAATGGGAAAAAATTAAAACAAAGTTATTTGAAATATTTTCGTTTTCTGTTTTGTCCTTATTGTGCACCCAAATAACGGGAAAAAATAAGAAAAAAGTTATCTGAAAAATTTTGGTTTTCTGTTTTTGTCCTTATTTTGCACCTAAATAACGGGAAAAAAGAAAAAAAAAGTTATCTGAAATATTTTTGTTTTCTGTTTTTGCCCTTATTTTGCACCCAAATAACGGGAAAAAAGAAAAAAAAGTTATTTGAATTATTTTGGTTTTCTGTTTTTGTCCTTATTTTGCACCCAAATAACGGGAAAAAATAAAAAAAAAAGTTATTTGAAATATTTTGGTTTTCTGTTTTTGTCCTTATTTTGCACCCAAATAACGGGAAAAAAGAAAAAAAAGTTATCTGAAATATTTTGGTTTTCTGTTTTTGTCCTTATTTTGCACCCAAATAACGGGAAAACATAAAAAAAAAGTTATCTGCAATATTTGGGTTTTCTGTTTTTGTCTTTATTTTGCACCCAAATAACGGGAAAAAAGAAAAAAAAAGTTATTTGAAATATTTTGGTTTTCTGTTTTTGTCCTTATTTTGCACCCAAATAACGGAAAAAAAAAAAATTATTTGAAATATTTTGGTTTTCTGTTTTTGTCCTTATTTTGTACCTAAATAACGGGAAAAAAGAAAAAAAAAGTTACCCAAATAACGGGAAAAAAGAAAAAAAAAGTTATTTGAAATATTTTGGTTTTCTGTTTTTGTCCTTATTTTGCACCCAAATACCGGGGAAAAAGAAAGAAAAGTTATTTGAAATATTTTGGTTTTCTGTTTTTGTCCTTATTTTGCACCCAAATAACGGGGGAAAAAAAAAAGTTATTTGAAATATTTTGGTTTTCTGTTTTTGCACCTCAATAACGGGAAAAAAGAAAAATAAAGTTATTTGAAATATTTTGATTTTCTGTTTTTGTCCTTATTGTGCACCCAAATAACGGGAAAAAAGAAAAAAAAGTTATCTGAAATATTTTGGTTTTCTGTTTTTGTCTTTATTTTGCACCCAAATAACGGGAAAACATAAAAAAAAAGTTATCTGCAATATTTGGGTTTTCTGTTTTTGTCTTTATTTTGCACCCAAATAACGGGAAAAAAGAAAAAAAAAGTTATTTGAAATATTTTGGTTTTCTGTTTTTGTCCTTATTTTGCACCCAAATAACGGGAAAAAATAAAAAAAAAGTTATTTGAAATATTTTGATTTTCTGTTTTTGTCCTTATTTTGCACCCAAATAACGGGAAAAAAGAAAAAAAAGTTATCTGAAATATTTTGGTTTTCTGTTTTTGTCCTTATTTTGCACCCAAATAACGGGAAAACATAAAAAAAAAGTTATCTGCAATAATTGGGTTTTCCGTTTTTGTCTTTATTTTGCACCCAAATAACGGGAAAAAAGAAAAAAAAAGTTATTTGAAATATTTTGGTTTTCTGTTTTTGTCCTTATTTTGCACCCAAATAACGGGAAAAAATAAAAAAAAAGTTATTTGAAATATTTTTGTTTTCTGTTTTTGTCCTTATTTTGCACCCAAATAACGGGGGAAAAAAAAAAGTTATTTGAAATATTTTGGTTTTCTGTTTTTGTCCTTATTTTGTACCTAAATAACGGGAAAAAAGAAAAAAAAAGTTACCCAAATAACGGGAAAAAAGAAAAAAAAAGTTATTTGAAATATTTTGGTTTTCTGTTTTTGTCCTTATTTTGCACCCAAATAACGGGAAAAAATTAAAAAAAAGTTATTTGAAATATTTTGGTTTTCTGTTTTTGTCCTTATTTTGCACCCAAATATCGGGAAAAAAGGAAAAAAAACTATTTGAAATATTTTGGTTTTCTGTTTTTGTCCTTATTTTGCAACCAAAGAACGGGAAAAAATAAAAAAAAGTATTTGAAATATTTTGGCTTTCTGTTTTTGTCCTTATTTTTTTGTCCTTACCCAAATAACGGGAAAAAAAGAAAAAAAAGTTATTTGAAATATTTTGGTTTTCTGTTTTTGTCCTTATTTTGCACCCAAATATCGGGAAAAAAGGAAAAAAAACTATTTGAAATATTTTGGTTTTCTGTTTTTGTCCTTATTTTGCAACCAAAGAACGGGAAAAAATAAAAAAAAAGTTATTTGAAATATTTTGGCTTTCTGTTTTTGTCCTTATTTTGCACCCAAATAACGGGAAAAAAAGAAAAAAAAGTTATTTGAAATATTTTGGTTTTCTGTTTTTGTCCTTATTTTGCACCCAAATAAGGGAAAAAAGAAAAAAAAAGTAATTTGAAATATTTTGGTTTTCCGGTTTTGTCCTTATTTTGCACCTAAATAACGGGAAAAAATTAAAAAAAAGTTATATGAAATATTTTGGTTTTCTCTTTTTGTGCTTATTTTGCACCCAAATAATGGGAAAAAATTAAAACAAAGTTATTTGAAATATTTTCGTTTTCTGTTTTGTCCTTATTGTGCACCCAAATAACGGGAAAAAATAAGAAAAAAGTTATCTGAAAAATTTTGGTTTTCTGTTTTTGTCCTTATTTTGCACCTAAATAACGGGAAAAAAGAAAAAAAAAGTTATCTGAAATATTTTTGTTTTCTGGTTTTGCCCTTATTTTGCACCCAAATAACGGGAAAAAAGAAAAAAAAGTTATTTGAATTATTTTGGTTTTCTGTTTTTGTCCTTATTTTGCACCCAAATAACGGGAAAAAATAAAAAAAAAAGTTATTTGAAATATTTTGGTTTTCTGTTTTTGTCCTTATTTTGCACCCAAATAACGGGAAAAAAGAAAAAAAAGTTATCTGAAATATTTTGGTTTTCTGTTTTTGTCCTTATTTTGCACCCAAATAACGGGAAAACATAAAAAAAAAGTTATCTGCAATATTTGGGTTTTCTGTTTTTGTCTTTATTTTGCACCCAAATAACGGGAAAAAAGAAAAAAAAAGTTATTTGAAATATTTTGGTTTTCTGTTTTTGTCCTTATTTTGCACCCAAATAACGGAAAAAAAAAAAAGTTATTTGAAATATTTTGGTTTTCTGTTTTTGTCCTTATTTTGTACCTAAATAACGGGAAAAAAGAAAAAAAAAGTTACCCAAATAACGGGAAAAAAGAAAAAAAAAGTTATTTGAAATATTTTGGTTTTCTGTTTTTGTCCTTATTTTGCACCCAAATACCGGGGAAAAAGAAAGAAAAGTTATTTGAAATATTTTAGTTTTCTGTTTTTGTCCTTATTTTGCACCCAAATAACGGGAAAAAAAAAAGTTTTTTGAAATATTTTGGTTTTCTGTTTTTGCACCTCAATAACGGGAAAAAAGAAAAATAAAGTTATTTGAAATATTTTGATTTTCTGTTTTTGTCCTTATTGTGCACCCAAATAACGGGAAAAAAGAAAAAAAAGTTATCTGAAATATTTTGGTTTTCTGTTTTTGTCTTTATTTTGCACCCAAATAACGGGAAAACATAAAAAAAAAGTTATCTGCAATATTTGGGTTTTCTGTTTTTGTCTTTATTTTGCACCCAAATAACGGGAAAAAAGAAAAAAAAAGTTATTTGAAATATTTTGGTTTTCTGTTTTTGTCCTTATTTTGCACCCAAATAACGGGAAAAAATAAAAAAAAAGTTATTTGAAATATTTTTATTTTCTGTTTTTGTCCTTATTTTGCACACAAATAACGGGAAAAAAGACAGAAAAAAGTTATCTGAAATATTTTGGTTTTCTGTTTTTGTCCTTATTTTGCACCCAAATAACGGGAAAACATAAAAAAAAAGTTATCTGCAATAATTGGGTTTTCCGTTTTTGTCTTTATTTTGCTCCCAAATAACGGGAAAAAAGAAAAAAAAAGTTATTTGAAATATTTTGGTTTTCTGTTTTTGTCCTTATTTTGCACCCAAATACCGGGGAAAAATAAAAAAAAAGTTATTTGAAATATTTTTGTTTTCTGTTTTTGTCCTTATTTTGCACCCAAATAACGGGGGAAAAAAAAAAGTTATTTGAAATATTTTGTTTTTCTGTTTTTGTCCTTATTTTGTACCTAAATAACGGGAAAAAAGAAAAAAAAAGTTATCTGAAATATTTTGTTTTTCTGTTTTTGTCCTTATTTTGCACCCAAATTACGGGAAAATGAAAAAAAAAGTTATCTGAAATATTTTGGTTTTCTGTTTTTGTCCTTATTTTGCACCCAAATAACGGGAAAACATAAAAAAAAGTATTCTGCTACTATTTGGGTTTTCTGTTTTTGTCTTTATTTTGCACCCAAATAACGGGAAAAAAGAAAAAAAAAGTTATTTGAAATATTTTGGTTTTCTGTTTTTGTCCTTATTTTGCACCCAAATACCGGGGAAAAAGAAAAAAAAAGTTATTTGAAATATTTTGGTTTTCTGTTTTTGTCCTTATTTTGCACCCAAATACCGGGGGAAAAGAAAAAAAAAGTTATTTGAAATATTTTGGTTTTCTGTTTTTGTCCTTATTTTGCACCCAAATAACGGGGGGAAAAAAAAAGTTATTTGAAATATTTTGTTTTTCTGTTTTTGTCCTTATTTTGCACCCAAATAACGGGAAAAAATAAAAAAAAGTTATTTGAAATATTTTGATTTTCTGTTTTTGTCCTTATTTTGCACCCAAATAACGGGAGAAAAGAAAAAAAAGTTATCTGAAATATTTTGGTTTTCTGTTTTTGTCCTTATTTTGCACCCGAATAACGGGAAAACATAAAAAAAAAGTTATCTGCAATATTTGGGTTTGCTGTTTTTGTCCTTATTTTGCACCCAAATAACGGGAAAAAATAAAAATAAAGTTATCTGGAATATTTTGGATTTCTGTTTTTGTCCTTATTTTGCACCCAAATAACGGGAAAAAAGAAAAAAAGTTATCTGAAATATTTTGGTTTTCTGTTTTTGTCCTTATTTTGCACCCAAATAACGGGAAAAAATAAAAAAAAAGTTATCTGAAATATTTTGGTTTTCTGTTTTTGTCCTTATATTGCACCCAAATAACGGGAAAAAATAAAAAAAAAGTTATTTGAAATAATTTGGTTTTCTGTGTTTGTCCTTATTTTGCACCCAAATAACGGGAAAAAAGAAAAAAAAGTTATTTGAAATATTTTGGTTTTTTGTTTTTGTCCTTATTTTGCACCCAAATAACGGGAAAAAATTAAAAAAAAGTTGTTTGAAATATTTTGGTTCTCTGTTTTTGTGTTTATTTTGCACCCAAATAACGGGAAAAAAGAAAAAAAAAGTTATCTGAAATATTTTGGTTTTCTGTTTTTGTCCTTATTTTGCACCCAAATAACGGGAAAAAAGAAAAAAAAGTTATCTGAAATATTTTGGTTTTCTGTTTTTGTCCTTATTTTGCACCTAAATAACGGGAAAAAATTAAGAAAAAGTTATCTGAAATATTTTGGTTTTCTGTTTTTGTCCTTATATTGCACCCAAATAACGGGAAAAAATAAAAAAAAAGTTATTTGAAATATTTTGGTTTTCTGTGTTTGTCCTTATTTTGCACCCAAATAACGGGAAAAAAAAAAAAAAAGTTATTTGAAATATTTTGGTTTTTTGTTTTTGTCCTTATTTTGCACCCAAATAACGGGAAAAAATAAAAAAAAAGTTATTTGAAATATTTTGGTTTTCTGTTTTTGTCCTTATTTTGCACCCAAATATCGGGAAAAAAGTAAAAAAAAGTTATTTGAAATATTTTGGTTTTCTGTTTTTGTCCTTATTTGGCACCCAAATAACGGGAAAAAATAAAAAAAAAGTTAATTGAAATATTTTGGTTTTCTGTTTTGTCCTTATTTTGCACCCAAATAACGGGAGAAAATAAAAAAAAAAGTTATCTGAAATATTTTGGTTTCTGTTTTTGTCCTTATTTTGCACCCAAATAACGGGGAAAAAAAAAAAGTTATTTGAAATATTTTGGTTTTCTGTTTTTATCCTTATTTTGCTCCCAAATAACGCGAAAAAATAAAAAAAAAGTTATTTGAAATATTTTGGTTCTCTGTTTTTGTGTTTATTTTGCACCCAAATAACGGGAAAAAAGAAAAAAAAAGTTATCTGAAATATTTTGGTTTTCTGTTTTTGTCCTTATTTTGCACCCAAATAACGGGAAAAAAGCAAAAAAAAGTTATCTGAAATATTTTGGTTTTCTGTTTTTGTCCTAATTTTGCACCCAAATAACGGGAAAAAATAAAAAAAAAGTTATCTGAAATATTTTGGTTTTCTTTTTTTGTCCTTATTTTGCACCCAAATAACGGGAACAAATAAAAAAAAAGTTATTTGAAATATTTTGGTTTTCTGTTTTTGTCCTTATTTTGCACCCAAATATCGGGAAAAAAGGAAAAAAAAGTATTTGAAATATTTTGGTTTTCTGTTTTTGTCCTTATTTTGCAACCAAAGAACGGGAAAAAATAAAAAAAAAAGTTATTTGAAATATTTTGGCTTTCTGTTTTTGTCCTTATTTTGCACCCAAATAACGGGAAAAAAGGAAAAAAAAGTTATTTGAAATATTTTGGTTTTCTGTTTTTGTCCTTATTTTGCACCCAAATAAGGGAAAAAAGAAAAAAAAAAGTAATTTGAAATATTTTGGTTTTCCGGTTTTGTCCTTATTTTGCACCTAAATAACGGGAAAAAATAAAAAAAAAATTATCTGAAATATTTTGGTTTTCTGTATTTGTCCTTATTTTGCACCCAAATAACGGGAAAAAATAAAAAAAAAGTTATCTGAAATATTTTGGTTTTCTGTTTTTGTCCTTATTTTGCACCCAAATAACGGGAAAAATTAAAAAAAAAGTTATCTGAAATATTTTGGTTTTCTGTTTTTGTCCTTATTTTGCACCCAAATAACGGGAAAAAATTTAAAAAAAGTTATATGAAATATTTTGGTTTCTAATTTTGTGATTATTTTGCACCCAAATAATGGGAAAAAATTAAAAAAAAGTTATTTGAAATATTTTCGTTTTCTGTTTTTGTCCTTATTGTGCACCCAAATAACGGGAAAAAATAAAAAAAAAGTTATCTGAAATATTTTGGTTTTCTGTTTTTGTCCTTATTTAGCACCTAAATAACGGGAAAAAAGAAAAAAAAGTTATCTGAAATATTTTTGTTTTCTGTTTTTGCCCTTATTTTGCACCCAAATAACGGGAAAAAAGAAAAAAAAGGTATTTGAAATATTTTGGTTTTCTGTTTTTGTCCTTATTTTGCACCCAAATAACGGGAAAAAATAAAAAAAAAGTTATTTGAAATATTTTGGTTTTCTGTTTTTGTCTTTATTTTGCACCCAAATACCGAGGAAAAAGAAAAATAAGTTATTTGAAATAGTTTGGTTTTCTGTTTTTGTCCTTATTTTGCACCCAAATAACGGAAAAAAAAAAGTTATTTGAAATATTTTGGTTTTCTGTTTTTGTCCTTATTTTGTACCTAAATAACGGGAAAAAAGAAAAAAAAAGTTACCCAAATAACGGGATAAAATAAAAAAAAAGTTATTTGAAATATTTTGGTTTTCTGTTTTTGTCCTTATTTTGCACCCAAATAACGGGAAAAAAGAAAAAAAGTTATCTGCAATATTTGGGTTTTCTGTTTTTGTCTTTATTTTGCACCCAAATAACGGGAAAAAAGAAAAAAAAAGTTATTTGAAATATTTTGGTTTTCTGTTTTTGTCCTTATTTTGCACCCAAATACCGGGGAAAAAGAAAAAAAAGTTATTTGAAATATTTTGGTTTTCTGTTTTTGTCCTTATTTTGCACCCAAATAACGGGAAAAAAAAAATTTTTTTTGAAATATTTTGGTTTTCTGTTTTTGCACCTCAATAACGGGAAAAAAGAAAAATAAAGTTATTTGAAATATTTTGATTTTCTGTTTTTGTCCTTATTGTGCACCCAAATAACGGGAAAAAATAAAAAAAAAGTTATCTGAAATATTTTGGTTTTCTGTTTTTGTCCTTATTTTGCACCCAAATAACGGGAAAAAAGAAAAAAAAGTATCTGAAATATTTTGGTTTTCTGTTTTTGTCTTTATTTTGCACCCAAATAACGGGAAAACATAAAAAAAAAGTTATCTGCAATATTTGGGTTTTCTGTTTTTGTCTTTATTTTGCACCCAAATAACGGGAAAAAAGAAAAAAAAAGTTATTTGAAATATTTTGGTTTTCTGTTTTTGTCCTTATTTTGCACCCAAATACCGGAAAAAAATAAAAAAAAGTTATTTGAAATATTTTGGTTTTCTGTTTTTGTCCTTATTTTGCACCCAAATAACGGGGGAAAAAAAAAAGTTATTTGAAATATTTTGTTTTTCTATTTTTGTCCTTATTTTGTACCTAAATAACGGGAAAAAAGAAAAAAAAAGTTATCTGAAATATTTTGGTTTTCTGTTTTTGTCCTTATTTTGCACCCAAATAACGGGAAAACATAAAAAAAAAGTTATCTGCAATATTTGGGTTTTCTGTTTTTGTCCTTATTTTGCACCCAAATAACGGGAAAACATAAAAAAAAAAGTTATCTGCAATATTTGGGTTTTCTGTTTTTGTCTTTATTTTGCACCCAAATAACGGGAAAAAAGAAAAAAAAAGTTATTTGAAATATTTTGGTTTTCTGTTTTTGTCCTTATTTTGCACCCAAATACCGGGGAAAAATAAAAAAAAAGTTATCTGAAATATTTTGGTTTTCTGTTTTTGTCCTTATTTTGCACCCAAATAACGGGAAAAAAATAAAAAAAAAGTTATCTGCAATATTTGGGTTTTCTGTTTTTGTCTTTATTTTGCACCCAAATAACGGGAAAAAAGAAAAAGAAAGTTATTTGAAATATTTTGGTTTTCTGTTTTTGTCCTTATTTTGCACCCAAATACCGGGGAAAAAGAAAAAAAAAGTTATTTGAAATATTTTGGTTTTCTGTTTTTGTCCTTATTTTGCACCCAAATACCGGGGAAAAAGAAAAAAAAAGTTATTTGAAATATTTTGGTTTTCTGTTTTTGTCCTTATTTTGCACCCAAATAACGGGGGAAAAAAAAAAGTTATTTGAAATATTTTGTTTTTCTATTTTTGTCCTTATTTTGTACCTAAATAACGGGAAAAAAGAAAAAAAAAGTTATCTGAAATATTTTGATTTTCTGTTTTTGTCCTTATTTTGCACCCAAATAACGGGAGAAAAGAAAAAAAAAGTTATTTGAAATATTTTGGTTTTCTGTTTTTGTCCTTATTTTGCACCCAAATACCGGAAAAAAATAAAAAAAAGTTATTTGAAATATTTTGGTTTTCTGTTTTTGTCCTTATTTTGCACCCAAATAACGGGGGAAAAAAAAAAGTTATTTGAAATATTTTGTTTTTCTATTTTTGTCCTTATTTTGTAGCTAAATAACGGGAAAAAAGAAAAAAAAAGTTATCTGAAATATTTTGATTTTCTGTTTTTGTCCTTATTTTGCACCCAAATAACGGGAGAAAAGAAAAAAAAAAATATCTGAAATATTTTGGTTTTCTGTTTTTGTCCTTATTTTGCACCCAAATAACGGGAAAACATAAAAAAAAAGTTATCTGCAATATTTGGGTTTTCTGTTTTTGTCTTTATTTTGCACCCAAATAACGGGAAAAAAGAAAAAAAAGTTATCTGAAATATTTTGGTTTTCTGTTTTTGTCCTTATTTTGCACCCAAATAACGGGAAAAAAAGAAAAAAAAGTTATTTGAAATATTTTGGTTTTCTGTTTTGGTCCTTATTTTGCACCCAAATAAGGGAAAAAAGAAAAAAAAAAGTAATTTGAAATATTTTGGTTTTCCGGTTTTGTCCTTATTTTGCACCTAAATAACGGGAAAAAATAAAAAAAAATTATATGAAATATTTTGGTTTTCTGTATTTGTCCTTATTTTGCACCCAAATAACGGGAAAAAAGAAAAAAAAAGTTATCTGAAATATTTTTGTTTTCTGTTTTTGCCCTTATTTTGCACCCAAATAACGGGAAAAAAGAAAAAAAAGTTATTTGAAATATTTTGGTTTTCTGTTTTTGTCCTTATTTTGCACCCAAATAACGGGAAAAAATAAAAAAAAAGTTATTTGAAATATTTTGGTTTTCTGTTTTTGTCCTTATTTTGCACCCAAATAACGGGAAAAAAGAAAAAAAAGTTATCTGAAATATTTTGGTTTTCTGTTTTTGTCCTTATTTTGCACCCAAATAACGGGAAAACATAAAAAAAAAGTTATCTGCAATATTTGGGTTTTCTGTTTTTGTCTTTATTTTGCACCCAAATAACGGGAAAAAAGAAAAAAAAAGGTATTTGAAATATTTTGGTTTTCTGTTTTTGTCCTTATTTTGCACCCAAATACCGAGGAAAAAGAAAGAAAAGTTATTTGAAATAGTTTGGTTTTCTGTTTTTGTCCTTATTTTGCACCCAAATAACGGAAAAAAAAAAGTTATTTGAAATATTTTGGTTTTCTGTTTTTGTCCTTATTTTGTACCTAAATAACGGGAAAAAAGAAAAAAAAAGTTACCCAAATAACGGGATAAAATAAAAAAAAATTTATTTGAAATATTTTGGTTTTCTGTTTTTGTCCTTATTTTGCACCCAAATAACGGGAAAAAAGAAAAAAAAGTTATCTGCAATATTTGGGTTTTCTGTTTTTGTCTTTATTTTGCACCCAAATAACGGGAAAAAAGAAAAAAAAAGTTATTTGAAATATTTTGGTTTTCTGTTTTTGTCCTTATTTTGCACCCAAATACCGGGGAAAAAGAAAAAAAAGTTATTTGAAATATTTTGGTTTTCTGTTTTTGTCCTTATTTTGCACCCAAATAACGGGAAAAAAAAAAATTTCTTGAAATATTTTGGTTTTCTGTTTTTGCACCCAAATAACGGGACAAAATAAAAAAAAAGTTATCTGAATTATTTTGGTTTTCTGTTTTTGTCCTTATTTTGCACACCCAAATAACGGGAAAAAAGAAAAAAAAGTTATCTGAAATATTTTGGTTTTTGCTTTTGTCTTTATTTTGCACCCAAATAACGGGAAAACAATAAAAAAAAGTTATCTGCAATATTTGGGTTTTCTGTTTTTGTCTTTATTTTGCACCCAAATAACGGGAAAAAAGAAAAAAAAAGTTATTTGAAATATTTTGGTTTCTGTTTTTGTCCTTATTTTGCACCCAAATAACGGGAAAAAATAAAAAAAAAGTTATTTGAAATATTTTGATTTTCTGTTTTTGTCCTTATTTTGCACCCAAATAACGGGAAAAAAGAAAAAAAAGTTATCTGAAATATTTTGGTTTTCTGTTTTTGTCCTTATTTTGCACCCAAATAACGGGAAAACATAAAAAAAAAGTTATCTGCAATATTTGGGTTTTCTGTTTTTGTCTTTATTTTGCACCCAAATAACGGGAAAAAAGAAAAAAAAAGTTATTTGTAATATTTTGGTTTTCTGTTTTTGTCCTTATTTTGCACCCAAATACCGGGGAAAAATAAAAAAAAAGTTATTTGAAATATTTTGGTTTTCTGTTTTTGTCCTTATTTTGCACCCAAATAACGGGGGAAAAAAAAAAGTTATTTGAAATATTTTGTTTTTCTGTTTTTGTCCTTATTTTGTACCTAAATAACGGGAAAAAAGAAAAAAAAGTTATCTGAAATATTTTGTTTTTCTGTTTTTGTCCTTATTTTGCACCCAAATTACGGGAAAATGAAAAAAAAAGTTTTCTGAAATATTTTGGTTTTCTGTTTTTGTCCTTATTTTGCACCCAAATAACGGGAAAACATAAAAAAAAGTTATCTGCAATATTTGGGTTTTCTGTTTTTGTCTTTATTTTGCACCCAAATAACGGGAAAAAAGAAAAAGAAAGTTATTTGAAATATTTTGGTTTTCTGTTTTTGTCCTTATTTTGCACCCAAATACCGGCGAAAAAGAAAAAAAAGTTATTTGAAATATTTTGGTTTTCTGTTTTTGTCCTTATTTTGCACCCAAATACCGGGGAAAAAGAAAAAAAAAGTTATTTGAAATATTTTGGTTTTCTGTTTTTGTCCTTATTTTGCACCCAAATAACGGGGAAAAAAAAAAAAAGTTATTTGAAATATTTTGTTTTTCTGTTTTTGTCCTTATTTTGCACCCAAATAACGGGAAAAAAAAAAAAAAAGTTATTTGAAATATTTTGATTTTCTGTTTTTGTCCTTATTTTGCACCCAAATAACGGGAGAAAAGAAAAAAAAAGTTATCTGAAATATTTTGGTTTTCTGTTTTTGTCCTTATTTTGCACCCACATAACGGGAAAACATAAAAAAAAAGTTATCTGCAATATTTGGGTTTTCTGTTTTTGTCTTTATTTTGCACCCAAATAACGGGAAAAAAGAAAAAAAAAGTTATTTGAAATATTTTGGTTTTCTGTTTTTGCCCTTATTTTGCACCCAAATAACGGGAAAAAAGAAAAAAAGTTATTTGAAATATTTTGGTTTTCTGTTTTTGTCCTTATTTTGCACCCAAATAACGGGAAAAAATAAAAAAAAAGTTATTTGAAATATTTTGATTTTCTGTTTTTGTCCTTATTTTGCACCCAAATAACGGAAAAAAGAAAAAAAGTTATCTGAAATATTTTGGTTTTCTGTTTTTGTCCTTATTTTGCACCCAAATAACGGGATTACATAAAAAAAAAGTTATTTGAAATATTTTGATTTTCTGTTTTTGTCCTTATTTTGCACCCAAATAACGGGAAAAAAGAAAAAAAAGTTATCTGAAATATTTTGGTTTTCTGTTTTTGTCCTTATTTTGCACCCAAATAACGGGATTACATAAAAAAAAGTTATCTGCAATATTTGGGTTTTCTGTTTTTGTCTTTATTTTGCACCCAAATAACGGGAAAAAAGAAAAAAAAAGTTATTTGAAATATTTTGGTTTTCTGTTTTTGTCCTTATTTTGCACCCAAATACCGGGGAAAAAGAAAAAAAAGTTATTTGAAATATTTTGGTTTTCTGTTTTTGTCCTTATTTTGCACCCAAATAACGGGAAAAAAAAAAAGTTTTTTGAAATATTTTGGTTTTCTGTTTTTGCACCCAAATAACGGGACAAAATAAAAAAAAAGTTATCTGAATTATTTTGGTTTTCTGTTTTTGTCCTTATTTTGCACCCAAATAACGGGAAAAAAGAAAAAAAAGTTATCTGAAATATTTTGGTTTTTGCTTTTGTCTTTATTTTGCACCCAAATAACGGGAAAACAATAAAAAAAAGTTATCTGCAATATTTGGGTTTTCTGTTTTTGTCTTTATTTTGCACCCAAATAACGGGAAAAAAGAAAAAAAAAGTTATTTGAAATATTTTGGTTTTCTGTTTTTGTCCTTATTTTGCACCCAAATAACGGGAAAAAATAAAAAAAAAGTTATTTGAAATATTTTGATTTTCTGTTTTTGTCCTTATTTTGCACCCAAATAACGGGAAAAAAGAAAAAAAAGTTATCTGAAATATTTTGGTTTTCTGTTTTTGTCCTTATTTTGCACCCAAATAACGGGAAAACATAAAAAAAAAGTTATCTGCAATATTTGGGTTTTCTGTTTTTGTCTTTATTTTGCACCCAAATAACGGGAAAAAAGAAAAAAAAAGTTATTTGTAATATTTTGGTTTTCTGTTTTTGTCCTTATTTTGCACCCAAATACCGGGGAAAAATAAAAAAAAAGTTATTTGAAATATTTTGGTTTTCTGTTTTTGTCCTTATTTTGCACCCAAATAACGGGGGAAAAAAAAAAGTTATTTGAAATATTTTGTTTTTCTGTTTTTGTCCTTATTTTGTACCTAAATAACGGGAAAAAAGAAAAAAAAGTTATCTGAAATATTTTGTTTTTCTGTTTTTGTCCTTATTTTGCACCCAAATTACGGGAAAATGAAAAAAAAAGTTTTCTGAAATATTTTGGTTTTCTGTTTTTGTCCTTATTTTGCACCCAAATAACGGGAAAACATAAAAAAAAAGTTATCTGCAATATTTGGGTTTTCTGTTTTTGTCTTTATTTTGCACCCAAATAACGGGAAAAAAGAAAAAGAAAGTTATTTGAAATATTTTGGTTTTCTGTTTTTGTCCTTATTTTGCACCCAAATACCGGCGAAAAAGAAAAAAAAAGTTATTTGAAATATTTTGGTTTTCTGTTTTTGTCCTTATTTTGCACCCAAATACCGGGGAAAAAGAAAAAAAAAGTTATTTGAAATATTTTGGTTTTCTGTTTTTGTCCTTATTTTGCACCCAAATAACGGGGGAAAAAAAAAAGTTATTTGAAATATTTTGTTTTTCTGTTTTTGTCCTTATTTTGCACCCAAATAACGGGAAAAAAAAAAAAAAAGTTATTTGAAATATTTTGATTTTCTGTTTTTGTCCTTATTTTGCACCCAAATAACGGGAGAAAAGAAAAAAAAAGTTATCTGAAATATTTTGGTTTTCTGTTTTTGTCCTTATTTTGCACCCACATAACGGGAAAACATAAAAAAAAAGTTATCTGCAATATTTGGGTTTTCTGTTTTTGTCTTTATTTTGCACCCAAATAACGGGAAAAAAGAAAAAAAAAGTTATTTGAAATATTTTGGTTTTCTGTTTTTGCCCTTATTTTGCACCCAAATAACGGGAAAAAAGAAAAAAAGTTATTTGAAATATTTTGGTTTTCTGTTTTTGTCCTTATTTTGCACCCAAATAACGGGAAAAAATAAAAAAAAAGTTATTTGAAATATTTTGATTTTCTGTTTTTGTCCTTATTTTGCACCCAAATAACGGGAAAAAAGAAAAAAAAGTTATCTGAAATATTTTGGTTTTCTGTTTTTGTCCTTATTTTGCACCCAAATAACGGGATTACATAAAAAAAAAGTTATTTGAAATATTTTGATTTTCTGTTTTTGTCCTTATTTTGCACCCAAATAACGGGAAAAAAGAAAAAAAAGTTATCTGAAATATTTTGGTTTTCTGTTTTTGCCCTTATTTTGCACCCAAATAACGGGAAAAAAGAAAAAAAGTTATTTGAAATATTTTGGTTTTCTGTTTTTGTCCTTATTTTGCACCCAAATAACGGGAAAAAATAAAAAAAAAGTTATTTGAAATATTTTGATTTTCTGTTTTTGTCCTTATTTTGCACCCAAATAACGGGAAAAAAGAAAAAAAAGTTATCTGAAATATTTTGGTTTTCTGTTTTTGTCCTTATTTTGCACCCAAATAACGGGATTACATAAAAAAAAAGTTATTTGAAATATTTTGATTTTCTGTTTTTGTCCTTATTTTGCACCCAAATAACGGGAAAAAAGAAAAAAAAGTTATCTGAAATATTTTGGTTTTCTGTTTTTGCCCTTATTTTGCACCCAAATAACGGGAAAAAAGAAAAAAAAGTTATCTGAAATATTTTGGTTTTCTGTTTTTGTCCTTATTTTGCACCCAAATAACGGGATTACATAAAAAAAAAGTTATTTGAAATATTTTGATTTTCTGTTTTTGTCCTTATTTTGCACCCAAATAACGGGAAAAAAGAAAAAAAGTTATTTGAAATATTTTGGTTTTCTGTTTTTGTCCTTATTTTGCACCCAAATAACGGGAAAAAATAAAAAAAAAGTTATTTGAAATATTTTGATTTTCTGTTTTTGTCTTTATTTTGCACCCAAATAACGGGAAAAAAGAAAAAAAAAGTTATTTGAAATATTTTGGTTTTCTGTTTTTGTCCTTATTTTGCACCCAAATACCGGGGAAAAAGAAAAAAAAAGTTATTTGAAATATTTTGGTTTTCTGTTTTTGTCCTTATTTTGCACCCAAATAACGGGAAAAAAAAAAAGTTATTTGAAATATTTTGTTTTTCTGTTTTTGTCCTTATTTTGTACCTAAATAACGGGAAAAAGAAAAAAAAAGTTATCTGATATCTTTTGTTTTTCTGTTTTTGTCCTTATTTTGCACCCAAATTACGGGAAAAAGAAAAAAAAAGTTATCTGAAATATTTTGGTTTTCTGTTTTTGTCCTTATTTTTCACCCAAATAACGGGAAAAAAGAAAAAAAAAGTTATTTGAAATATTTTGGTTTTCTGGTTTTGTCCTTATTTTGCACCCAAATAACGGGAAAAAAAAAAAAAAAAAGTTATTTGATTTATTTTGGTTTATTCTTTTTGTCCTTATTTTGCACCCAAATAACGGGAAAAAATTAAAAAAAAGTTATTTGAAATATTTTCGTTTTCTGTTTTTGTCCTTATTTTGCACCCAAATAACAGCAAAAAATAAAAAAAAAGTTATCTGAAATATTTTAGTTTTCTGTTTTTGTCCTTATTTTCCACCTAAATAACGACAAAAAAGAAAAAAAAAGTTAGCTGAAATATTTTGGTTTTCTGTTTTTTTCCTTATTTTGCACCCAAATAACGGGAAAATAGAAAAAAAGTTATTTGAAATATTTTGGTTTTCTGTTTTTGTCCTTATTTTGCACCCAAATAACGGGAAAAAAGAAACAAAAAGTTATTTGAAATATTTTGGTTTTCTGTTTTTGTCTTTATTTTGCACCCAAATAACGGGAAAAAAGAAAAAAAAAGTTATTTGAAATATTTTGGTTTTCTGTTTTTGTCCTTATTTTGCACCCAAATAACGGGAAAAAATAAAAAAAAAGTTATTTGAAATATTTTAGTTTTCTGTTTTTGTCCTTATTTTGCACCCAAATAACGGGAAAAAATAAAAAAAAAGTTATCTGAAATATTTTGGTTTTCTGTTTTGTCCTTATTTTGCACCCAAATAACGGGAAAAAAGAAAAAAAAGTTATGTGAAATATTTTGGTTTTCTGTTTTTGTCCTTATTTTGCACCCAAATAACGGGAAAAAAGAAAAAAAAAGTTATGTGAAATATTTTGGTTTTCTGTTTTTGTCCTTATTTTGCACCCAAATAACGGGAAAAAATAAAAAAAAAATAATTTGAAATATTTTGGTTTTCTGTTTTTGTCCTTATTTTGCACCCAAATAACGGGAAAAAATAAAAAAAAAGTTATTTGAAATATTTTAGTTTTCTGTTTTTGTCCTTATTTTGCACCCAAATAACGGGAAAAAATAAAAAAAAAGTTATCTGAAAAATTTTGGTTTTCTGTTTTTGTCCTTATTTTGCACCCAAATAACGGGAAAAAGGAAAAAAAAAGTTATTTGAAATATTTCGGTTTTCTGTTTTTGTCCTTATTTTGCACCCAAATAACGGGGAAAAAAAAAAAGTTATTTGAAATATTTTGTTTTTCTGTTTTTGTCCTTATTTTGTACCTAAATAACGGGAAAAAGAAAAAAAAAGTTATCTGAAAAATTTTGGTTTTCTGTTTTTGTCCTTATTTTGCACCCAAATAACGGGATAACATAAAAAAAAAGTTATCTGCAATATTTGGGTTTTCTGTTTTTGTCTTTATTTTGCACCCAAATAACGCGAAAAAAGAAATAAAAAGTTATTTGAAATATTTTGGTTTTCTGTTTTTGTCCTTATTTTGCACCCAAATACCGGGGAAAAAGAAAAAAAAAGTTATTTGAAATATTTCGGTTTTCTGTTTTTGTCCTTATTTTGCACCCAAATAACGGGGAAAAAAAAAAAGTTATTTGAAATATTTTGTTTTTCTGTTTTTGTCCTTATTTTGTACCTAAATAACGGGGAAAAAAAAAAAAAGTTATTTGAAATATTTTGTTTTTCTGTTTTTGACCTTATTTTGTACCTAAATAACGGGAAAAAAGAACAAAAAAAGTTATCTGAAATATTTTGTTTTTCTGTTTTTGTCCTTATTTTGCACCCAAATAACGGGAAAAAGAAAAAGAAAGTTATTTGAAATATTTTGGTTTTCTGTTTTTGTCCTTATTTTGCACCCAAATACCGGGGAAAAAGAAAAAAAAAGTTATTGGAAATATTTTGGTTTTCTGTTTTTGTCCTTATTTTGCACCCAAATACCGGGGAAAAAGAAAAAAAGTTATTTGAAATATTTTGTTTTTCTGTTTTTGTCCTTATTTTGTACCTAAATAACGGAAAAAAAGAAAAAAAAAGTTATCTGAAATATTTTGTTTTTCTGTTTTTGTCCTTATTTTGCACCCAAATTACGGGAAAAAGAAAAAAAAGTTATCTGCAATATTTGGGTTTTCTGTTTTTGTCTTTATTTTGCACCCAAATAACGGGAAAAAGAAAAAGAAAGTTATTTGAAATATTTTGGTTTTCTGTTTTTGTCCTTATTTTGCACCCAAATACCGGGGAAAAAGAAAAAAAAAGTTATTGGAAATATTTTGGTTTTCTGTTTTTGTCCTTATTTTGCACCCAAATACCGGGGAAAAAGAAAAAAAAAGTTATTTGAAATATTTTGGTTTTCTGTTTTTGTCCTTATTTTGCACCCAAATAACGGGGGAAAAAAAAAAGTTATTTGAAATATTTTGGTTTTCTGTTTTTGTCCTTATTTTGCACCCAAATAACGGGAAAAAAAAAAAGTTATTTGAAATATTTTGTTTTTCTGTTTTTGTCCTTATTTTGTACCTAAATAACGGGAAAAAGAAAAAAAAAGTTATCTGAAATATTTTGTTTTTCTGTTTTTGTCCTTATTTTGCACCCAAATTACGGGAAAAAGAAAAAAAAAGTTATCTGAAATATTTTGGTTTTCTGTTTTTGTCCTTATTTTTCACCCAAATAACGGGAAAAAAGAAAAAAAAAGTTATTTGAAATATTTTGGTTTTCTGGTTTTGTCCTTATTTTGCACCCAAATAACGGGAAAAAAAAAAAAAAAAAGTTATTTGATTTATTTTGGTTTATTCTTTTTGTCCTTATTTTGCACCCAAATAACGGGAAAAAATTAAAAAAAAGTTATTTGAAATATTTTCGTTTTCTGTTTTTGTCCTTATTTTGCACCCAAATAACAGGAAAAAATAAAAAAAAAGTTATCTGAAATATTTTAGTTTTCTGTTTTTGTCCTTATTTTGCACCTAAATAACGACAAAAAAGAAAAAAAAAGTTAGCTGAAATATTTTGGTTTTCTGTTTTTTTCCTTATTTTGCACCCAAATAACGGGAAAATAGAAAAAAAGTTATTTGAAATATTTTGGTTTTCTGTTTTTGTCCTTATTTTGCACCCAAATAACGGGAAAAAAGAAACAAAAAGTTATTTGAAATATTTTGGTTTTCTGTTTTTGTCCTTATTTTGCACCCAAATAACGGGAAAAAAGAAAAAAAAAGTTATTTGAAATATTTTGGTTTTCTGTTTTTGTCCTTATTTTGCACCCAAATAACGGGAAAAAATAAAAAAAAAGTTATTTGAAATATTTTAGTTTTCTGTTTTTGTCCTTATTTTGCACCCAAATAACGGGAAAAAATAAAAAAAAAGTTATCTGAAATATTTTGGTTTTCTGTTTTGTCCTTATTTTGCACCCAAATAACGGGAAAAAAGAAAAAAAAGTTATGTGAAATATTTTGGTTTTCTGTTTTTGTCCTTATTTTGCACCCAAATAACGGGAAAAAAGAAAAAAAAAGTTATGTGAAATATTTTGGTTTTCTGTTTTAGTCCTTATTTTGCACCCAAATAACGGGAAAAAATAAAAAAAAAGTTATTTGAAATATTTTGGTTTTCTGTTTTTGTCCTTATTTTGCACCCAAATAACGGGAAAAAAGTAAAAAAAAGTTATTTGAAATATTTTAGTTTTCTGTTTTTGTCCTTATTTTGCACCCAAATAACGGGAAAAAATAAAAAAAAAGTTATCTGAAAAATTTTGGTTTTCTGTTTTTGTCCTTATTTTGCACCCAAATAACGGGAAAAAGGAAAAAAAAAGTTATTTGAAATATTTCGGTTTTCTGTTTTTGTCCTTATTTTGCACCCAAATAACGGGGAAAAAAAAAAAGTTATTTGAAATATTTTGTTTTTCTGTTTTTGTCCTTATTTTGTACCTAAATAACGGGAAAAAGAAAAAAAAAGTTATCTGAAAAATTTTGGTTTTCTGTTTTTGTCCTTATTTTGCACCCAAATAACGGGATAACATAAAAAAAAAGTTATCTGCAATATTTGGGTTTTCTGTTTTTGTCTTTATTTTGCACCCAAATAACGCGAAAAAAGAAATAAAAAGTTATTTGAAATATTTTGGTTTTCTGTTTTTGTCCTTATTTTGCACCCAAATACCGGGGAAAAAGAAAAAAAAAGTTATTTGAAATATTTCGGTTTTCTGTTTTTGTCCTTATTTTGCACCCAAATAACGGGGAAAAAAAAAAAGTTATTTGAAATATTTTGTTTTTCTGTTTTTGTCCTTATTTTGTACCTAAATAACGGGGAAAAAAAAAAAAAGTTATTTGAAATATTTTGTTTTTCTGTTTTTGACCTTATTTTGTACCTAAATAACGGGAAAAAAGAACAAAAAAAGTTATCTGAAATATTTTGTTTTTCTGTTTTTGTCCTTATTTTGCACCCAAATAACGGGAAAAAGAAAAAGAAAGTTATTTGAAATATTTTGGTTTTCTGTTTTTGTCCTTATTTTGCACCCAAATACCGGGGAAAAAGAAAAAAAAAGTTATTGGAAATATTTTGGTTTTCTGTTTTTGTCCTTATTTTGCACCCAAATACCGGGGAAAAAGAAAAAAAGTTATTTGAAATATTTTGTTTTTCTGTTTTTGTCCTTATTTTGTACCTAAATAACGGAAAAAAAGAAAAAAAAAGTTATCTGAAATATTTTGTTTTTCTGTTTTTGTCCTTATTTTGCACCCAAATTACGGGAAAAAGAAAAAAAAGTTATCTGCAATATTTGGGTTTTCTGTTTTTGTCTTTATTTTGCACCCAAATAACGGGAAAAAGAAAAAGAAAGTTATTTGAAATATTTTGGTTTTCTGTTTTTGTCCTTATTTTGCACCCAAATACCGGGGAAAAAGAAAAAAAAAGTTATTGGAAATATTTTGGTTTTCTGTTTTTGTCCTTATTTTGCACCCAAATACCGGGGAAAAAGAAAAAAAAAGTTATTTGAAATATTTTGGTTTTCTGTTTTTGTCCTTATTTTGCACCCAAATAACGGGGGAAAAAAAAAAGTTATTTGAAATATTTTGTTTTTCTGTTTTTGTCCTTATTTTGCACCCAAATAACGGGAAAAAATAAAAAAAAAGTTATCTGAAAAATTTTGGTTTTCTGTTTTTGTCCTTATTTTGCACCCAAATAACGGGAAAACATAAAAAAAAAGTTATCTGCAATATTTGGGTTTTCTGTTTTTGTCTTTATTTTGCACCCAAATAACGCGAAAAAAGAAATAAAAAGTTATTTGAAATATTTTGGTTTTCTGTTTTTGTCCTTATTTTGCACCCAAATACCGGGGAAAAAGAAAAAAAAAGTTATTTGAAATATTTTGGTTTTCTGTTTTTGTCCTTATTTTGCACCCAAATAACGGGAAAAAATAAAAAAAAAGTTATTTGAAATATTTTAGTTTTCTGTTTTTGTCCTTATTTTGCACCCAAATAACGGGAAAAAATAAAAAAAAGTTATCTGAAAAATTTTGGTTTTCTGTTTTTGTCCTTATTTTGCACCCAAATAACGGGAAAACATAAAAAAAAAGTTATCTGCATTATTTGGGTTTTCTGTTTTTGTCTTTATTTTGCACCCAAATAACGCGAAAAAAGAAATAAAAAGTTATTTGAAATATTTTGGTTTTCTGTTTTTGTCCTTATTTTGCACCCAAATACCGGGGAAAAAGAAAAAAAAAGTTATTTGAAATATTTCGGTTTTCTGTTTTTGTCCTTATTTTGCACCCAAATAACGGGGAAAAAAAAAAAAAGTTATTTGAAATATTTTGTTTTTCTGTTTTTGTCCTTATTTTGTACCTAAATAACGGGAAGAAAGAAAAAAAAAGTTATCTGAAATATTTTGTTTTTCTGTTTTTGTCTTTATTTTGCACCCAAATAACGGGAAAAAATAAAAAAAAAGTTATTTGAAATATTTTGATTTTCTGTTTTTGTCCTTATTTTGCACCCAAATACCGGGGAAAAAGAAAAAAAAAGTTATTGGAAATATTTTGGTTTTCTGTTTTTGTCCTTATTTTGCACCCAAATACCGGGGAAAAAGAAAAAAAAAGTTATATGAAATATTTTGGTATTCTGTTTTTGTCCTTATTTTGCACCCAAATAACGGGGGAAAAAAAAAAGTTATTTGAAATATTTTGGTTTTCTGTTTTTGTCCTTATTTTGCAACCAAATAAAGGGAAAAAATAAAAAAAAAAGTTATTTGAAATATTTTGATTTTCTGTTTTTGTCCTTATTTCGCACCTAAACAACGGGTGAAAAGAAAAAAAAGTTATCTGAAATATTTTGGTTTTCTGTTTTTGTCCTTATTTTGCACCCAAATAACGGGAAAACATAAAAAAAAAGTTATCTGCAATATTTGGGTTTTCTGTTTTTGTCTTTATTTTGCACCCAAATAACGGGAAAAAAGAAAAAAAAAGTTATTTGAAATATTTTGGTTTTCTGTTTTTGCCCTTATTTTGCACCCAAATAACGGGAAAAAATAAAAAAAAAGTTATTTGAAATATTTTGATTTTCTGTTTTTGTCCTTATTTTGCACCAAAATAACGGGAAAAAAGAAAAAAAAGTTATCTGAAATATTTTGGTTTTCTGTTTTTGTCCTTATTTTGCACCCAAATAACGGGATTACATAAAAAAAAAGTTATCTGCAATATTTGGGTTTTCTGTTTTTGTCTTTATTTTGCACCCAAATAACGGGAAAAAAGAAAAAAAAAGTTATTTGTAATATTTTGGTTTTCTGTTTTTGTCCTTATTTTGCACCCAAATATCGGGGGAAAAAGAAAAAAAAAGTTATTTGAAATATTTTGGTTTTCTGTTTTTGTCCTTATCTTGCACCCAAATAACTTGGAAAAAAAAAAAGTTATTTGAAATATTTTGTTTTTCTGTTTTTGTCCTTATTTTGTACCTAAATAACGGGAAAAAAGAAAAAAAAGTTATCTGAAATATTTTGTTTTTCTGTTTTTGTCCTTATTTTGCACCCAAATTACGGGAAAAAGAAAAAAAAAGTTATCTGAAATATTTTGGTTTTCTGTTTTTGTCCTTATTTTTCACCCAAATAACGGGAAAAAAGAAAAAAAAAGTTATTTGAAATATTTTGGTTTTCTGGTTTTGTCCTTATTTTGCACCCAAATAACGGGAAAAAATAAAAAAAAAAGTTATTTGATATATTTTGTTTTATTCTTTTTGTCCTTATTTTGCACCCAAATAACGGGAAAAAATTTAAAAAAAGTTATTTGAAATATTTTCGTTTTCTGTTTTTGTCCTTATTTTGCACCCAAATAACGGGAATATAGAAAAAAAAGTTATCTGAAATATTTTAGTTTTCTGTTTTTGTCCTTATTTTGCACCTAAATAACGACAAAAAAGAAAAAAAAAGTTAGCTGAAATATTTTGGTTTTCTGTTTTTTTCCTTATTTTGCACCCAAATAACGGGAAAATAGAAAAAAAGTTATTTGAAATATTTTGGTTTTCTGTTTTTGTCCTTATTTTGCACCCAAATAACGGGAAAAAAGAAACAAAAAAGTTATTTGAAATATTTTGGTTTTCTGTTTTTGTCTTTATTTTGCACCCAAATAACGGGAAAAAAGAGAAAAAAAGTTATTTGAAATATTTTGGTTTTCTGTTTTTGTCCTTATTTTGCACCCAAATAACGGGAAAAAATAAAAAAAAGTTATTTGAAATATTTTAGTTTTCTGTTTTTGTCCTTATTTTGCACCCAAATAACGGGAAAAAATAAAAAAAAAGTTATCTGAAATATTTTGGTTTTCTGTTTTTGTCCTTATTTTGCACCCAAATAACGGGAAAAAAGAAAAAAAAAGTTATGTGAAATATTTTGGTTTTCTGTTTTTGTCCTTATTTTGCACCCAAATAACGGGAAAAAAGAAAAAAAAAGTTATCTGAAATAT
Organism: Empis livida; assembly: GCA_963932195.1. Lineage (NCBI taxonomy): Eukaryota > Metazoa > Arthropoda > Insecta > Diptera > Empididae > Empis > Empis livida. The sequence continues at coordinate 27,449,418 of OZ010649.1, read as the reverse complement.
TTTGGTTTTCTGTTTTTGTCCTTATTTTGCACCCAAATAACGGGAAAAAAGAAAAAAAAAGTTATTTGAAATATTTTGGTTTTCTGGTTTTGTCCTTATTTTGCACCCAAATAACGGGAAAACATAAAAAAAAAGTTATCTGCAATATTTGGGTTTTCTGTTTTTGTCCTTATTTTGCACCCAAATAACGGGAAAAAAGAAAAAAAAAGTTATTTGAAATATTTGGTTTTCTGGTTTTGTCCTTATTTTGCACCCAAATAACGGGAAAACATAAAAAAAAAGTTATCTGCAATATTTGGGTTTTCTGTTTTTGTCTTTATTTTGCACCCAAATAACGCGAAAAAAGAAATAAAAAGTTATTTGAAATATTTTGGTTTTCTGTTTTTGTCCTTATTTTGCACCCAAATACCGGGGAAAAAGAAAAAAAAAGTTATTTGAAATATTTCGGTTTTCTGTTTTTGTCCTTATTTTGCACCCAAATAACGGGGAAAAAAAAAAAGTTATTTGAAATATTTTGTTTTTCTGTTTTTGTCCTTATTTTGTACCTAAATAACGGGAAAAAAGAAAAAAAAAGTTATCTGAAATATTTTGTTTTTCTGTTTTTGTCCTTATTTTGCACCCAAATTACGGGAAAAAGAAAAAAAAGTTATCTGAAATATTTTGGTTTTCTGTTTTTGTCCTTATTTTTCACCCAAATAACGGGAAAAAAGAAAAAAAAAGTTATTTGAAATATTTTGGTTTTCTGGTTTTGTCCTTATTTTGCACCCAAATAACGGGAAAAAATAAAAAAAAAAGTTATTTGATATATTTTGGTTTATTCTATTTGTCCTTATTTTGCACCCAAATAACGCAAAAAATTAAAAAAAAGTTATTTGAAATATTTTCGTTTTCTGTTTTTGTCCTTATTTTTGCACCCAAATAACAGCAAAAAAAAAAAAAGTTATCTGAAATATTTTAGTTTTCTGTTTTTGTCCTTATTTTGCACCCAAATAACGGGAAAAAAGAAACAAAAAGTAATTTGAAATATTTTGGTTTTCTGTTTTTGTCCTTATTTTGCACCCAAATAACGGGAAAAAAGAAAAAAAAAGTTATTTGAAATATTTTGGTTTTCTGTTTTTGTCCTTATTTTGCACCCAAATAACGGGAAAAAATAAAAAAAAAGTTATTTGAAATATTTTGGTTTTCTGTTTTTGTCCTTATTTTGCACCCAAATAACGGGAAAAAATAAAAAAAAGTTATCTGAAATATTTTGGTTTTCTGTTTTTGTCCTTATTTTGCACCCAAATAACGGAAAAAAAGAAGAAAACAGTTATGTGAAATATTTTGGTTTTCTGTTTTTGTCCTTATTTTGCACCCAAATAACGGGAAAAAAGAAAAAAAAAGTTATCTGAAATATTTTGTTTTTCTGTTTTTGTCCTTATTTTGCACCCAAATTACGGGAAAAAAGAAAAAAAAAGTTATCTCAAATATTTTGGTTTTCTGTTTTTGTCCTTATTTTTCACCCAAATAACGGGAAAAAAGAAGAAAAAAGTTATTTGAAATATTTTGGTTTTCTGGTTTTGTCCTTATTTTGCACCTAAATAACGGGAAAAAATAAAAAAAAAGTTATCTGAATTATTTGGTTTTCTTTTTTTGTCCTTATTTTGCCCCCAAATAACGGGAAAAAAGAAAAAAAAAGTTATTTGAAATATTTTGGTTTTCTGTTTTAGTCCTAATTTTGCACCCAAATAACGGGAAAAAATAAAAAAAAAGTTATTTGAAATATTTTGGTTTTCTGTTTTTCTCCTTATTTTGCACCCAAATAACGGGAAAAAATAAAAAAAAAGTTATCTGAAATATTTTGGTTATCTGTTTTTGTCCTTATTTTGCACCCAAATAACGGAAAAAAAAAAAAAAAAAAGTTATTTGAAATATTTTGGTTTGTGTTTTTGTCCTTATTTTGCATCCAAATAACGGGAAAAAAATAAAAAAAAAAGTTATTTGAAATATTTTGGTTTTCTGTTTTTGTCCTTATTTTGCACCAAAATAACGGGAAAAAATAAAAAAAAGTTATTTGAAATATTTTGGTTTTCTGTTTTTGTCCTTATCTTGCACCCAAATAACGGGAAAAAATAAAAAAAAAGTTATCTGAAATATTTTGGTTTTCTGTATTTGTCCTTATTTTTGCACCCAAATAACGGGAAAATATAAAAAAAAAGTTATCTGAAATATTTTGGTTTTCTGTTTTTGTCCTTATTTTGCACCTAAATAAAGGGGAAAAAAGAAAAAAAAAAGTTATCTGAAATATTTTGGTTTTCTGTTTTTGTCCTTATTTTGCACCCAAATAACGGGAAAAAATAAAAAAAAAGTTATGTGAAATATTTTGTTTTTCTGTTTTTGTCCTTATTTTGCACCCAAATTACGGGAAAAAGAAAAAAAAGTTATCTGAAATATTTTGGTTTTCTGTTTTTGTCCTTATTTTTCACCCAAATAACGGGAAAAAAGAAAAAAAAAGTTATTTGAAATATTTTCGTTTTCTGTTTTTGTCCTTATTTTGCACCCAAATAACAGCAAAAAAAAAAAAAGTTATCTGAAATATTTTAGTTTTCTGTTTTTGTCCTTATTTTGCACCCAAATAACGGGAAAAAAGAAACAAAAAGTAATTTGAAATATTTTGGTTTTCTGTTTTTGTCCTTATTTTGCACCCAAATAACGGGAAAAAAGAAAAAAAAAGTTATTTGAAATATTTTGGTTTTCTGTTTTTGTCCTTATTTTGCACCCAAATAACGGGAAAAAATAAAAAAAAAGTTATTTGAAATATTTTGGTTTTCTGTTTTTGTCCTTATTTTGCACCCAAATAACGGGAAAAAATAAAAAAAAAGTTATCTGAAATATTTTGGTTTTCTGTTTTTGTCCTTATTTTGCACCCAAATAACGGGAAAAAAGAAGAAAAAAGTTATGTGAAATATTTTGGTTTTCTGTTTTTGTCCTTATTTTGAACCCAAATAACGGGAAAAAAGAAAAAAAAAGTTATCTGAAATATTTTGTTTTTCTGTTTATGTCCTTATTTTGCACCCAAATTACGGGAAAAAAGAAAAAAAAAGTTATCTGAAATATTTTGGTTTTCTGTTTTTGTCCTTATTTTTCACCCAAATAACGGGAAAAAAGAAGAAAAAAGTTATTTGAAATATTTTGGTTTTCTGGTTTTGTCCTTATTTTGCACCTAAATAACGGGAAAAAATAAAAAAAAAGTTATCTGAATTATTTGGTTTTCTTTTTTTGTCCTTATTTTGCCCCCAAATTACGGGAAAAAAGAAAAAAAAAGTTATTTGAAATATTTTGGTTTTCTGTTTTTGTCCTAATTTTGCACCCAAATAACGGGAAAAAATAAAAAAAAAGTTATTTGAAATATTTTGGTTTTCTGTTTTTGTCCTTATTTTGCACCCAAATAAAGGGAAAAAATAAAAAAAAAGTTATCTGAAATATTTTGGTTTTCTGTTTTTGTCCTTATTTTGCACCCAAATAACGGAAAAAAAAAAAAAAGTTATTTGAAATATTTTGGTTTGTGTTTTTGTCCTTATTTTGCATCCAAATAACGGGAAAAAATAAAAAAAAAAGTTATTTGAAATATTTTGGTTTTCTGTTTTTGTCCTTATTTTGCACCAAAATAACGGGAAAAAATAAAAAAAAAGTTATTTGAAATATTTTGGTTTTCTGTTTTTGTCCTTATCTTGCACCCAAATAACGGGAAAAAATAAAAAAAAAGTTATCTGAAATATTTTGGTTTTCTGTATTTGTCCTTATTTTTGCACCCAAATAACGGGAAAATATAAAAAAAGGTTATCTGAAATATTTTGGTTTTCTGTTTTTGTCCTTATTTTGCACCTAAATAAAGGGAAAAAGAAAAAAAGAGTTATCTGAAATATTTTGGTTTTCTGTTTTTGTCCTTATTTTGCACCCAAATAACGGGAAAAAATAAAAAAAAAGTTATGTGAAATATTTTGGTTTTCTGTTTTTGTCCTTATTTTGCATCCAAATAACGGGAAAAAAGAAAAAAAAAGTTATGTGAAATATTTTGGTTTTCTGTTTTTGTCCTTATTTTGCACCTAAATAAAGGGAAAAAAGAAAAAAAAAGTTATCTGAAATATTTTGGTTTTCTGTTTTTGTCCTTATTTTGCACCCAAATAACGGGAAAAAATAAAAAAAAAGTTATGTGAAATATTTTGGTTTTCTGTTTTTGTCCTTATTTTGCATCCAAATAACGGGAAAAAGAAAAAAAAAGTTATGTGAAATATTTTGGTTTTCTGTTTTTGTCCTTATTTTGCACCCAAATAACGGGAAAAAATAAAAAAAAAGTTATGTGAAATATTTTGGTTTTCTGTTTTTGTAATTATTTTGCACACAAATAACGGGAAAGAAAAAAAAAAGTTATCTGAAATATTTTGGTTTTCTGTTTTTGTCCTTATTTTGCACCTAAATAAAGGGAAAAAAGAAAAAAAAAGTTATCTGAAATATTTTGGTTTTCTGTTTTTGTCCTTATTTTGCACCCAAATAACGGGAAAAAATAAAAAAAAAGTTATGTGAAATATTTTGGTTTTCTGTTTTTGTCCTTATTTTGCATCCAAATAACGGGAAAAAAGAAAAAAAAAGTTATGTGAAATATTTTGGTTTTCTGTTTTTGTCCTTATTTTGCACCCAAATAACGGGAAAAAAATAAAAAAAAAGTTATGTGAAATATTTTGGTTTTCTGTTTTTGTACTTATTTTGCACACAAATAACGGGAAAGAAGAAAAAAAGTTATTTGAAATATTTGGTTTTCTGTATTGTCCTTATTTTGCACCCAAATAACGGGAAAAAATACAAAAAAAGTTATTTGAAATATTTTGATTTTCTGTTTTTGTCCTTATTTTGCACCCAAATAACGGGAAAAAAGAAAAAAAAGTTATCTGAAATATTTTGGTTTTCTGTTTTTGTCCTTATTTTGCACCCAAATAACGGGAAAACATAAAAAAAAAGTTATCTGTAATATTTGGGTTTTCTGTTTTTGTCTTTATTTTACACCCAAATTACGCGAAAAAAGAAAAAAAAAGTTATTTGAAATATTTTGGTTTTCTGTTTTTGTCCTTATTTTGCACCCAAATACCGGGGAAAAAGAAAAAAAAAGTTATTTGAAATATTTTGGTTTTCTGTTTTTGTCCTTATTTTGCACCCAAATAACGGGGAAAAAAAAAAAGTTATTTGAAATATTTTGTTTTTCTGTTTTTGGCCTTATTTTGTACCTAAATAACGGGAAAGAAGAAAAAAAAAGTTATCTGAAATATTTTGTTTTTCTGTTTTTGTCCTTATTTTGCACCCAAATTATGGGAAAAAAGAAAAAAAAAGTTATCTGAAATATTTTGGTTTTCTGTTTTTGTCCTTATTTTTCACCCAAATAACGGGAAAAAAGAAAAAAAAAGTTATTTGAAATATTTTGGTTTTCTGGTTTTGTCCTTATTTTGCACCCAAATAACGGGAAAAAATAAAAAAAAAAGTTATTTGAAATATTTTGGTTTATTCTTTTTGTCCTTATTTGGCACCCAAATAACGGGAAAAAATTAAAAAAAAGTTATTTGAAATATTTTCGTTTTCTGTTTTTGTTCTTATTTTGCACCCAAATAACAGGAAAAAATAAAAAAAAAGTTATCTGAAATATTTTAGTTTTCTGTTTTTGTCCTTATTTTGCACCTAAATAACGACAAAAAAGAAAAAAAAAGTTAGCTGAAATATTTTGGTTTTCTGTTTTTTTCCTTATTTTGCACCCAAATAACGGGAATATAGAAAAAAAGTTATTTGAAATATTTTGGTTTTCTGTTTTTGTCCTTATTTTGCACCCAAATAACGGAAAAAAAAAAAAAAAAAATTATTTGAAATATTTTTGGTTTTCTATTTTAGTCCTTATTTTGCACCCAAATAACGGGAAAAAATTACAAAAAAAGTTATTTGAAATATTTTGGTTTTCTGTTTTTGTCCTTATTTTGCACCCAAATAACGGGAAAAAATAAAAAAAAAGTTATCTGAAATATTTTGGTTTTCTGTTTTTGTTCTTATTTTGCACCCAAATAACGGGAAAATAGAAAAAAAGTTATTTGAAATATTTTGGTTTTCTGTTTTTGTCATTATTTTGCACCCAAATAACGGGAAAAAAAAAGTTATGTGAAATATTTTGGTGTTCTGTTTTTGTCCTTATTTTGCACCCAAATAACGGGAAAAAAATAAAAAAAAAAGTTATTTGAAATATTTTGGTTTATTCTTTTTGTCCTTATTTGGCACGGGAAAAAAATTAAAAAAAAGTTATTTGAAATATTTTCGTTTTCTGTTTTTGTTCTTATTTTGCACCCAAATAACAGGAAAAATAAAAAAAAAGTTATCTGAAATATTTTAGTTTTCTGTTTTTGTCCTTATTTTGCACCTAAATAACGACAAAAAAGAAAAAAAAAAGTTAGCTGAAATATTTTGGTTTTCTGTTTTTTCCTTATTTTGCACCCAAATTACGGGAAAAAAGAAAAAAAAAGTTATCTGAAATATTTTGGTTTCTGTTTTTGTCCTTATTTTTCACCCAAATAACGGGAAAAATGAAAAAAAAAAGTTCTTTGAAATATTTTGGTTTTTTGTTTTTGTCCTTATTTGCACCCAAATAACGGGAAAAAATAAACAAAAAGTTATTTGAAATATTTTGGTTTTCTGTTTTTGTCCTTATTTTGCACCTAAATAACGACAAAAAAGAAAAAAAAAGTTAGCTGAAATATTTTGGTTTTCTGTTTTTTTCCTTATTTTGCACCCAAATAACGGGAAAAAATTAAAAAAAAGTTATTTGAAATATTTTGGTTTTCTGTTTTTGTCCTTATTTTGCACCCAAATAACGGGAAAAAATAAAAAAAAAGTTATTTGAAATATTTTGGTTTATTCCTTTTTGTCCTTATTTGGCACCCAAATAACGGGAAAAAATTAAAAAAAAGTTATTTGAAATATTTTCGTTTTCTGTTTTTGTTCTTATTTTGCACCCAAATAACAGGAAAAAATAAAAAAAAAGTTATCTGAAATATTTTAGTTTTCTGTTTTTGTCCTTATTTTCCACCTAAATAACGACAAAAAAGAAAAAAAAAGTTAGCTGAAATATTTTTGGTTTTCTGTTTTTTTCCTTATTTTGCACCCAAATTACGGGAAAAAAGAAAAAAAAAGTTAT